>CALNXK010000297.1:307500-441547 GCA_942486035.1 Porites lobata
GAGACTGAGTGTGCTCTTTCCCTTAGACCAGACAAACAAGTCAGAGACCACTGAAAGTGTAATCAGTTCAAGAGAAAATAGAAAGACATTGCTGGATAGAAACAAAATTTCCAACCTAACCGAAGCGTTCCATTACTAAACGTTTTGACTGAAACTTTGATGTTGATTACTTCTCGATCAGTCAAGTAGAACTGGACGCGAGAATGTTTGAAAAATGAATGGCAAGTTTCAGTCGGACCAGACCGACTAGTCAAAGGTGTCCTACTTTTTCCAGAACATTTCCACGTTCGCAAAGCGTTCCATTTATATTTAGACCAAGATTTCCGGAAGGTTTTGCATAATAGAAACCGCTCTGAGACCAAAAACCAGGGTATTCAGTAGTCAACGGTGCGGGGTTTTGTGAATGGTTGGCTGAGTTGGAAGCGTAGACTGCCAACCGGGGTCTAAAAATCAGGCTAGATTGCAGAATGCCCGGCCCACTTAATATCTGACTGAAAAAAAACTGCTCCCGCAGCCCCCCCAGTCGTCCGATTTGCCAAAGAAATTCTTACATCGACTACGGGAGTGCGCGAGTGCGGGAGTACTAGTATACCTTGTTCTATAAGCACACTAGTTAGTTGAAATCGACTGCGAGAGTACAGAACTGCGGGAGCACTAGTTAGCGACTGTGCACAGGAGTGCTGGACTGCGGGAGCACTGTTTGGTATACCTCGATCTATAAGCACACTAGTTACTTGAAATCGACTGCGGGAGTACGGAACTGCAGTAGCACTAGTTGTATACCCACTTAATATTTTCTTTTTGGCGACTGTGGGATTGCTGGACTGCCGCAGGAGCACTCGTTTTACTCACTTAGATTTAAGTATTCGGCATAACACGACTGCGGGACTGCGGGAGGAGTTTTACAAGCAAGACATTTAGCGGCCGGGTATTCTGCAATCACTAAATAAACACTGGTGAGATCATGCTGACTATAATTTAAAGCTGGGACGGTGCAATAGTTCTTATAGTTCTTAAAATCAACAAAAATACAAGAAAAGGTCTAGCTAAGTCAATGTAAAAAGTGAGTGCCGTCCTCAAGTAATAGAAAATTCTAGGCAATATTTGCTTCTCCGAACAGATATTTTACAGAAAACAGTCGTTGGGTGCCCCTGAAGAAAAGGTTACAGTCAAGCCAAGTCAAGCGTACCGCTCAAGATTCGATTAATGAATTTATTATTCGAAAGTTGAATCCGTTCGTAGTTGTAGATTTCACATTCATCTCTACATTCTTGCATGCGTAATAAGCCTTGAATTCACACGCTACACTTACGCGAGGAAGTTAGGAAATTTCTACCAGCTCAGTTTCTCTGAAATTGATGTAAATGTCTTCTAAGAAATTTCGTCCATTCAAAGATTTTCAATCTGACCAAATACAGAGAAGTTCCCGTAAAATATTTCACTGCTCATTACGCATGCAGGAATGCCGATTTGAATTTGACACTAGTTACGGGAACGACTAACGGATTCAAACTGAATCAGTTCATAATAGAATTTTGGGGGGTACGCTTGACCTGCCTTGACTGTAAGTAAGAGGTTTAAAAAAAAAAAACAAATTGATCTAAACGGCCAAGACGTATCAATGGTCTGGTATTTATACACTGTGGTCAAGTATATTCGCCGGATGTATTTTAGTTTTGTGGAATTTGCTACTAACAGTTATGAGAATAAACGCCTCCTCGTAGGCTCCGAAAATTATTAGATCATTCACGGTATTACTGTTTTACATAATAATTTTGTTTACAGAAGCATCGATGTAACGGAATCAATGACCCAGGGGAGTTCCAGTTTAAAGAGGAATGTTACAAAAGTCATGGACGTCTTTTAGTATACAAACCGTTCAAGAACCAATCCTTGTGTGTTAGCAAAGACTGTGTTTCCCAGAAACTAACTCTTTATAAGTATAATATTACACAAAATGAGACAAAAGACACCCCCACCTACACAGGACAACAATTCGATCGTCTTTGCGCATTCCGGCCAGAGTATTCACCGAAAACTGCTCAATGATAACTGTGTTGTTCACATTAAGTTTGCATCTGACTAAATTGATAAAGTATATCGTGTAAATTTTATTACACTTTGAATTTTCTATGAAATTGATATTTATGGTCGCTAAGCTCGCCCAAAGGTTTCCTTGAGCAAAGACTAGTATTTAAGGACATGATAATCAATAGCTGTGTAAAAATGTCAATAGTATTCAATTTTCTTTACATATTTTTAAAGAAATTAAAACTCATTGAACCCAACGTTTCAGTTGCTGAGAAAACTTTATTGGGACGGAAGAAGCTCTCGGGGGGCGGGGGGTTAGTGGGATAGGAGTTAGAATGAAGCATTCTTAGTTCTCAAACCAAACTTTAAAGACTGGAAATCATTATGCAAGAAAATGATATCTTTCGGTCTCAAACCAGTCTGATTGTAAAAGAGGGTCCTTAACAGTTGAAGTTCTCTAAACAGAGAAAAATTCCGCTCCCATTTTCAAAATTGTTCACCACTTTCACCAAAGTCAGGACTCTCGTAGAAAGCCTGTGAAAGCCCAGTTAACTCGGTAAATCTGTTTAACCCTAGAGCGTGTGGCTATAGGACCACACTTGCGAAAGGCATGAGGCTCAGAGATGTTTAAAATTGATAATTTATTTGATTCTATTTTCATTCATGTTGCAACGTCATCATTATAATCAGAGCTTTTCAGTAGTATTTACAAGCTTACAAGGGTTAAAATGCAGCATCACTTTCTTTCTACAAACACTAAAACTAGATGAATGTAGTATGCACACGTGCGACATATATGTGTGAAAACAAACTAGTAGTTATTGCTGGTAAGATAGATTACGTATTTCCTTTATCCTACTCCTGCTGAAATTCGCAGAATTTGTGTTATGTATAGCATAGTATCCTTTATATCTGATATAACTTGTTCACCTGGGGCGTTCTCAACAAAATTTTTAAGGGAAAGCTCCGCGCCGAGGTCTAACCCCCTAACCCTTTAATATGCCATTTATGACAAAAAAGGTACCTCTTTCAATACCTTCTATTAACAATTGGAAACCCCTTTCACTTATACCTTGTTTAGAACTTTGCATCCCATTTAACTGCTGTAAATGCAGTTTCCTTGAGTATAAATAATTTATCACAAAACAAGTTTTCTCTACTCATTCACTGCTCAAATATGCATCTGTAAGCCCTTTTGGGCTTTTGTACAGCCGAAATGACAGATTTCTTTACCCTTTCATATGCTTCAACTATTAATCCCTGCCCTTTCATATACTTAACGCCTAAAATAGATACTCCTTTCGAGCGAAGCCTCCCCGTATAAGCCATTATAGGGAGCACTCCCGGGCTTGGTCATCGCAAGAATGGACTGATTGATGATACTATGGGGGTATTACCATTAAGTGTTTATAATACGAATAGATAGGTTGATTCATAAATAGATGGTGACTTTATTCAGTGAGGGTAGCACATAACAGTATTAAAAACTGATAATCCAGGGGCCCTCGAATTCGAATGAAAATTTTGTCTGCACCAACGTCGTAAGCCTATATCATTCCACTATTTTATAATCTCACTACAGAAAAACCGAGATCAGACTTATTCGCCTAGTCCCTAGTGGAAAAACCAAAAGGCACAATTCTGCTTGCAACTTACAGGAACTCGACCTAAATGAACGCAGCTTATTGCTAAGTCAGTGGTATAGGCCGCGAGAAAAGGTCTCCATCTGGCATCTTCTGATCAAATGCCGGAAGTCCGTCAAAGGGTAAATGATCACACTCTTTCAAGAATTTTTTTGATTTTAATTACATTTTGGAAAGTCAAAAATAGCTTGTTGCAAAGTAAGAAATAGCTTGACGGTGCCGTTAATTCAATGTGTTGATCACCAGTCGGTATCGGCAGCAAGAAGTGGTAATAAACTGAAATCCGGCTGCATTATCGCAAAGTGATACTTGTCAAAACAAATCTCATTATTTCTAAACTTGTTTGTCGTCGAAGTACTTACAAACACCCCGAAGACCACCCGAAAGTATTGAAAAGTGCTTATTGATGCATTACGTGTCGTTTTTCCTTTAAGCCGAATCCACGGGGGTGATAAAGGAACCTGATCATGAAAACGTCTTGCTGCGTAAGCGTCGTTATTCTTCATCTAAGCCAACTGGGGCGTCCCTCTTGGTATGAAGGACCTTTTCAGAACCTTGGCCACAACTCCTATGAAGACACTCCAGAGCACAGATATCAGCGCAAATCTTCGGGTATCCACTTAAAGAAATGTCATTCATCTTCGGCCTTTGTCCAATGCGCTTAACCAATGTAGGATGAAGGCCACAGCAGCGCCTAGGACAGACGCGTGCCCATTTCTTAAAACGGATTGGAA
Source organism: Porites lobata (assembly GCA_942486035.1). Classification (NCBI taxonomy): domain Eukaryota; kingdom Metazoa; phylum Cnidaria; class Anthozoa; order Scleractinia; family Poritidae; genus Porites; species Porites lobata. Next base: position 311,909 of record CALNXK010000297.1, read on the forward strand.
GACTCAAAGCATTTGTGGCAGGCATAATTAATATCACAGGGGTATCCAATGATGGCTTCCCTCCTAAATACATTGAAAACACTTTTTAGGCTATCCAAAGTACGTTTAGACCTCTAGAAATGCATTCTAAATTTGTACCTGTTCGGTCATCCTAGGGGAACTTGAGTCTTTTTGAAATTACAAGGGCTTCAATATTATTATTCCGAAAACTTTAGATGCAATTTGATTAAATTAATGCGAAAGTTAGAATTCTTCTGATTCCTCTGCATCACATTTTTGAATCCAAAAATGTTAGGTTTCCTTTTTTGTATGAATTAAATAGCCAGAGTATCCTGGGAGGTAAACTGTGAAAAATGAAACTCCAGAAAATCGTAGGAGATTTATTATATATTAAGTTTTGAAAATTGTACATGAATCAGGGAACGGTGACCTACAAATTTTTAGCGGTCCTCAAGTAACAGAAAATTCGAGGAAGTATTTGCTTCTCCAAACAGATATTTTACAAAAAAGAGTCGTTGGGTGCTCCTGATATCAGTTTCGGAACTGTTGCAATCTCACTGAGTAAAGCAAATGGTTGCATTAAGAAAGTTTATTATGGACGACACAGAGGCTATGGAACTTTTTTGAGCATGCCTTTTCAAAATAGCAAGTTGCGTTTCAAGAAGTTCCCTGTTTATATCTGAACCATAAAAGTTGTAGACTGATAATAGCCAGTCATTTGAGAAATCGTCCCCTGAAGCTGTCTTGGGAAGCAAGTTTTCAAGATTCGTAGAGATTTTATGCCCTGTCGTTCGTTGATCAAATCTAGACTTGATCCCAGGGCTATCGGTCCAAGGCTTCAAAATATATACGTCTGTAATTAAGATAGAGGAAAATGTGTAATTAAAATGGAAAATGAAGTAAAAAACCGGTATATAGGAAACTGCATGTTAAGAAAATCCAGGCTAAAATTTGCCCAAACAGGCACCTTCTATAGAAAAACAACTTTCAGTCTTTTCTACTGATGAACCATTTCAGTTTGTTGCTGAACATTTATATTTCGAGCTTAATAGTCACTGGAGTGTTATTCTAAGTTGTTTATATCTTGCATTTGAATAGTTGATTGCCTTGATTCTCCGAACAGACCCTTTTCAGTCGGTCTGGTCGAGGCTTGACTGACGATCGGACGCTAGAGCCGAGCTCGAAGCGTGCTCGTTACTTGCTCGTAACATTCCGGAACATGCTTTCACGCTCGGTCATCCCTAGGAACTGCTAGTTGAGTATTTCTTCGCGAGACTTTTTTGGCGGATCTTGAAAAAAAAAATCGTAAAGTTTAGAATTGGCGAAAATTATTTAGCAAGAAGATTCTCTTTTATTTGTTTGGTTACCTTTCAGTACCTCGTGTATGACACACAGATCATGATGGGAGGGGGGAAAATGTACGCTATTTCCCCAGAAGAGTGCATCTTTCCCGCGCTGAACCTCTACCTGGATATCGTCAACTTGTTCTTGTACATCCTCCAGTTAATTTCAGCTGCAAGAAACTAAAGTATTCTACGTATTAAAGGGTGTAGAACGATCTGAGGGAGCGTAGATAGTCCACGCTTAAAAATAAAAAGATCTGTTGCAGCCCCAAAGTGTCAATTGAGCCCTGCAGGACAAAGTCCTATTCAGCCTCTCTTGGAGGTATTCGAGCACAATTTAGATTGAAACAGCCCCATCAAAAGCTTATTCCAGCCCTCACGGGGACTCATTTCAAGCCTTGTGTCGAAGTAAGCCCTAGGTAATTGGAATGTATTAACCCTGATTAAGGAAGCCACATCAGAACCCAAAAAAGAGGACTTTATTTTACTCACCAAAACTTCTCAAGTTTTAGGGCTGAAACAGATCTCTCTGATTTACAGTGATAAATGACTAAGAACTGCCTAACTGCCCATATATTACAAAAGTCAAGTGTTTTTCGTAAAGAAACTTTTTTTTCTACATAAAATGCTTTGATCCCTCTCTCTTTCCCCTAGAGCAATATTAAGAAGCATATTATAAATGCCGAACATTTGAATGAATGGCAGAATAAGTAAGAATAAATAAGACAACAATGTAGTGTCGCAAATGAGACGCTCGAGTTTCAAAGAAGTGGTCGCGTACTCTGATATTTAGCCCCCACCATTTACATGGAAAAACCAGTCGGTTCACGGTTGAGGCAAACAATGAGCAAAATTCAGGTAATGAAGGATGGTAAATTCCATCGGGAACAGCGTTTGTCATTCGCTGAAATCAGTCCCATTTACCAAAAATTAACGAACGGATACTAAATCCTGAAACTGGAATCAAAGATGGCTCTGAAGAAATGAACCTGAACATGAACTTCCGTTCGGAACATTTTAAACCAGGAAAACAGGACTACCTTTTCAGATGTTCCTTTTCAGTTGGGACGACCTTAAAAGTCTTGATTCAATAACTTTCCAACCGCGGATTTTCCGAAAACTTATTTGTAGATGAATAAAAGTGATCTATACCTTTTAAGACTTTCCGCGTTTATTTTGGAATTTTTTTATGGGAGCGACCAGAACAGGTGTGCTCCACTTACTTTCTAACCGGATTTTCTGGAAACATTTTGTAAATGGTGTACAATTGTTAGGTGCCTTTTATACTGGAAGATCCCCTCTTGTAATAGGACACGTCTTCATTCTGTTCATTGTCCTCGTGTAAATGGCATAAATATGTGTTATTTCAACGTATACGTTATCTTCATGCCGATTGATGGTCTTGTTTCTTGTACAAATATTGATCACCTCTTGGCATTACGCTCGTCTTAAGACTAATTCCTGCTTACTGTATCACGGGTACATATAAGGACATTTAAAAGAGTCACGAGATTAAAAAGGAGAAGTCGTTACGTCACGTTGCCATGGTAGCAACATTTCTGGATGACAACAAACCGAAAACGTCATTCAAAAGGTGAATTCGCACTGTTTCAAACTTCATCGATCTTATTCAATTTCCTTCAATTTGTCAAATGTTGGCGAAATTTTGTGGATCCGAAAAGACCGTATTTAAGTTAAGAAAAAGAACATTTTTGTGCTGTGTTCGCCCGCTCCATAAAGCGGGCGCGTGAAATTTACAGAAAACAGGTCAAGCGTACCCCCAAGATTCTATTAATGAATTGATTACTTGAAAAATGAATCTGTTAGTCGTTCCCGTAACTGGTGTCAAATTCAAAGCGGCATTTCTGCATGCGTAATGAGCAGTGAAATATTTTACGAGAACTTCTCTGTATTTGGTCAGATTGAAAATCTTTGAATGGATTAAGTTTCTTAGAAGACATTTACATCAAATTCAGGAAAACGGAGCTGGTAGAAATTTCATAACTGCCTCGCGTGAGAATTCACGGCTCATTACACATGCAAGAGTGCAGAGATCAATCTGAAATCTACAACTAGCAATGGATTCAACTTTTGAATAATAAATTCATTAATGGTTTCTTGGGGGGTACGCTTGACCTGGTTTGACTGTAAAGGAAGTTTCATCTCGCAGTCGTGTAATGACGGCTAAGAAATGTCCAAACTGAAAAAGCGTGTTGCACGGGCAAAGGTGTGGTTTTTGCTGATCTAAACGTATTGCATCTTTGCCGTTCTCCTTGCCTTCAGTGTCGTAGTTGCTTAAGCTCCCAATTGCTGTGATCCAGAAATTTTGCTACCATGGTAACGTGACGTCACACTTCTTTTCTTTATTCTGTGCTGAGGTCATTACTCAGTGTCTTTACCCATTCATAAAATGCTTCGTTCAGAGATATGAAGAAGATATGAAACAAATTTCATCAGGGAGCACTAACTATGATGGTGATGTTTGCAAGCAGAGCATTAAAACTTTTTCTTTTTTCAAGTTTCAATCCATGGCCATCTGTTGTAACAGACCGTGGGACAGTTTTAAGCCTAAATGTAGTCTAAAACTGGACCATTAATTTTGGAATTCAATAAATGTGAAGACAGGTTTTAGCTTTTAAAAGTATAGTAGTAGATAGAGTGACATGGCCATAGCATTCCAGAATATAGTAGGAAATTAAAAACCATCGATTTGTATCGAATGGTGCTCCAAAAATGATAGTAACCCTGTAAAACGTAAAGTAATTTATTGTTTGTGGGGACAAAAATATATATACAGAAGCCCATTGCAAAGTGAAGATCACTGATAACTGGCGAAAGTCAACTCGGTCTTTCTGGTTACTCATTATAGGTTACTCAGTCTGGGTACTATAGTGTCGGCGTAAGGTGTCGATAATAGAGAGCTTTAAATTCTGAGACGAGGACGACTTCGAGTACGAGATTTTCTCAATACTGAGTACTGCTCACGAGCCGTGAACCAGCGTCATTTTGGTGGCAAAACGTGATAGCCGTCGTAATTCTACTAAGAGTTTTAAAAGTCGTAGTGGCGGAAACAGGTCATCAAACGTAAGAAGTTTTATCATTTTGCGATCGGAAGAGGGTTTAACCTTCTTTAGTATAAATAACCCTACTAACATTTTTGGTGTCTTTTTTTAGAATACGCATTAAAACTTTGAGTTAAATCTCGTATTCGTACTCGTTTTCGTCCTCAAATCTAAAGCTAACTAATATAGAGAGCCGAGGACAAGAGAGCAACTCCGTAAAAGAGAGTTGACTATTTTGAAGGGAAAGAAACACAATTTGGTTTGTAGATGCAATTTTTCTGCATCGTTACCCGCGAATGTTGACCGCCCGCTGAGTCTGCTTTCGTAAACTTCCACACGTAGAAGTGAAGTTCTTCTTCCCGGGCTAATATAGCAAATGACTCGACCCTTGAGACTAGTTTTGTTTCTCTGGAATGCCAATTCCTCGATTCCTTCTTGGGTAACAAAATGAACTCTTTTCCCAAGGACCAGTCGTTAAGTATTTGTAAACTGCAATAAACAATATTGTATTTTAAAACATATAAAAGAGTTATATCTATTCAGGAGCCGATCAAATGGAGCCTCCATCTCCATTAATTTCTTGAGTCAACCCTTTCCCGAGTAGATTTATAAATAGAACGGCTAGTTTCCCGCGAAAAGTGTCATATTTCCGTGAGTCTCATATGTCACCGTGAAAAAATAAAATTGGATGAAGTCGAACTCAGAAGCCCGTCTTTGGACCGTTTTCCTTCATTCCTTTACGTCCGTTTTTACAATTTTACAGCCGCTGGGATCTGGGTATCATGAAATAAAAGTTAATGAATTACCCGACTGAGACTGAGCATGAAGCGATGGGACAAAGGCAGCGAACTGAGGATCACGGAAAGGTTATCTTTGCGAGTGTTTTTTTTTTTTGCCGTCATACATCCCACATTTAAGCATGCACCTTGAAAAGAATCGACGATTAAACGTTCTGTGGACGATTTGAAACTTTTCGATGATCAGCGACGAAAAAGTGCCAGGATCATATGATTTTTGTCATCACCGAGGAGTGGATTTCGCCAGTTAAGCACCGCGTGCAAAAGCGATGACCTAAGTAGCAAGTAACGAGGAATGCTTCAGTTCCGAAATTTGAGAAATTGCTGTCTTCCTTTACAACTGACTTCTATCACCATGAGAGTTGCCTGATAAAACTAGCGCTTGAAACTTTGAACAGAAGACAACAGTTGCTCGACCGTGAAGTTAACTCAACCGTAATTTGCTAACGGAGGAATTTGTGACATCGCGCTTCAGTCCAAAGACCCATTTATCTCAAGAAAAACAAAATGGATTGTATCTGCGCCAAAAGAATTATGACTGACTAACAGGACAATTTTCAGCAGTTAATGTAGAAGTTTAGGCTCAATTCCTTCCTTCGAATTCGCATCTTTAGATCACTTTTTTGCGAGAAAACAATGGCTGTGCCCGGCGTTACAAAACATAGCAGGGAATCATCACACTAGCTGACGGACAAAACAACCACAAGGACTACAAGTATTTATTCAGATAAACGCATTTCGGAAAAAAAAACCTTGAAAAACTAGAAATTTGATTAATATTGAATCATTTAGCCGAAATAAGAACCTTGACGCCTAAAAAAATTGGCTAAAGAAAACGAATCCTGTCAGAACTACAGACTGCAGGTAAAGTTAATCATTATGCATGTAATAGACCACCTTCATGGCCTCTTAATGTTACACAAGCAACCAAAATTAAGATTAACATAGTCAGAGTTTAAAACTTTCCACAGTATAATCTACCCGCTAGAAAGAAAAAAAGGAAAATCTCTGAGGGATGAAAACGCTTAAGTCACGTTTCACTGGCTCATGATTGTGTTTGGCCTGTCAACACCGAATTTCCTGCTGTTTGACTAAGTACAATAGCAGTGTCATTTCGTGGTTGTGATTGGCTCTTCCCACCGTCGGCGCGCGAAGTCTCCCCTGGGAACCGTTCTAATTATAAATCTACTCGGGAAAGGGTTGACTCCAAGGGCTTGTATGGGAGATGGAGGCTCCATTTGATAGGGTCCTGATCTATTGAAATATTGTATTGCGGTATGTCATGAACACGATCATAGAAAACAGTATGCATTATGGCTCTTGGTATGCATTAATTCTCTGAGACTAGACATTTATATGGTTCAGTCTTACAAGATCTATTTCCATGTCCGAATAGACCTTGTCACGGTTTTGGATGCCATCTTGACGAGATGGCTTGCAAAACCGTGACAAGGTCTATTTGTCATTTGAGAATTCCAAACGATTTTTGCTCAGAGAGCTACAAATGAGTTTCAGGTTTAATTTTCAACTTGCAAGGTGAAAAACACACTTGAAGAAGTTCTCTTTTAACTAGAACGTAATTCCTGTATTTAATCCCGTTGTCGCGGAAAAAATAATTGGGAAAACTTGTTAGATGTAATGTTACATACATTTTAAAAGCGTTATTTTAATATAGGGACGTCAGCCCAAATTAAACGTCAGGCTGAAAAAAATGTTTTTTCTCCACCTAGATTCAGGCCTCGTCCACACGTATCCGGATCTTTTTTAATCTCAATTTTCTAGAAAAAATACACTTCCTCAAGTAGCATATTCGAATCGCTTTCGCCCTTTCCTCTCGACAACGCTAGAGCTTGCGTAATGCAATGCTATGTGATGTATGACATAATCCTATGCGAAAAGCTCCGTTTTCGTCCCGCGTCCACACGAAAATTTTCTTTTTTTGCTCGAAAACGCCGTTTACGTGTGGACGGAAGGCTAAAACGGAGAAAAGAAATCTCAGTTTTCAAAATATCCGGATACGTGTTGACAGGACCTCAAATAATATTTGATATAATCAACTAATACTGTGCCTCAGCTGTGTGCCTCTTCGGTGCTTATGTTTGCGCCTCTTAAAATACCCATATTTCATTTAATTTAGAGTGCAAGTAAATAAAATATCCTTGAATCAAACTAATGTGACCGTAAAGCGTTGATATCAGCAATTTATGATATTACTTAACCGAAGACGACAATTAACAATCGCGCCGAGAGGAAACTAGCCTCTTGAGTGTGCTTCATATCACGACATTCGCACAGCTGACGCATGAACTAATTTATTGTTTTATAAAATTGTCAATGCAATCAATGCGGCAGTTGAGTTCAAATTTTATTATTAATTATAACGCGCGATTAAAGCAGTAGGCGTCAATGTCTGAGTGACTATAGTTTGTTTTTACATTGACAGTTATGTTTAAGGTTTGGAATCCATATCGAGATGGAAAACTATTAGTTCACCGAAAAAATTATTTTTAAACGTAAAAATTTGCCCTCCACATACAATCTTTTTTGTATATCGGTAAGAGTGTTGTTTTACCGGCCCACACCGAATACCGTAGTCTTATTTTTCTGCCGATTAAACACTTAAAATATTGTATTATTCTCAAACTATAGCTTATCTTATCAGTTTATGACATTTCCGTTTTACAATGTTTTGGGGTTTCAATTACAAGGTGTTAGGTGTCTAGATCTAGTTTTGTCGTTAAGAAGAAAGGAATAATTTTATACAGTTAAAAAATAACATTGCATTGTATTTAAAGATTTATAGCACACAAAAGTTTGAGCCTCGGGTTCATTCTTAAAATATCCTTAAAATTTCAGCTTCGATATTCTTATAAAATATATTCTTACAAAGAAAAAGAGTGTGGCTCGCAGAGCCGGATGGCAACAACAGCACGTACCTATCTTTTTTCTGTTAACAAATTCAGTGTCTTTCTTTAGATTACGTTAAAATTTGTGAACGCTTCATCTTGTGCTATTGAGTTATGGAAGAACTTGGAGGATACTAAAGCTCACAAAAACTCGAGGTATTTGTTGACGTTATCAGCGAATATCATGGAATATGAAGCACGCTAGCGCTATTGAATTTAATTTGTATGTCTTAAACTGAGTCCTCTGTTAACTCAAGGACTTCCGCTTCCTAACTCGTGATGTCATGACGGGAGGTAAAATTGCGAATTCCGATTTTGGATTGAGGTTTTACCCCTTTTCACCGGATTAAGATTCACCGTCTATCTTTTTGGTGACATCAGAACACTGACAGTACAAAAAAATTGAGCATGTTATGGTAGTTTGATCTTGTTTTTGAACCCTCTGTTAACTTGAACTTAACACATAATTGATGTTTTCTACAGTGCAGTCGGTGATTTGTCGGGAAAAAATCCAATTCAGGCTACAAGGTCAGGGAAAACGTGGGAAGTCTCTTTTGAGTTAGGCAAAATCTTAATTTTCAGGAATAGTGATGACTGAAGCATTTCCGGTCACTGGGTTCTGAAGGATGTCTTAATTAATTGTTTATGAAAAAGATAAACCGTTCTTTTGAAGGGCTGGTAGAAACGTTTTAATTAATAAGGACGGAATGATATTTTGCATTTAATTGGTTTGGGTAATTTCATAGTTTTAATCGGGAAAATGTCGGGGCATTTTTAAAACCGTTGTCTAAAAACCAAAACTGACGATATGTTCTTATTTCCCTTCAGTTAACTGGATTCAATTTCCTATTATGTAAACCGGAAAAATTATATGTTCACGGCCCAATACATCTTTTGAACGGTTTCTTGCGCATATTCCTTAGAATTTTCTCGTATTTTCTCGCTAAGAATATTTTTACGGCTACGGACATGTGAGATTACCTTTTGCAAAACTAAAATAGGAGTGTTTCGCAGGCGTCAACGAATTTGAAAGCTAATCTTAAAAAGCTTTCTATGGATGGCAGTTCTAACTTAAACAGAACAAACTAAAGATTAATTGTTAAACGTAACGGGAATGTATTTCATTTTTATGCGCACTCAAGTGAATTAAATTTTGGAGGAGGTAAAGGGGCAATGCCACGAGGATATTACTCAGGTTTTAGGTCAATTATGTGCTGATATCATTACTTAATGTCTTTGCCGATACACAAAATTCTCCTGTACAGTTATGAAGTGGATATTAAACAAATTTCGCCACAAACCATAGTATTCTTTGGTGATTTTTGCAGGCACAGCATGATTGACACATGAAAAAGTTGGCTGGACTTTTTTAAAGTGTACATCCATTTCCATGCAACAGACGACAGGAAACTGTTTTAATGCTTAAAGAAAAAACTAGACTATTATTTTTGGAATTCAATGATGGGAACGATATTTTAACTTTTAAAAAGATACAAAATAGCGTGACCTAGCCCTTTTAAGGCGTTTATGTAGTTACACGCTACCGTTTGGTGTGGCCGTCACTATGAAGCGGAAAAAAATGATGTTTGCCTTAAAATATGAGATTCCGGATTTACAAGACCGACAAAAAAGCGGTGGGAGATTTATAGAAATTTTGGTAAATTTGGATGTGGTTTTGCCGTTTTTTACGTTTCCGTTTCTGATTTTAGCTCTTTTCTGTTCTGTATTGAGATTTTGAATCACTTTCTCTCCCCTTCTAAGGTCCCCTTTGAATTGAATGAGAAACCAAAGCTTTTTGTATGATTTTAAAGAAGCTAGTAGTTATTTGTTTAACTAGAACCGGACATTGCCCAAAGGTAAAAAAAAAAAATCATAAAGACAGTTTATCATACATTTGTATATTTTGGTATCCAAACAGCAAGAAACAAACTTGGGAAACATATCAACTGCCCGTGCACGTAGTCTGAAATCAAAGTTTTTGCTGTCAGTCCGAGAAGATTACTCGGAGCAAACACTCGTCTAAAGAGGCCAGGATACGTGCTCATCGCCTCGTTTATGGGGTGTGGGGGAGAAAATCAGAGGAAAGGTATTTTTAGCTTTGCAGGTATCCCTTTGGGCTATGCATGAAGAAATAAAAACAAAAAAGAGAAAAAAGAACGAACGAAATCATTTGAAGCAAACATAAAACACAATAATTATATAATAATAATGATTATAGAATGGTATCCTTTAGAGGTCAAAGAAAACCTGGACCACGCCCAGGAACAGGTCTCCTGTAAGTGCTTACACCAATATTCTCGAATAGTCGCCCTTTAGCCTTGAAACCGATGTGATATTGATCAACCGGGATAATTAAGGGATAATATTTGTTCTTATGGTAGAACAGTTCAGCTTTTTACGTGATCTCTCATAACGGAAAAATTCAATAGGATCTCAATTCCTTAGACATTACACAACAGTTAAAAACAACCCAAGTTCTAGCAAAGAAAGATATATAAGCGGGCTGGGTTTTAACAACTGAAAAATAAGTTGAATCAGTTAACTGGTCTATCTTAAAGTCCTAAGGAGGAGAAGTCTTTAGAAATGGAGTTGTTTCGTTGCGTTTTTATAGTAAGTGTGTAGCAGATATATTTTTTTTTGCTTCGTTTGACATTTTTTTTGGTTAGGTAAACTTTGAAATTGCTTAACCTAAACGGTTTCCGTTGTAACCAATTTCTCGGTTGATTTTACCCTTGTTTTTAGCTGCTTTATTATTGCTTACTGAGGATAATTGCTTTTAGAGGATAACTTTTGCTGTTATTCATGCTGGGTAATTCTGAACAGATACTTTTGAAAAACTCTCAACAGATAAAATATACGTTTTAATGTCCTTTCTGTATTCGCAGTTTCTTGGGGTGTTCTTGTCTGCTTTGAAGGTCCAATCCACCAGAAAAGTTAGTATATCACACACCGAAGGTCTCTGCAAAAAGGAAGACGGGCGCTATTGGGCGATAGACACTGCGACCAAGACCTCGATTAATAATATCACACAATGTGATGCTAGAGCCGATGGTGAAAGTCGAAGTGAGTCAAAAGTAAAAACTATTTAGAAGTTGCTATAATTAATAAAGTTACACTGTAAGTATTCATAAGTTGATTTTGATATTATTAGATTTAAAAATACTTTTTTAGGATAAAATTAAAACAAGGTAAAATAAAATAGTTTAAAAGAAATGGCGAGAAGAAAGCTGCAAGGTTTAAATGTATCTCTTATGACTGATAATTACGTTAATTTAAATTGATTTACGTGTTGAAGAATGGTGGATGGGTCAAGATATGCCTGTTTGGTCTTTAGATCTTAATGAGCGACTCATGTACTTGAGTTTTGAAATTATTAGTGATATTAAAGTTGTTTTAGATGTTTTGGTAAGGCATTTTACGCTTTATCTGTGTAGCATATGTTCTGATTGGTACATAGGATTAGAGTTTGATGTAGCATAGAGGAAACTTAAAGGCCGATTGCTTTTGATAAACCTAGGGATAGAATAATCATTTTTGTAGATAAAAATGTATCAGCCATAATACAGTCGTGCTGGTAGCCGGATATGTTAAGTAAATTATAACGTAGCCTTGTGGCAGACGTTTCTTAATGAGCGACTCATCCGCATGTACTTGATTTTTGAAATTATTAGTGATATTAAAGTTGTTTTAGATGTTTTGGTAAGGCATTTTACGCTTTGGCTGTGTATTATAAGTTTTGAATTGGTACATAAGATTAGAGATTGATATAGCATAGAGGAAACTTAAAGGCCGATTGCTTTTGATAAACCAAGGGATAGAATAATCATTTTTGTAGATAAAAATGTATCAGCCATAATGCAATCGTGCTGGTAGCCGGATATGTTGAGTAAATTATAACGTAGGCTTGTGGCAGATCAGACGCAAAGGAAATATAAAACGTCTGTACTCAAGCCAAAATGGGCGTGGAGTTGGCAGGGAAACACAACGGCAAATGGGATTGCGAGGGCGCTTTCCGGTTGCCGGTCTGCCATTGGTCAATTCGGTGCTAAGATTTGCGCGCCAATTCGTCGCTCTCTCCATGTTGTCACATCTCAGTCATGCGCAGAAGAAAAAAGAGAGAAGGAACTTGTTTGATCAAGTGTCCGTCCACACGTATCGTGATAGTTCTGAAAACTGAAAGTTCTTTTTCTCCGTTTAAGGCATTCCGTCACCAAAAATGCAGGTTTTCGAAAAACGGTCCACAGAGTGGAGTTTTTTCTTCAAACGCCAGCTTATTAGAGACCTTAGTGAGTTTACGCAATAGGACGGCAGGAAGAAGAGGCTGCAAAATGCTCGTGTGTGATAAACGTGGAAGGGCTATTACTTACGTGTTTTGTCATGATCTTCAGTTTAAAGGAAAGTGAAGTTTGGCAAAAGTTATTTAAAAACAAAATTATTGTTACGCTTGTCTCACAAGGTTTGCCGTCTTCTTACCTCTCCCGTCCTGTTGCGTAAGTTCTCTCTTAAGATACGAGGACGGCGACGGCAGGTAAAACGTCGCTTTAAAAGTGAATTCGCGGTTTTTCAATCATCATCGAGGTTATTTCGTCGTTGCTTGTTTAAGGTGCATGACGTTACACGAGACGATTCGCAACGACGATTTTTAGCGCAACACAAGGTTCAAATGCTGGAACAACGCTGCAGCCTTTCGAAACGACGTCGCAACAATGTTTTATCGCTGTACGTGTTGCGCTAAAAATCGTCGTTGCAAATCGTCCCATGCAACATCACCTTTACGTCCTCTACAAAACATGAAATTAGGCTTTTTTCACGTCGCAGTCGTGGAAAACGGCAAATAACTGTACAAAAAGGTGTGATACACGTGCAAAGTTGTTGTTTTGCTTTTTAAACTTATTGCTCTTATGACGTTCTCGTTGTCGTCATTGTCGTCTGATCTTAAGGTCCCCATTGCTTTTGTGACATGTTGCTATCATACACCATCCAGCATAAAAGAACGAGCACATTCCCACTTGTCATATAGTATATCCTCTGTAAAGGACGTTATCGTGTTTCCATGTTTCATATTTTCGCTCTTGTGGACGGGCAAAAATGGACTCGAATACTCTACGTGTGGACGCGTTTTTAAAAATGGGAGGAATCTCTGGTTGGGTGTGGAAAGGGGCTAAATATAAATTATGTATTTATTTGACTTGTATGGTTTATTTTACGTTTTTAACAACAGATTACTAACATATCCAAAAATATATATGTTTAATTTAACAGTTTGCGATCAAGACCGCTTAGGATTATTTTCTTTAGTTACTGCGTACATTTTCGTAATTAATTACCAACCGTAAAGCTTTATCATCGTCACATTAATTTAAACATTTCTTTTGCAGAAAATGCCAATTCAAAATTTCAGCTTTTCCATGTAAAACAAACGGAATCAGATATACATGTATTCAGTTTACCCATCCGAATACTGGTGCAAAGTACGCGCTCAAGATGGTGAATCAAAGTAGAGTAGTGTTTGAGGTGTGTTGACATCACAATCATATGCAGCGTATTAACGTTCAGTTAAACCTTCATCCAGGGATACTCAAAAAAATATTATATATACGGGGAGGCTCCGCTCTCTAGCTCAACCCCTTTTACATACCATTTTTGAGGGAAAAGATACCCCTTTCGTATCATGGTACCCATTTTACATACCTTGTTTAGAACTTTGCTTCCCTTTTAACTGCTGTAAATGCACCGTCTTTAAAATTTATGAAACAATCACAAAACCAGAACTTTTTCTCGACCTTTCTCACAGCCACAAAAAGCATCTTTTAGCCGTTTGGGCCTTTTTACCGTCCGTGTAACTACAGATTTACCTAGCCTTTCATTTCATTTCTCTAAAGCCTGAAAAAGCTCTTTATTAGAACCATTTATAATATATTGCAGATACTGGGTGTATTTCACAAGGACAGAGTCTGAGAGTGCTCTTTCCCTTAGACCAGACAAACATGTCAGAGACCACTGAAACTGTAATCAGTTCAAGAGAAAGTAGAAAGAAATTGCTGGATAGAAACAAAATTTCCAACCTAACCGAGGCGTCTATTACTAAACGTTTTGACTGAAACTTGATGTTGATTACTTCTCGATCAGTCATGTAGAACTGGACGCGAGAATGTTTGAGAAATGAATGGCAAGTTTCAGTCGGACCGGACCGACTGGTCAAAGATGTCCTAATTTTTCCAGAACATTTCCACCTTCGCAAAGCGTTCCATTTATATTTAGACCAAGATTTCCGGAAGGTTTTGCATAATGGAAACCGCTTTGAGACCAGGGTATTTAGTCAACGGTGCGGGGTTTTGTGAATGGTTGGCTGAGTTGGTAGCGTACCGAACTGCTGAGCGAGAGGTGACGGGTTCGAAACCTGAATAGACTGCCAACCGGAGTCTAAAAAAACGGCTAGATTGCAGAATACCCGGCCCACTAAATATCTGACTTAAAAAAAACTGCTCCCGCAGCCCCCCAGTCGTCCGATTTGCAAAAGAAATTCTTACATCGACTGTGGGCGTGCGCGAGTGCGGGAGTACTAGTATACCTTGTTCTATAAGCATACTAGTTACTTGAAATCGACTGCGAGAGTACGGGACTGTGGGAGCACCAGTTAGCGACTGCGCACAGGAGTGCTTGACTGCGGGAGCACCGTCTAGTATACCTCGTTCTATAAGCACACTAATTACTTGAAATCGACTGCGGGAGAACGGGACTGCAGTAGCACTAGTTGTATACCCACTTAATATTTTCTTTTTAGCGACTCTGGGATTGCTGGACTGTCGCAGGAGCACTTGTTTTACTCACTTAGATTTAAGTATTCGGCATAATAGAAAATGACTGCGGGAGGAGTTTTACAAGTAAGACACTTAGTGGGCCGGGTATTCTGCAATCGCTAAATAAACACTGGTGAGATCATGCTGACTACAATTTAAAACTGGGAGTGGGACGGTGCAATAGTTCTTATAGTTCTTAAAATCAACAAAAATACAAGAAAAGGTCTAGCTGAGTCAATGTAAAAAGTGAGTGCCGTCCTCAAGTAAAAGAAAATTCTAGGCAATATTTGCTTCTGCGAACAGATATTTTACAGAAAACAGTCGTTGGGTGCCCCTGAAGAAAAGGTTACAGTCAAGCCAAGTCAAGCGTACCCCTCAAGATTCGATTAATGAAACTATTATTCGGAAGCCAGTGAATCCGTTGGTAGTTGTAGATTTCACATTCATCTCTACATTCTTGCATGCGTAATGAGCCTTGAATTCACACGCGACACTGACGCGAGGCAGTTAGGAAATTTCTACCAGCTCAGTTTCTCTGAAATTGATGTAAATGTCTTCTAAGAAATTTCGTCCATTCAAAGATTTTCAATCTGACCAAATACAGAGAAGTTCCCCGTAAAATATTTCACTGCTCATTACGCATGCAGGAATGCCGATTTGAATTTGACACTAGTTACGGGAACGACTAACGGATTCAAACTGAATCAGTTCATAATAGAATTTTGGGGGGTACGCTTGACCTGCCTTGACTGTAAGTAAGAGGTTTAAAAAAAAAAAAAATTGATCTAAACGGCCAAGACGTATCAATGGTCTGGTATTTATACACTGTGGTCAAGTATATTCGCCGGATGTATTTTAGTTTTGTGGAATTTGCTACTAACAGTTATGAGAATAAACGCCTCCTCGTAGGCTCCGAAAATTATTAGATCATTCACGGTATTACTGTTTTACATAATAATTTTGTTTACAGAAGCATCGATGTAACGGAATCAATGACCCAGGGAGTTCCAGTTTAAAGAGGAATGTTACAAAAGTAATGGACGTCTTTTAGTATACAAACCGTTCAAGAACCAATCCTTGTGTGTTAGCAAAGACTGTGTTTCCCAGAAACTAACTCTTTATAAGTATAACATTACACAAAATGGGACAAAAGACACCACCTGCGGAGGAAGTGACACAACACCATTCGATCGTCTTTGCGCATTCCGGCCAGAGTATTCACGGAAAACTGCTCAATGATAACTGTGTTGTTCACATTAAGTTTGCATCTGACTAAATTGATAAAGTATATCGTGTAAATTTTATTACACTTTGAATTTTCTATGAAATTGATATTTATGGTCGCTAAGCTCGCCCAAAGGTTTCCTTGAGCAAAGACTAGTATTTAAGGACATGATAATCAATAGCTGTGTAACAATGTCAATAGTATTCAATTTTCTTTACATATTTTTTAAAGAAATTAAAACTCATTGAACCCAACGTTTCAGTTGCTGAGAAAACTTTATTGGGACGGAAGAAGCTGTCGGGGGGGGGGGTTAGTGGGATAGGAGTTAGAATGAAGCATTCTTAGTTCTCAAACCAAACTTTAAAGACTGGAAACCAGTCTGACTGTAAAAGAGGGTCAGTTGAAGTTCTCTAAACAGAGAAAAATTCCGCTCCCATTTTCAAAATTGTTCACCACTTTCACCAAAGTCAGGACTCTCGTAGAAAGCCTGTGAAAGCCCAGTTAACTCGGTAAATCTGTTTAACCCTAGAGCGTGTGGCTATAGGACCACACTTGCGAAAGGCATGAGGCTCAGAGATGTTTAAAATTGATAATTTATTTGATTCTATTTTCATTCATGTTGCAACGTCATCATTATAATCAGAGCTTTTCAGTAGTATTTACAAGCTTACAAGGGTTAAAATGCAGCATCACTTTCTTTCTACAAACACTAAAACTAGATGAATGTAGTATGCACACATGCGACATATATGTGTGAAAACAAACTAGTAGTTATTGCTGGTAAGATAGATTACGTATTTCCTTGATCCTACTCCTGCTGAAATTGCAGAATTTGTGTTATGTATAGCATAGTATCCTTTATATCTGAAATAACTTGTTCACCTGGGGCGTTCTCAACAAAATTTTTAGGGAAAGCTCCGCGCCGAGGTCTAACCCCTAACCCTTTAATATACCATTTATGACAAAAAGGTACCTCTTTCAATACCTTCTATTAACAATTAGAACCCCATTTATACCTAGTTTAGAACTTTGCATCCCATTTAACTGCTGTAAATGCAGTTTCGTTGAGTATAAATAATTTATCACAAAACAAGTTTTCTCTACTCATTCACTGCTCAAATATGCATCTGTAAGCCCTTTTGGGCCTTTGTACAGCCGAAATGACAGATTTCTTTACCCTTTCATATGCTTCAACTATTAATCCCTGCCCTTTCATATACTTGACGCCTAAAATAGATACCCCTTTTCGAGCGAAGCCTCCCCCGTATAAGCCATTATAGGGAGCACTCCCGGGCTTGGTCATCGCAAGAATGGACTGATTGATGATACTATGGGGGCTGATTACCATTAAGTGTTTATAATACGAATAGATAGATAGATTGATTGATAAATAGATAGTGACTTTATTTAGCGAGGGTAGCACATAGCAGTATTAAAAACTGATAATCCAGTGGCCCTCGAATTCGAATGAAAATTTTGTCTGCACCAACGTCGTAAGCCTATATCATTCCACTATATTTTATAATCTCACTACAGAAAAACCGAGATCAGACTTATTCGCCTAGTCCCTAGTGGAAAACCAAAAGGCACAATTCTGCTTGCAACTTACAGGAACTCGACCTAAATGAACGCAGCTTATTGCTAAGTCAGTGGTATAGGCCGCGAGAAAAGGTCTCCATCTGGCATCTTCTGATCAAATGCCGGGAGTCCGTCAAAGGGTAAATGATCACACTCTTTCAAGAATTTTTTGATTTTAATTACATTTTGGAAAGTCAAAAATAGCTTGTTGCAAAGTAAGAAATAGATTGACGGTGCCGTTAATTCAATGTGTTGATCACCAGTTGGTATCGGCAGCAAGAAGTGGTAATAAACTGAAATCCGGCTGCATTATCGCAAAGTGATACTTGTCAAAACAAATCTCATTATTTCTAAACTTGTTTGTCGTCGAAGTACTTACAAACACCCCCGAAGACCACCCGAAAGTATTGAAAAGTGCTTATTGATGCATTACGTGTCGTTTTTCCTTTAAGCCGAATCCACGGGGGTGATAAAGGAACCTGATCATGAAAACGTCTTGCTGCGTAAGCGTCGTTATTCTTCATCTAAGCCAACTGGGGCGTCCCTCTTGGTATGAAGGACCTTTTCAAGGAACCTTGGCCACAACTCCTATGAAGACACTCCAGAGCACAGATATCAGCGCAAATCTTCGGGTATCCACTTAAAGAAATGTCATTCATCTTCGGCCTTTGTCCAATGCGCTTAACCAATGTAGGATGAAGGCCACAGCAGCGCCTAGGACAGACGCGTGCCCATTTCTTAAAACGGATTGGAAGACTCAAAGCATTTGTGGCAGGCATAATTAATATCACAGGGGTATCCAATGATGGCTTCCCTCCTAAATACATTGAAAACACTTTTTAGGCTATCCAAAGTACGTTTAGACCTCTAGAAATGCATTCTAAATTTGTACCTGTTCGGTCATCCTAGGGGAACTTGAGTCTTTTTGAAATTACAAGGGCTTCAATATTATTATTCCGAAAACTTTAGATGCAATTTGATTAAATTAATGAGAAAGTGAGAATTCTCCTGATTCCTCTGCATCACATTTTTGAACCCAAAAATGTTAGGTTTCCTTTTTTGTATGAATTAAATAGCCAGAGTATCCTGGGAGGTAAACTGCGAAAAATGAAACTCCAGAAAATCGTAGGAGATTTATTATATATTAAGTTTTGAAAATTGTACATGAATGGAACGGTGACCTACAAATTTTTAGTGGTCCTCAAGTAACAGAAAATTCGAGGTAGTCTTTGCTTCTCCAAACAGATATTTTACAAAAAAGAGTCGTTGGGTGCTCCTGATATCAGTTTCGGAACTGTTGCAATCTCACTGAGTAAAGCAAATGGTTGCATTAAGAAAGTTTATTATGGACGACACAGAGGCTATGGAACTTTCTTGAGCATGCCTTTTCAAAATAGTAAGCTGCGTTTCAAGAAGTTCCCTGTTTATATCTGAACCATAAAAGTTGCAGACTGATAATAGCCAGTCATTTGAGAAATCGTCCCCTGAAGCTGTCTTGGGAAGCAAGTTTTCAAGATTCGTAGAGATTTTATGCCCTGTCGTTCGTTGATCAAATCTAGACTTGATCCCAGGGCTATCGGTCCAACGCTTCAAAATATATACGTCTGTAATTAAGATAGAGGAAAATGTGTAATTAAAATGGAAAATGAAGTAAAAAACCGGTATATAGGAAACTGCATGTTAAGAACATCCAGGCTGAAATTTGCCCAAACAGGCACCTTCTATAGAAAAACAACTTTCAGTCTTTTCTACTGATGAACCATTTCAGTTTGTTGCTGAACATTTATATTTCGAGCTTAATAGTCACTGGAGTGTTATTCTAAGTTGTTTATATCTTGCATTTGAATAGTTGATTGCCTTGATTCTCCGAACAGACCCTTTTCAGTCGGTCTGGTCGAGGCTTGACTGACGATCGGACGCCAGAGCCGAGCTCGAAGCGTGCTCGTTACTTGCTCGTAACATTCCGGAACATGCTTTCACGCTCGGTCATCCCTAGGAACTGCTAGTTGAGTATTTCTTCGCGAGACTTTTTGGCGGATCTGAAAAAAAAAAAATCGTAAAGTTTAGAATTGGCGAAAATTATTTAGCAAGAAGATTCTCTTTTATTTGTTTGGTTACCTTTCAGTACCTCGTGTACACACAGATCATGATGGGAGGGGGGAAAATGTACGCTATTTCCCCAGAAGAGTACATCTTTGCCGCGCTGAACCTCTACCTGGATATCGTCAACTTGTTCTTGTACATCCTCCAGTTAATTTCAGCTGCAAGAAACTAAAGTATTCCACGTATTAAAGGGTGTAGAACGATCTGAGGGAGCGTAGATAGTCCACGCTTAAAAATAAAAAGATCTGTTGCAGCCCCAAAGTGTCAATTGAGCCCTGCAGGACAAAGTCCTATTCAGCCTCTCTTGGAGGTATTCGAGCACAATTTAGAATGAAACAGCCCCATCAAAAGCTTATTCCAGCCCTCACGGGGACTCATTTCAAGCCTTGTGTCGAAGTAAGCCCTAGGTAATTGGAATGTATTAACCCTGATTAAGGAAGCCACATCAGAACCCAAAAAAGAGGACTTTATTTTACTCACCAAAACTTCTCAAGTTTTAGGGCTGAAACAGATCTCTCTGATTTACAGTGATAAATGACTAAGAACTGCCTAACTGCCCATATATTACAGAAGTCAAGTGTTTTTCGTAAAGAAACTTTTTTTTCTACATAACATGCTTTGATCCCTCTCTCTTTCCCCTAGAGCAATATTAAGAAGCATATTATAAATGCCGAACATTTGAATGAATGGCAGAATAAGTAAGAATAAATAAGACAACAATGTAGTGTCGCAAATGAGACGTGCGAGTTTCAAAGAAGTGGTCGCGTACTCTGATATTTAGCCCCCACCATTTACATGGAAAAACCAGTCGGTTCACGGTTGAGGCAAACAATGAGCAAAATTCAGGTAATGAAGGATGGTAAATTCCATCGGGAACAGCGTTTGTCATTCGCTGAAATCCGTCCCATTTACCAAAAATTAACGAACGGATACTAAATCCTAAAACTGGAATCAAACATGGCTCTGAAGAAATGAACCTGAACATGAACTTCCGTTCGGAACATTTCAAACCAGGAAAACAGGACTACCTTTTCAGATGTTCCTTTTCAGTTGGGACGACCGTAAAAGTCGTGATTCAGTAACTTTCCAACCGGATTTTCCGAAAACTTATTTGTAGATGAATAAAAGTGATCTATACCTTTTAAGACTTTCCGCGTTGATTTTGGAATTTTTTTATGGGAGCGACCAGAACAGGTGTGCTCCACTTACTTTCTAACCGGATTTTCTGGAAACATTTTGTAAATGGTGTACAATGGTTAGGTGCCTTTTATACTGGAAGATCCCCTCTTGTAATAGGACACGTCTTCATTCTGTTCATTGTCCTCGTGTAAATGGCATAAATATGTGTTATTTCAACGTATACGTTATCTTCATGCCGATTGATGGTCTTGTTTCTTGTACAAATATTGATCACCTCATGGCATTACGCTCGTCTTAAGGCTAATTCCTGCTTACTGTATCACGGGTACATATAAGGACATTTAAAAGAGTCACGAGATTAAAAAGGAGAAGTCGTTACGTCACGTTGCCATGGTAGCAACATTTCTGGATGACAACAAACCGAAAACGTCATTCAAAAGGTGAATTCGCACTGTTTCAAACTTCATCGATCTTATTCAATTTCCTTCAATTTGTCAAATGTTGGCGAAATTTTGTGGATCCGAAAGGACCGTATTTAAGTTAAGAAAAAGAACATTTTTGTGCTGTGTTCGCCCGCTCCATAAAGCGGGCGCGTGAAATTTACAGAAAACAGGTCAAGCGTACCCCCAAGATTCTATTAATGAATTGATTATTTGAAAAATGAATCTGTTAGTCGTTCCCGTAACAGGTGTCAAATTCAAAGCGGCATTTCTGCATGCGTAATGAGCAGTGAATATTTTACGAGAACTTCTCTGTTTTTGGTCAGATTGAAAATCTTTGAATGGATTAAGTTTCTTAGAAGACATTTACATCAAATTCAGGAAAACGGAGCTGGTAGAAATTTCATAACTGCCTCGCGTGTGAATTCACGGCTCATTACACATGCAAGAGTGCAGAGATCAATCTGAAATCTACAACTAGCAACGGATTCAACTTTTGAATAATAAATTCATTAATGGTTTCTTGGGGGGTACGCTTGACCTGGTTTGACTGTAAAGGAAGTTTCATCTCGCAGTCGTGTAATGACGGCTAAGAAATGTACAAACTGAAAAAGCGTGTTGCACGGCCAAAGGTGTGGTTTTTGCTTATCTACACTTATTGCTTCTTTGCCGTTCTCCTTGCCTTCACCGTCGTAGTCGCTTAAGCTCCCAATTGCTGTGATCCAGAAATTTTGCTACCATGGTAACGTGACGTCATACTTCTTTTCTCTATTCTGCCAGTGAGGTCATTACTTAGTGTCTTTACCCATTCACAAAATGCTTCGTTCAGAGATATGAAGAAGATATGAAACAAATTTCATCAGGGAGCACTAACTATGATGGTGATGTTTGCAAGCAGAGCATTAAAACTTTTTCTTTTTTCAAGTTTCAATCCTTGGCCATCTGTTGTAACAGACCGTGGGACAGTTTTAAGCCTAAATGTAGTCTAAAACTGGACCATTAATTTTGGAATTCAATAAATGTGAAGACAGGTTTTAGCTTTTAAAAGTATAGTAGTAGATAGAGTGACATGGCCATAGCATTCTAGAATATAGTAGGAAATTAAAAAACCATCGATTGTTTATCGAATGTTGCTCCACAAATTACAGTAACCCTGTAAAACGTACAGTAATTTATTGTTGGTGGGGACAAAAATATATATACAGAAGCCCATTGCAAAGTGAAGATCACTGATCACTGGCGAAAGTCAACTCGGTCTTTCTGGTTACTCATTATAGGTTACTCAGTCTGGCTACTATAGTGTCGCCGTAAGGTGTCGATAATAGAGAGCTTTAAATTCTGAGACGAGGACGACTTCGAGTACGAGATTTTCTCAATACTGAGTACTGCTCACGAGCCGTGAACCAGCGTCATTTTGGTGGCAAAACGTGATAGCCTTCGTAATTCTACTGAGAGTTTTAAAAG
The DNA here is from genome assembly GCA_942486035.1 of Porites lobata. Classification (NCBI taxonomy): domain Eukaryota; kingdom Metazoa; phylum Cnidaria; class Anthozoa; order Scleractinia; family Poritidae; genus Porites; species Porites lobata. Next base: position 334,767 of record CALNXK010000297.1, read on the forward strand.
TCGTAGTGGCGGGAACAGGTCAACAAACGTAAGAAGTTTTATCGTTTTGCGATCGGCAGAGGGTTTAACCTTCTTTAGTATCAATAACCCTACTAACTTTTTTGGTGAAAAAAGCTCAAATGAATCTTTCCGGGGTGTCTTTTTTTAGAATACGCATTAAAACTTTGAGTTAAATCTCGTATTCGTACTCGTTTTCGTCGTCAAATCTAAAGCTATCTAATATAGAGAGCCGGGGACAACAAAGCAACCCGTTAAAAGAGAGTTGACTATTTTGAAGTGAAAGAAACACACTTTGGTTTGTAGATGCAATTTTTCTGCATCGTTAGCCGCGAATGTTGACTGCCCGCTGAGTTTTGCTTTCGTAAACTTGCACACATAGAAGTGAAGTTCTTCTTCCTGGGCTAATATAGCAAATCACTGGCCCCTCTGAGACTGGTTTTGTTTCTCTGCAATCTCAATGTCTTCCCCGATTCCCTCGTCGCGTGGGTAACAAAATTAACTTTTTTCCCACGGACTAGTCGTTAAGTACTTGTAAACTGCAATAAAAAATATTGTATTTTAAAACATATAAAAGAGTTATATCTATTGAAATATTGTATTGCGGTATGTCATGAACACGATCATAGAGAACAGTATGCATTAATTCTACGAGACTAGACATTTATTAGTGGTTTAGTCTTTCAAGATCTAGCTATTTCCATGTCCGAATAGACCTTGTCACGGTTTTGAATACCATCTTGACGAGATGGCTTCCAAAACCGTGACAAGGTCCATTTGTCTTTTGAGAATTCCAAACGATTTTTGCTCAAAGAGCTACAAATGAGTTTCAGGCTTAATTTTCTTCTTGCAAGGTGAAAAACACACTTCAAGAAGTTCTCTTTTAACTAGAACGTAATTCCTGTATTTAATCCCGTTGTCGCGAAAAAAAAAAAATTGGGAAAACTTGTTAGATGTAATGTTACATACATTTTAAAAGCGTTATTTTCATGTAGGGACGTCAGCGCAAATTAAACGTCAGGCTGAATTTTTTTTTTTTCTCCACCTAGATTCAGGCCTCGTCCACACGTATCCGGATGTTTTTTAATCTCAGTTTTCTAGAAAAAATACACTTCCTCAAGTAGCATATTCGAATCGTTTTCGCCCTTTCCTCTCGACAACGCCAGAACATGCGTAATGCAATGCTATATGATGTATGACATAAATCTGTTCGAAAAGCTCCGTTTTCGTCCCGCTTCCACACGAAAATTTTCTAAAATCTCCACTCTAGACCGTTTTAAAAAACCCGCGTTTTTGTTGCTCGAAAACGCCGTTTAGGTGTGGAAGGAAGGCTAAAACGGAGAAAAGAAATCTCAGTTTTCAAAATATGCGGATACGTGTTGACGGGACCTCAAAAAATATTTATGATGCCAACTAATTCTGTGCCTCTTCGGTGCTTATGTTTGCACCTCTTAAAATACTAATATTTCATTTAATTCAGAGGACAAATGAATAAAATATCCTTGAATCAAACTAATGTAACCGTAAAGCTTTGATATCAGCAATTTATGATATTCCTTAACCGAAAACGACTATCAACAATCGCGCCGAGAGCAAACTAGCCCCTTGAGTGCTAACTGCTTCATATCACGTCATTCGCACAGCTGAAGCATAAACCAATTTATTGTTTTATAAAATTGTCAATGCAATCAATGCAGCAGTTGACTTCAAATTTTACTATTAATTATAACGCGCGATCAAAGCAGTACGCGTCAATGTCTGACTGACTATATTTTCTTTTTACATTGACAGTTATGTTTAAGGTTTAGAATCCATATCGAGAATGAAAACTATTAGTTCACCGAAAAAATTCTTTTTGAACGTAAAAATTTGCCCTCGACATACAATCTTTTTTGTATATCAGTAAGAGTGTTGTTTTACCGGCCCACACCGAATACCGTAGTCTTATTTTTCTGCCGATTTAAACACTTAAAATATTGTATTATTCTTAAACTATAGCTTATCAGCTTATGACATTTCCGTTTTACAATGTTTTGGGGTTTCAATTACAAGGTGTTAGGTGTCTTGACCTAGTTTTGTCGTTAAGAGAAAGGAATAATTTTATACAGTTAAAAAATAACATTGTATTGTATTTACAGATTTATAACACACACATTTCTTTTCTTTTCAAAATCTCAGTCTCGGGTTCATTCTCAAAATATTCTTAAAATTTCAGCATCGATATTCTGATAAAATATATTCTTACAAAAAAAAGAGTGTGGCTCGCACAGATGACAACAAAAACACGTACCTATCTTTTTTCTGTTAACAAATTCAGTGTCTTTTTTAGATTACGTTAAAATTTGTGAACGCTTCATCTTGTGCTATTCAGTTATGGAAGCACTTGGAGGATACTAAAGCTCACAAAAACTCGAGGTATGTGTTGACGTTATCAGCGAATATCATGGAATATGAAGCACGCTCGCGATATTGAATTTAATTTGTATATCTTAAACTGAGTCCTCTGTTAACTCAAGGACTTCCGCTTCCTAACTCGTGATTTCATAACGGGAGGTAAAGTTGCGAATTCCGATTTTGGATTAAAGTTATACCCCTTTACACTGGATTAAGATTCACCGTCTATCTTTTTGGTGACATCACAACACTGACAGTACAAAAAAATTGGGCATGTTATGCTAGTTTAATCTTATTTTGGAACCCTCTGTTAACTTGAACTTAACACGTAGATTCATGCTTTCTACAATTCAGTCAGTGATTTGTCAGGGAAAAATCCAATTCAGGCTACAAGGTCAGGGAAAACGTGGGAAGTTTCTATTGAGTTGTGCAAAATCTTAATTTTCAGCAATAGTGATGACTGAAGCATTTCCGGTCACTGTGTGAAGGATGTCTTAATTTCTTTGGAAAAGGTAAACCGTTCTTTTGAAGGGCTGGTAGAAACTTTTTAATTAATAAGGACGGAATGATATTTTGCATTTAATTGCTTTGGGTAATTTCATAGTTTTAATTGGGAAAATGTCGGGGCATTTTTAAACCCGTTGTCTAGAAACCAAAACTCTCGATATGTTCTCATTTCCCTTCAGTTAACTGGATTCAATTTCCTATTATGTAAACCCGAAAAATTATATGTTCACGGCCCAGTAAATCTTTTGAACGGTTTCTTGTCCATATGCCTTAGAATTTTCTCGTATTGTCTCGCTAAGAATATTTCTACGGCTACGGACATATGAGATTACCTTTTGTAAAACTAAATAAAATAAGAGTGTTTCGCAGGCGTCAACGAATTTGAAAGCTAATCTTAAAAAGCTTTCTATGGATGGCAGTTCTAACTTAAACAGAACAAACTAAAGATTAATTGTTAAACGTAACGGGAATGTATTTCATTTTTATGCGCACTCAAGTGAATTAAATTTTGAAGGACGTAAAGGGCAATGCCACGAGGATATTACTCAGGTTTGAGGTCAATTCTGTGCTGATATCATTACTTAATGTCTTTGCCGATACACAAAATTCTCCTGTACAGTTATGAAGTGGATATTAAACAAGTTTCACCACAAACCATACTATTTTTTGGTGATTTTTCATGCACAGCATAATTGACACATGAAAAAGTTGGCTCGACTTTCTTTAAGCGTACATCCATTTCCATGCAACAGATGACAGGAAACTGTTTTAATGCTTAAAGAACAAACTGGACTATTATTTTTGGAATTTAATGATGCGAAAAATGTTTTAACTTTTAAAAAGATACAAAATAGCGTAACCTAGCCCTTTTAAGGCGGTCATTTAGTTACACGCTACCGTTTGGTGTGGCCGTCACTATGAAGCGGAAAAAATGATGTTTCCCTTAAAATATGATTTTCCGGATTTACAAGACCGCCAAAAAAGCGGTAGGCGATTTATAGAAATTTTGGTAAATATGGATGTTTTTTGGCGGTTTTTGACGTTTCCGTGCCTGATTTTAGCTCTTTTCTGTTCTGTCTTGAGATTTTGAATCCCTTTCTCTCCCCTTCTAAGGTCCCCTTTGAATTGAACGAGAAACCAAAGCTTTTTGTATGATTTTAAAGAAGCTAGTAGATATTTGTTTAACTAGAACCGGACATTGCCCGCAGGTAAAAAAAAAAAAAAACACCATAAAGACAGTTTATCACGTATATCTTGGCATCCAAACAGCAAGAAACAAACTTGGGAAACATATGAACTGACCATGCACGCAGTCTGAAATCAAAGTTTTTGCTGTCAGTCCGAGAAGATTACTCGGAGCAAACACTCGTGTAAAGAGGCCAGGATACGTGCTCATCGTCTCGTTTAAGGGGTGTGCGGGAGAAAATCAGAGGAAAGGTGTTTTTAGGCTCGAAGGCATCCCTTTGGACCATGCATGAAGAAATAAAGAAACAAAAGAGAGAAAAACAAAGAACGAAAGCATCTGAAGCAAACATAGAACACAATATACATAACTTTTATTTGGTTGTTCGTTTTAGAAAGATATCCTTTAGGGGTCAAAGAAAGCTTGGACCACGCCCAGGAACAGGTCTCCTGTAAGTGATTACACCACTATTCTCGAATAGTCGCGCTTTAGCTTTGAAACCGATGGGAGAGTGATCAACCGGGATAATTAAGGGATAATATTTGTTCTTCTGGTAGAACAGCTCAGCTTTTTACGTGACCTCTCATAACGGAAAAATTCAATAGGATCTCAATTCCTTAGACATTAGTAGTTAAATAATGATTCCTTAGTACTCACTCACTTGGTACTTTTCCCCTGTCATTTTTCAATTATTTCCCTCATTCGACCCCAAATTTCAATGACGGAATTTAGACTAACAAATTTTTGTACTTTTTTCAAAAAATTTCTGACTTTATCTTCTATCATTGTTCAATTAATTTCTGTCTTACGTCATAGACTTTTTTCTGGTTATTTTCTATCATTGACTTTTTTTTCTGATTAATTACGTCATTAGCTGATTAAGCACTGTTATCAACTATTTTCTGGTTAAACCTGTTTTACTTAGGTTGAAGTGGAAAAATAAATTGATTTAAAGAAATTAATATAATAAGATTATAAGGAGCTATGGCTAAACAATCAGTTAATGGTTCTCAACCCTTTATAAGTGATAAAGAGTACAAGAGTTTATCTTTGGATCAATTAAAACATATATTAAACCAGAAGAAAAAAGTAATTAAGGATAATTATAAAGAATTAAGTGAAAAAGAAAAAATAATTCGTGATATTAGAAAAGTAGATAAACTTAATGAAAAAATAAAAAAAGGCGTTGATATAAGAAAAGAATGGAGAAAGAAATCAAAAAAGATACCCCACTCCAAAATCCCTTCTAAAATTAAAAAGATAAAATCATTTGATGAGTATTTTCAGGAATGTATAGAAAATAAAGAAATCCCAGAAGATAATCCTCCTTATTTTCGTGAAGCTCTTGAGAGAGCTATTAAGGAGCATAATCAAGGAATTGTAAAAGAAAAATCAGCTTTAGATGAATTTGCTAAAAAACATATAATAAAGGGAGAACCTGGTATTACTCCCTTAGAGTTTTTGGAAATAAAGTATCTATTCTTAAAGATTTTCTTAGAAATCATCGAAATATCAAAGTAAAGTTTGTTTTGGTTTGTATGATGGAAAAAGTGGAAGGCGACCAAAAACTAAGATTAGAAGTTCAGGATAAAGCATATTTTCATTCAGATACGTATATTAATCTCAAATCAACCAATGTAAAAAAATTACTTAAAAAAACTATTATTAACATCACAGAAAAGATTGATATTTATCAACAAAATGGTAGTGGGTGGTATTTTAAAGAAGTTATTCAACTTGAAATTCATACTGTTAAATTTAGTCCAATGAAAGGTTCTTCTTATATTCTTCTTCCAGATTGGATTATGAGAAAAAAAGCAATTGTTAGTATTCGAAATAAAGATTCTAAATGTTTTTTGTGGTCTATACTTCGTTATCTTCATCCAAGAGAAAAGAATGATTGTCGTTTGAAAGATTTAGAACAATATGAGCATGAGCTTAATATTCCTAAGGGATTTACTTTTCCAGTTAAAATCAGAGATATTACCAAATTTGAAACTATTAATCCAGATTTACCAGGTATAAATGTATTTTCAGTTACTCACGACAATAAGTTTATCCCCTCCGGATGGCGTTACGTGACCCTCAAAAATCAATAGATTTATTTCTTTATGAAGAGAATGGGAAATGTCATTATTCTCTGATTAAAAACTTTTCTCGTCTTTTTCGGTCACAAATCACAAGTAGAACAAATGAGCCAATTCATATTTGTAAGAGATGTTTTACTCATTTTACAAAAGAAGAATTATTACAAAAACATATTTTATATTGTTCGAATAACGAGACAGTTTCTGTGAAAATGCCAAAATCAGGATCGATTTTACATTTCAAAAATCACAACAAACAAATACCTATTCCTTTTGTAGCTTATGCGGATTTTGAATGTTTTACCAAACCAATGAATACTTGTTGTCCTAATCCAGAAGATTCTTATAATTCTAATTACCAAAAACACGAACCATCAGGATTTTGTATTTTTATTAAAGGAGTGGTTGATAAAAGAATAAAACCAATCACATATACTAAAAAAGAAGAAGATGAAAATATACCAAAAATATTCGTAGAAAAACTAACAGAAGCAACTAGAGGTATTTATAATGATTTTTATCGCAGACCAAAACCTCTTATACTAACAAAAGCCGAACAAAAATCATTTGATAAAGCAATGATTTGTCATATATGTAACAAAGATTTATTTGAAGACAAAGTTAGAGATCATTGTCATTTTACAGGTCAGTATCGTGGTGCTGCTCATAACAGTTGTAATCTTAAGTGTAGGAAACCTTTAGTTTTACCAGTTATATTTCATAATCTTCAAGGGTATGACGCTCATTTGTTTATGAAACAACTCGCAACTTTACCAGGTGAGTTAAATTGCATTCCTTCAACGGAAAAAAAAAAACATATCCTTTTCTAAAAAATAATAACGTCTTTAATAATAATAATAATAACGTCTTTATTAAAAGCATCCGATAAAATTACATATCTGATGTTACAGTAAAAATATATATCGATAGAAAAAATTACAATGGCAAGATGAATAAAAAAGATTAAATTGATTAAAAATACATATGGGATATTTACACAGCTAGATTATATTTAAAAATTAATCTATTAAAAAAGCTATCTTTGAAACGTTCAGTGTTAATGCTGGGCCTGACAACGGATATCCTTCGAAGGTTTACAATACAGTCTTTGTACCTTGGGAGCACGCTTTTTAGTGGATGGTCATCGCGTTTGAGGTTATAAAAAAGGCGTCTGTCGCTTTTCTCCAAAAGTTCATATATGTTGTAATTGACCGACGTATAACGCCTCTTATAACATCTTTTTTAAAAACCTTTCTAAAAAGATTAAAGTTGATGAGTATAGGTCTAAAAAAAACGATGAAATGGTTTCATTGTATTTTGAAATTCGTTTCATAGATTCATTTAAGTTTCTTCAAACATCACTTGCTAATCTTGTTTCAAATTTACAGCCAGATGATTTTCATAATACCAAACGAGAATTTAAGAAAAATGTAGATTTAGTTACTCGTAAGGGAGTTTATCCTTATGATTATGTTTCATCACTTGAAAAACTATCCGAAACACAATTACCACCAAAAGAAGAATTTTATTCGAAACTAAACGACGAAGACATAACCGAAGATGATTACCAACACGCAATAAACGTGTGGAATACTTTTAAATGTAGATCATTAAGAGATTATCTCGATCTTTACCCAAAGTCTGATGTCCTACTTTTGTCAGATGTATTTGAAAACTTTAGAAAAACTTGTCTAAAACATTACAAGTTAGATCCAGCACATTATTACACATCTCCAGGTTTAGCTTGCGATGCTTGTCTGAAAGAAACAGGGAAGGAATTACAGTTACTACATGATTATGATATGTTAATGATGATTGAAAAAGGTATTCGTGGTGGAATAACACATATATCAAAAAGATACGCAGAAGCGAATAACAAATACATGAAAACTTATAATCCTTATGAGGAGTCCTCCTTTATTCAATATCTTGATGCAAACAATCTTTATGGTTGGGCAATGTCTCAATCACTTCCAACACATGGATTTAAATGGATGAGAAACCTAACAAAAGAGTCACTAATGGAAATCCTAGAAAAAGTAAATCATAGTATGTCGAATCGTGGAAGAAAAGGATATATATTTGAAGTTGATTTGGAATATCCTTCATCCTTATGGGAAAAACATAATGACTATCCTTTAGCTCCTGAAAAGTTAATTGTTAATGGCGTTGAAAAACTAATTTGTCATTTTAAACCAAGAAAAAACTATGTTGTTCATTATCGAAATCTTAGACAATATCTTGAAATGGGAATGAGAATAACTGCGGTTCATAGAGGAATATCTCTTTACCAAAGACCTTGGATGGAACCATATATACGCAAAAACACTGAACTTCGAAAAACAGCAGCTAACAGTTTTGAGAAAGACTTTTTTAAACTTATGAATAACTCAGTGTTTGGAAAAACAATAGAAAATATAAGGAAAAGACAAAATATAGAACTCGTTGATAATCGTAAGAAAGCTGCTAAACTAACAAGTCGTCCAAACTTTGATAGGGCTACGATATTTGATAAAAATCTTATAGCAGGTCATATGAAAAAAACCGAAATTTATTTTGACAAACCAGTATATGTTGGTCAAGCAATTCTTGATTTATCAAAAACATTAATGTTTGATTTTCATTATAATTACATCAGAAAGAAATACAAAAATAAAGCCGAATTATTGTTTACAGATACAGACTCATTAATGTACCATATTCACACAGATGATTTTTACAAAGATATATCACGTGACATAAAAAAAAAGTTTGACACGTCTGATTACCCACCCAATCATGAATCTGGAATACTGACAGGAGTTAACAAAAAAGTAATTGGGATGTTTAAAGATGAAGTAGCAGGAAAACAAATAACTTGTTTTGCTGGATTACGACCAAAACTTTACAGTTTTAGAATAGAAGAGGATAAAGAGGTGAGAAAATGTAAAGGAATAAAGAAAAATGTTGTGAAAAAGAAATTAGATTTTGATGACTATGTTCAATGTTTATTTTCAGGTAAAAAACAAATGAGGAAAATGAATATAATAAGAAGTGAAAATCATGATATATATTCAAAAGAAGTTAACAAAGTAGCTCTAAGTAATGAAGATGATAAACGTGAAGTTCTTTTGGGTAAGGTAAAAACGATAGCTTTAAGATAAGTGAATATAATAAAATTTAATAATAAATGAAATATACAGAAGACCAAATAAAGAAATATCTAGAAATATTACATAATTATACTAGTAATTTCCCAGAGGAAGTTAATTTGAAAGCTAAATGTAGTAATTGTGAAAACAGTACATCTTTTACCATTGATTATGGTTATAAAATCTGTGATGAATGTGGAGTAGCAAACGGTCATGTATTAGGTTTTTACGATGTTAAAGATTGTGATAGATTACATTATCGTAAAAAGAGTGTATATCAACGTAAGTATTACTATGAGAAAAAGGTAAATCAAATTTCTAAAAGAATAAACCTAACCGATGAACAAAAATACGAACTTTATAGTAAGTTAATGGCAATAGACAATCACGTCATGGAATACTAAACAATCAATATTGTAGAAAGAGAATGATAAGTATTTTTTATTTAATCAAAAAACTTTTGGCTGAGATGGGTTGTGAAAAGTACAAACTAATTTATCTTAAGATTTCACCACAAACTTTAGATAATTATGAAAATTGGTGGGATTGTTATAAATCACTTAAAACAGGATAGATTTTAATATCAAAATGATATTAAAATCACTGTTTAGTTAGTCCAAACTTTTTTTCATACCTACTAACAAATCTATCTGCTATAGGTGTTTGGTCAATTATCATTTCATCTATCAACTTCATGCGATCAACAAACTCTTCTTTATTAAAATCATCCCCACGAAGAGCTGCTCGCAGTTTAACAAGTACTTTTTCATAAGTAGTGAATGCAATCCTTGTCATCTCAATTTTTCTCTTATAATTATTTTTCTTTCCAATTCCCGCCACTATAATTCCAGCACCATTTACTACTCCGAGAACAACAGGGTTTAGGGTTATTCCACCAGAAATAGTTCCAATCGCAACCAAGCATATACTAGATATTGTAAAAACATCATCAAGAAATTTATAACTTTTATACGATTTCTTAAAACACCAGTATTTTTTGTGGTAGTGTTTATAAAAGTCTTTGAGGGTTTTAACGTCTGATTCTGACAGAGACTTGTCTATGTGATTAAATTCAAAGATATCCTTCATTTTATTCTTTTGTTTATATTACCCCTCCCTTGGCTACACCAACTATCTAAATTACATAACTACCATTTAACTTTTCTTGAAGCATTTCTTTATGATATTGCTCAGAGTCGTCGTCGTAAAAGTTTGGAGAAAACATTATTTTGCTTATCAATCCATCCCTACTAAAAAACGAAAAACTTTGTGTGTTGGAGTAACGAACGGTTTCTAAACTTAATATTGCACTGTAGTTACTTATTTTAACTTTTGTAATATTTGAGTTAAAATTTTCTGTTAACCATATAACAATTTTTTTACCATCAAAACTATTTGCTAAGGTTAAAGAACTTTTTAGTTTATTAACATTTAATTCAATAGAATTATTAATATTATAATAATCTATTCTTAATAAATTATTTTTTAAATTCATAACATTCATATCATCTTTAGTCAAATAAAAATCTATATTATTTCGATGATAATAAACAACACATAAAGTATATTTTGTTATGCCATTAGGAGGATCAAATCTAATAGTATAATTTTTAATATTTAGTCCTTCTTTTTTTATATTATCTATGGTCCTATTTGGTATATCCATATCTCTTAAAGAATTACCACTACTAGAAGATAAATAGTTAAAAACAATACCAGATGATGTTCTATTTAATTTGTAATTAGCGGCATTAGTAAAATCATAAACTTCTTTAAAAATTTCCCTATAAAGATTGTTTATAGTGTGAGGATTTAATTCCTTTACCATTCCAACTGTTGCTGCGCTATTGTTATTGTTTCTATCAAGATTGACGTTTAATATTTTTTTATTATTTGCATTTATATCAACGTTGTACACCACTTCTGTTGGTTTAATATCAAATGCGGTGTGATAGTCGTAAACTTTATCTGGATCGATATTGCTAAATGTACCCATAATTCCATAAGTAATTATGTAGACTCCTGAAAACCGTCTAGGATACACAGCTAGGTCAGTTCCATCTTGTGGTATATTAACCAAAATGTGAAGAAAGAATCTATTTCCAGATGATAACTTCTTAAAATTAACTATTATTCTGTGATAATACATAAATTGTGCTTGTCCCTTTGAATCGTTGTACCTATGGGAGAGTTTCCTTACACTAACATTTCCAGTTGATAATCCTGTTGAAGTTCCTTTGTCTACACTTATTTGGGACTTATGCCACAGCTGATAATCAGTGTTGAGTATCTCCAGGCACAACGTGTAATCAGTATTTGCAGTTAACCTGTAAAAGTTGATCCCCATTTTGTACTTATATCCACCTTGAGAATTTTTGTTTATTGTTACGAAAATTACTTTGTGGTTATAGTTATGAAAATTATCTTTAGAAGGAGATAAGTCTCCTATTCTTGTTATAATAAAACTAGTTCCAGTATCTATTTCATCAGTTCATTGAGACCCACTTGTCATGAGATAAGGAAACTGGTCGTTGTAATGACTTGGTTGAACTGCAGTGTGATGAACTAGCTTGTCGACATAATTTTTGGTTGTAGCTTCATTGTCTTGGGTTGGCTTACTAAGATTTATTATTTTATTGTTGTTAAGATTTAAGTCTCCAGTCATAGCGACTGTACCATCTTTTTCCAAATAATCACTTAAATCTGGGGCACCTGTGTTATCATCCACATACTTTTTGTTTGCGGCATCAGTGTCTGATGTTGGAGTTGTGAGGCCAACTATTTTTTTGTTTCCAAGATTTAGGTTATTAGTCATTGATATACTTCCATCTTTTTTTATAAAAGAACTAGTATCAGGTATTGAGTCATCCACATACTTTTTGTTTGCGGAATCAGTGTCTGATGTTGGTGGTCTAAGGTTAATTATTTTTTTATTATCCATGTTTAGATTATTAGTCATTGTAGATGAACCATCACGGGCAACATACTTTAAATCTGTAAAAGCTAATGGAGTTGGTTGATTACCTACATTTGGAGCTGGTAGATTTAATATTCGATTATTATCCATATTGAGATTACCTTTCATTGGGTAGGAACCATCTCTGTCAACAAATGTGTTGTCTACGTAATCTTTTGTAGGAGGTTCTTTTCCATCCAGAGGAGTGCTAAGATTTGTAATTCGGTATGTATTCTTCATATCAATGTTTGAATCAACTGTTAGATGTGTTGTTGATGATCGGCTGGAATTATCATCTACGTACTTCTTTGTAGCGAATCATTATTAGAAATAGGTGCTCCAACATTTGTGAGTCTTTTTTTATTAATATCATAATTACCATTTGCGGTTAGACTAAATCCAACTCCTGGAGCGCCCTGTATTCCTTTAGCAAAAGGATGATCAAAAGATTGTTCGTTAAATATTCCCATTTTTTTATTATTAGGGTAGATTACTAGTAAAGTTTTTAGCAATACGTTTTCTTGGTTTATCGACGTATAAAAATGAAAATGGTTTTTTTGTTGCCGCCCTATATATCTCTTTGTCAACTCCCAACTCAGATGATATTCTGTTTGCTTCCCTTGAAGATGGAAATTCATACAGACAATAGTGAGAACAATTTAGCCGTATATCATTTGGAGCTTTGTAAAAGACTGACTGAGGTAGATTACAGAGCAATTCTTATGCCGTCCTTGAATGAAATAATCAATAAGTCGCCGCTGTTTTTTATCACAGACGTAATCATCAAATATTACAAGTTTTTGATTGTCTTCGTAATCCATTTCTGTAACCGGGGTTATTTCGTCGTTACTCACATGAAGTATTTCATATCCAAGTTTACTACTTAACTCCCTCATTTTTTGAATTAACTTTTGATACTTATCCTGTTCTAGATTACGCGCGTAAAGATAAATTTCATCGTAATACAGTAGTGGTTTAATTAACATGTGGTACAAAAGATTAGTCTTACCACTTCCACTGTTTCCACAGATTAACATTCGAAATGTATCCGCTGGCATAAAAGGAAATAGCTGTTTATATTTTTTATCAAGGTCATCGGTACTATCATAGTTTGGAATTTCCATTTTTATTTAATTAATAGATAAAATGGATATAGAAGAAGCTAAAAATTTTGCAAGAAATAAAATCGAAGCCGACTCTTTGATTCGACAGGTGAGAGATGTTATAAAAACAACAAAATGGCAAAAACAAGATATGAGAGAGGGATTTAAAGAGACATTTAAACCACTTATTAAATCTCAAGATAACATTAAAAAAAGTATCGACGAACAACAAAACGCAACTATAGCACAACTTCAAGCTAATCAACTTGCTCTTACACAAGGACTTAATCAAAACAGGATGGCTATAACTGAAGGATTTGATAAACTTGACGAAGTAAAAAAATGGGATTTGGCTCAATTACTCGGTTTTGAGGCGATTGAAGACTCGCCTAAAGAAGACGAAGAAGACCAAGAAGAATACGAAGAAGCCAAAGAAGTTTTACCCTCTACATCAGACGAAAAAAACAAAAATAGCAAAATTTACACCTGATAGAAAATAAAGAAGCAAAAGATATACTAAAATCGCTTGGTTATGATAATCTACCTTCCCATTATTTTAAAGAAGATATTTCTACTATTGATAATTTAATTGATGGTGTTAATAGTGATTTAGAAGAATTTAATAAAAGATTAAAAAATACCGCGGATATTGTACGAGTCTCAAACAATTATGTTATAGCTCAACCAAAAAGTAAAAATCCACGAAAAGAAACATTAAATAACATAAAAAATTATAACACATTAAGCATATATTCATCAAATTTAAGTAATCTTAGGTATTTCAAAGAAAAATCTGGCTCTGGAATGATTTACTTTAACAACCCACATCAACTTCTAGATAGACTTGAACTACTCGGTGGATCAATTCTTGCTGGGAATAATGGTGTGATAAATGAGTTTTCTCAAATCGCACATCTTCTCAACCAAATGAAAGTAATCTCAAAAAAACAACTGAATGATTTACTAAAAATAGGTGAACCTACGGTTCCCCTATAACCCCTCCCTTAAAAGGAATATAAACATTAGATAAAATGGAAGAACGAGCTATTCACATTTCTTCGATAAACAGAGAAAAAAGAGGAACAAGCATACCTGGTGATTTTACTATCAAATTTAACCCATCTTTGAAACTCGACCCTGAAAAGAAACATCAACTTGCTCTTGATCGGTTGTCCATGACTTACTCTTGGTACAACATTAGAAGTGATTATGGAAACAATAAAATCAAATACACTCATGATGGAACCAACTGGCAAACAATTACTTTTACAGATGGAATGTATTCCTACTCAGATATCAATGATTACATTCATCAATATATGACTCAAAAGTCTCATCACTCAACAGATTCAATTTGAAAGAAAACTTATTCAATCAATCTAACTTTTCTACTATCTACCTATCGAGTGTTATTATCACTTGAAGGTGATTATCAACTTGATCTGAGAGGAACAGAATTTGGAGAACTGATTGGTTTTGAAAAGAAACTCATAACAAAAACAGAGTATGGATCAAAACTACCAAATATCACAAATTCGATTGATGTATTAAATATCAACACAAGCTCAATAACTGATAGTATTGTAAATGGAATAAATACAAATACCATAGCTGTGATACCAACTGATAATCTCACAAGGTCTTATCCATTTACGTTTGAACCTAAAAGACCATTGTATTGTCCTGTATCTTCATATCACATTGATGAAATGAGAATTTATGTTACAGACTCACTTGGAAGACCAGTAAATTTTAATGGTATTGATTGGTTTATGACTTTGATACTTCCCTCTATGTAATAGGGGAACCTACGGTTCCCCCTATGACCCCCTCCCTCACTACTCCTCAGCTAAATATATATTCATTAGATAAAAATGATGCGACAATCACAGTATAAAAAAAAACTTGACCCTGAATTGGGTAGATATACAAGACAACATATTTATGGAGAACGAATAACGGATATTCTTAAATCAGTAGGTTCAAAATTATTTGGAAAAACAGTCAAATCAGCCGCTAAAAAGGGAGTTGAAAAAGCAGTAACAGCAGCTGCAACAAAAACCGGTGAACATGTTGGTAAAAATGCAGGTGATAAAATAGTTCAAATGCTAACCAAAAGTAATAAAACACCAAAAGTTACTTTTAATAAAAATGTTGAAACAATTCCAAACGGGTGGTACCCCCAAAACCCCCCGCTAAAAAAAGAAAAATGACTCAACAAGAAATAAATGAAAGAGTGAATTCTATTCTTAGTGGGGGAAAAATTATATAATTATTAAAATAAAATGAAGTCCTTTAGAAATCCAGAATATTTAGATAGATATGAAGATGTTGTTTTTGACCTTGAACAGGCTTTAGCAACACCTGGAAATGGTGCTCACCAAACTAAAATAGGACATAGATTTGTTGCTGATAATACAGGTGAGGCTACTCCATTTGATTGGTATAACGCGCAATTTTCAGTGGATTTTAAAGTTAATCAGCTTGCTGCTGGAGCTGATATAGACGCAGATGGAGACCAAATGGGAATAGTAAATGGAAGTAATTCTCTTATAGAAAAGTTAACAATCCTAGCAAATGGAAGAGATGTTTACAGTTGCAACTATGCTAATCATGTAGTAAATATTAAAAATTTGCTTGAGTATAATCCTTCCTATGTTAAGAGTGTCGCTACAAATGAATTTTACTATCTTGATACAACAAGACATGCTGAAAGAAATAAATTTACACCAAGGAGAGTAACACACAGGCAAAATGCTGCTGGCAACGCCGATGAAGCGGGTAATATGTTAGATGCAGTAGTAGCTAATTATAACAAAGGTTTTGCTGCAAGAAAATTATTACTAGGTGACTCAGCAACAGTGCGATGTGAAATTCCCCTCAACAGATATTCTTTCTTTGAGTCATTAGAAAACAAACTTCTTCCAAATACAAAAATTGAATTAAATATTGAACTAGAATCAGATGGTAATCTTATCTGGCGAGCTGGTGGAGCAGACTGTAGAGTTATACTAACAAGATTTCAACTATTTGTTCCAAGAATAACAATTAACAAAAACGGACAAGAAATATACCTGAAAAATTATCTCAAACCCTACAAATGGAAGTATCTTAATGAAGTAGTAGAGAGATCAAATAACTCTCAACAGCAAACAGGTCATTTTAGAATTACAAATGCTATCTCAAAACCTCGCCATGTCTTTGTTTTTGCGATTAACACAGTCAATATCGGTTCTCAAACAGCAAATCCATTTCTATACAACACTTTTAATTTACCAAACAATGCTAATGTGTCTCGCTGTTATCTTGAGGTAGGAAATGGAAATGAATACCCTGATATTCACTTTAAACCAGCTACAGATCCAGCGAGAGTGTTTCGAGAAGTAATGGGTTATGTTTATGCAAATAATGACTTTCAAGGTGGAACACTTCTCAACAGAACAAATTTTGAGTCTTTGTTTCCTTTTGTTTATTTTGATCTTACAAAACAAAAAATGGATATAAAAGATGGAGTTACAAAACTTGCATTTCACTATGAGTTATCTGCTAATCCAAAGGCTGATTATAATATTTACGCTCTGGTGCTTCATGAGCGAGACGCAGAAATAGAACAGCAAGGAGGAAAACTATTGCTAAGAGCTTAATCTCAGACATACCTGCGGCCTTCCAACTGTGTCAAAGAATAATGGCATAATCAAATTTTTATACGATCTGTTATGATTTACACAACATTTTCTACAAGTTGTTATGATTACACAACATTTTCTACAAGTTGTTATGATTACACAGAAAATGTTGTGTAATCATTTGATTGGTTGAAAAAATCACACGATAATCTCGTGATATAAAACAATAACCTTCTAATAACAATGTAAGTCCAAAGGAAAGGGTCTACTATTAGGAAAAAACAGCCCATTCAACTCAATTCCCATTCTCGGCTCCATTTTGTAGTGGGGGGACCTACGGTTCCCCCTACACCCCCCTCCCTTAACCATTCTAAACTCCATTTTGTAATTAAACCTCTATCCAACTATGACCTAATGGAATGGGTAAAAAGACTTGGTATTAAACATTTTAGAGGAATATATAGTCGAGATGGACTACCAAAAAAGATAAGAAAAGAATGTGGAATAATTAATCTAGATGATATTCAAGGTCCTGGCACTCACTGGGTTTGTTATAGAAATCTTGATTCAGTGTTTGAGTACTTTGATCCATTTGGACTGATAATGCCAAACGAAGTATTAGAGTATTTTCATACGGGATCTGGAAAACGTATAGTGTACTCAATGGATGAAATACAAAATCGCAATACTGTTCTATGTGGTTATTGGTGTTTATATTATCTCTACGAGAGACAAAAAGGTAAAGGTATTCTAGATGTAATACATAACCCTCATTTTGATAATGACAACAGCGATTTTATAAAGTCATACTTTGGAGGATAAAAATAATATTTAATAAATATTATTTTTTTTAATCTTCATCAACCGGTGTATTTTTTAGTGATTTAACCCTCTCAACTTTTGTATTTAGATCTTTAACACTATCAACTATATCTATGAAATTTGAGTAAATGTCAATAAGACGATAAAGTTTCTTTTTTTATCACTATTTAGCTGCAACCAAGAATATTCCTCATTTCTGATTTTTTTCCATATATTTATTTCACCTACAATTAGCATTCTAGAAAGATTATCATTTTTCTTTCTAAGAATTTCCAACTCATTATATATTTTTGTTCTTACTTCTTTTTCAAAATCCTTGAGTGTTTTAACATCCATCTTTTTCTCTATCTCAGAAAAGAATTTGGTTTCCATTTATTATATGAATAGATAGTTTCCTTTTACAACTTTGTTAAGCGTATTTGATTTCTCACTTATTTCCATAAGCAACTCAAATACTTTTATAAATTTAGTATCGTTTTCCAATCTAGAAAAATCAGCGTATTCATAACTCATGTTTAGGTTGTTGTATATCTTTTGAAGTTCACTTTTAAGAAAATTAGATCTAGTATTCATATTTTTTATCTAAACATTATATTAAATGAAAGAAACTTATTGCATTGTAGATAAAAGAGTAACTCCTTGCACAGAGCCAAGTGATTACCAAACTGATAAAAGAGGAAGAACTCAATTCTTTTGTAGATGCGCAGTTTGTGGAAATAAAAAAGTTAGATACGTAAAAATGGGGAATACCCTGCGAACTGGAAGTGGAAAAAGAAAAACAAAAAAGAAGTCAAAAAACTACCCTTACCAAACCATATGTATTTTGAAGCTGATTTTAAAGTATTTAAAATGTATTTTCAGTATTTGAACACTATTTTACTGTATTTTAATCCTATTTGACAAAGAAATTTAAATTTTCGCCCCTGTTTGAAATATATCTTGAGTGTAGTTAAATTGTATTTGATGAAAACGAAAACCTCTCTCATCAATTTACAATGTATTTTGTTTAATAAATATGATCAAAATAGGGTATTTAAAATGTATTTTGGGCATAGAACCACTAACACTGTTACAAACAGAGTTCAAACAGACTATTTGAAATCTGTTTTAACGGCTTTTGTGCTGACTGTATTTAAAAACTTTTAAATAGGGTACTTTAACACTGTTTTGAGTTGTATCTAAAATGTAGTTTGAGACGCATCCACTCACAAAGTTACAAACATAGTTCAAATAGACTATTTGAAATACATTTTAAGAGCCTAAATGCTGACCGTATTTTAAATCCTTTTAAATAGGGTAGTTTAACACTGTTTTCAGTTATATCTAAAATGTATTTTGAGACTCATCCACTCAAAAAGTTACAAACAGAGTTCAAATAGACTATTTGAAATATGTTTTAAAACCTTAAGAACTGACCTCATTTTAAATACTTTTAAACAGGGTATTTAAACACTGTTTTGAGGGTATATTTGAATTGTAGTTTGGGCACACAACACTCTGACTATAAAAACAGATTATACATAAACTATTTTAAGTCTGCTTAAAGACATCAAATGCTGACCTTACTTTAAATACTTTAAAGTACTTATCACTTATTATTACTGAGGTGCGATATTGTAATGCACTTTGGGATACTCAGACTATAAAAGTAACAATTGCACAAAGTTAATTTTTAATCCTTCATAGTGTCAAGAATTCATAAATGACTCAAAACAAGCTGTCACATATTGTAGACCGGATTCTCTTCTCAACAAAGTTCGAAGCTGAGCGAAAAATTAAATCTAAATTAAATAAAAAAAGAGAAGAAAATTAGGAATAGATTTTAGTTTTGACTGACAACACGTAACTGTCACAGTGTGCCGATAAGAGATCCTCAATGTTCATTACCTGCAAGCTCTCTGCGAAAATCTCCTCGTAGATTTTAGCCGTGATTCAATTAATGCAGTTACGGCATTCCATAAGTTTTTTTAAAAGAAACTTCTTAAAATCTCATTTTAATGGAAATTTTTCACAAACAGCCGAGGCTGCGGGCCGAGAACCGGATGCACGCGGTCAACAGAGGTTTATCTAAAATAAGCCATTGAAATTACATAATAAATAAATTATCCAAGCTAAGATCTCACCTCGTATATATTGCATCAAGAAACAAAGAAACAAAGCTCAGATCTGAATAACTCCGGCATATGGTTACCTTTCTCTCATAGATTATTCCGTACATGCATAGCATATTATTTCTGAGATGTCACACGCGACTGAAATCACGACTTCGCGCCGCGGTGATGTGACAAATGCACGTGATAAACAAACCGTCCGTTGTCCTTTGCTCATTTCAAATTATTGAACCTGCGGTTGCTGTGATTGCGGGTACGCTTGATTTTACTGTTTGTTACGATCTTACAAAAGTACATTTCAACTCTGCGGATTGTCTGAACTCGTAGATGTTGCTTTTATCACGAATCAAAAATGGGTATGACTCCTCAGCGACTACTATGTACTTTGAAAGGTTCTGGTTCAGGTTCTATTCGAAGCACGCTGTCTTATGTGTTAATCCAAGAGTCTTCTCTCATGTGAGTATTATAACATGTTACTAAGACGCTTAAGTATACGCCATATGAGAAACAAATGAAGGGTAGTAAACATTCATATACTCCCGCCTGTACGGCAATTTTAGTTTTTACAGGGTTCCATGCTCATCCTCGCTGTGTTGC
This sequence comes from Porites lobata, assembly GCA_942486035.1. NCBI lineage: Eukaryota > Metazoa > Cnidaria > Anthozoa > Scleractinia > Poritidae > Porites > Porites lobata. Next base: position 355,281 of record CALNXK010000297.1, read on the forward strand.
ATGAATGATCTCAGTCACTTGGTGTCACGCTCTTTCATTCTCGCGTAAATTTGATGGTGTCATTCTTATGTTGTTCTTTATCAGCCAATAATTAATGTTCAGGCGTAGCCTGCAAGCCTCTGATAATACTTGAGTAAAGCCGTGAATATAATAAATAATGTAAGTTACATGTATGTAGATTATTATTTACCGGTAACGTCAGTAACGCAAATCCCTTTTGAAGCCGAAGATTGATAGCTTATGTACAGACCCCCTCCCCTCCGATGTTTATTGAGGGGAGAGAGTCTGTACACAGGCTAAAGATTGATTTCAGCATTTCTGAAAAATTCCATAAGAATTTCCCGAGAATACGTAGGGAAATCAACGTAAAGTAATCCGCTAAGAGATCATTCTCGTGAAGTCCTGGCCTAGGACTGTGTGGAGAAATTTCGCAGAGGTAAATCTTGCTTTTTCAGGGTAATTTTCGACGGTTATGTAGTCATTTTATTTCATGAATTTAAATGGTATTTCCATCCTGTTTTTGTACTGTTTTTATGCTCTTTCGACCGATTTTTGTACTGTTTTCAGACAACTCTAAGGCTATTTTCTTACAATTTTATCCTGTTTTGCATTTTTGCATCCTATTTTTGATGTATTTTCGCAATATATGCGTGCTATTGCTTTTCTTCTTCTGTGGTATTTTAATACTATTTTCAAAGTATTTTTATTGTATTTGCAAATACGAGTATTTTACTAAATTTCGAGACCGATTAAACAGCTATTAAAATATATTTTGAAGCATAACATTTTAATAGCGTTTTAAACAGGTTAAAACACCTTTAAAATCAGTCGAAAAATATATTAAAAATATATTTTTGTACCTATTTTAAACCTGTTTTTGTCAAAATACGTTTAAAATTGCCATCAAAAATAGTTTTAAAATAGTATAGCAAATTAAAATATGTTTTTAAAACTGTTTTTATCCTGTTTTTATTCCGATTTATAAGGTATTTAAAAACTTTTTTAGACCTGTTTTGAGCCTTTCAAAAGCCCTGGGATTTCTTTTATATTTTAAACGAATTTTAAAATACTTTAAAAATTGTTTTTTAATAGCATTTTAAACAGGTTAAAACACCTTTAAAAGCAGTCGAAAAATACATTACAAATACACTTTTCACTCTATTTAAAACCTATTTCACAAAACAGGTTAAAAACAGTTTTCAAAAATAGTTTAAAAATACATTCAAAACAGTGTTGGATTTGGTAAGGGTAATCAGCCCGTCTGAAGGGGCGGGCGTCTTTGATACTGTTGTTGGCACAGCAGTTGATGGATTTGTTCATTACGGTTTACCTTGGATGGGTAAAAAAGCGGTAGAAATGGGAAGATATGGAGCAAGCGAGTTAATGAGAAATAAAAATCTTCAGAAGAAAGCTGTAAATTATGGAATTAATAAACTCACCCCATTTATTCAAGATTCTGTTGGATCAGCCATGGATGAACTATCAACAAAAGTTAGACCAAATAAAAAGTATAAAACTGATAGACCAGAATTAGATGGAAAAGGAATTGATGTTCACAAATTGATTGGAAAACTTCCAAAACCAAAAGCAGGATGGACTCCAGGTTCTTATAAATATATGGGCCCCTACAATCCTCTAGACAAACAATTAAGTTATAATCCTGAAACCGGAAAAGTGACAGAGTGGAAAGTTAAACCGTATAACAAAGTCGATGAGATTGCAGCTTATCACGATATTTGTTACGACATGGGAAGAAACAAAGGTGATTACGATAGAGAGATGGTACAATCATTGGATGAGATACCATATGGTGAAATGCCAAAGTGGGGTTCAACTGCTAGATTCTTGATTAATACAAAACAAAAACTTGGTCTTGGCATGCAAAAAAACGCGAGTCGGCGTTGAGTAGTGATTGGTCTCAACAATTAGCCGACGAACTTCACAAACCAATCACACGAAACTTTCAAAAGAGATCAGTAGTCTCAAACGGAATTGATGATATCTGGGCTGCTGATTTAGTTGAAATGCAAACGTTTAGTAAGTGGAATAAAGGAATTAAATATCGGCTGATGGTTATTGATGTGTTTAGCAAATATGGATGGATTAAACCTCTAAGTAACAAAAAAAACCGAAACTGTTAGTAAAGCATTTGATGAAATATTTAAATCAAGTAAACGTAAACCTCAAATGTTATGGACTGATAAAGGTTCCGAATTTATAAGCAAACATTTTAAAGATTTTCTTAAAAGAAAGGGTATTGAGTTGTATCACACTGAAAACGAGGAGAAATCTAGTGTTGTTGAAAGATGGAATAAAACAATGAAAAACAGAATGTGGAAGATGTTTACTGTGAATAACAACACTGTTTACTGGGATAAGATAGATAAACTAGTTGATGATTACAATAATGCGAGATATTCTAGTATAAAAATGACTCCTGTTGAAGCAAGTAAAAATAAAAATAAAAATAAAGTTTGGTCTAATTTGTACGGTGATTCTATTTACTTGAAACCTGGTAAATCAAAGTTTTTGCAATTGGTGATCGTGTTAGAATTTCTAAGTATAAGAGGAAGGTATTTGATAAAGGCTACACACCAAACTGGACAGAAGAAATATTCGTTATTGATAAAGTTTTACCTACAAAACCTGTTACGTATAGGATTGTTGATCTGATGGGAGAAAAAATTAAGGGTTCTTTCTACAACAAAGAATTACAAAAAACAAAACAACAAACATTTAGAATAGAAACGATTATCAGACGAGATAATAAGAAAAAAATGGCATTAGTAAAATGGAGTGGATATCCTGATAAATTTAACTCATGGGTTAGTTCTAAGGATTTGGTTGATTTTTAATACGAAATTCGTATTAAAAATAGTTATTTACTCGTTTTCTTCATCAGTGTCGTCAACTAAGTCTTCTCTTAATTGATCAATTATTTCTTCGATATCGCTTTTCTCTTCATCTTCTTCTTCAAATGTTAGTAAAGACTCTCTAGGTTTGAGTGGTTTGACATAACACTCATGAACTTTTATTTGTAAAGATGTCACAGTTTTACTTATAAAGATTCCTTCAATTATCAGAGCCAATTTAACATTACAGTATTGATTGATATATTCAAAAGGATTTAAATCCTTACCTCCCTTTCCCTTAAACAAAGATAAAATTTTCTTTGATTTTTCTGAGTAAATAAGTTTCGCATAAAAAACCGGTGCAGATGAGGGATCAATTCTTGTTTTCTTCTTTCCTTTTTTATCAAAGTATTCTTCCTGTTTGTGATATAATGGTGTTGTAAGAGTTGAAGCTAAATCTGGGCCATATTCATTCTCTAAATATTTTTGAGAAAGAGTTGTTACGTTATTAATAACTTCCAAAAATGCTTTTTCTTTGTTATTTGGTTCGCTATCTTTGGCCCAAAGACATACTGGAATACTATAACCTACTAACTTTTTTGTTTCTTGATTTTTCTTTTCACTAACACCAAAACTAAAAAGAAATGGGGTTTCGATTACAAGCGGTCCTTTCTTTCCATTCGAATATTTAATTTCAATTGGGATACGCTTGTATTTAATCTTACTATCTTTGACTTTAAATTCTTTGGCTTCTTTAAAGATAATATTGTCTTGGGTAAGATTTTCGTAGCTGGACAACTGCATTTTTTTTAATTATAAATTTTTATTCCTTAAATCATTATACCACTCATCTGTTTTTGTAATTGGTATAGGAATTTGTAAAATTTTATTATTTTCCTCTTCTTCCGTAAAACATTTATCTAACATTAAAAAAGTTTTTCCTTCAAATAAAGTAAAACCAAAAATAGCGTATTTATATGCTAATGAATCTGAAATAGATTTTATTTTGTCTAAATCAATCTTTTTACCTTCGATATAATTTTCTAAATATCTACACAAAATTTGAGTCATAAAGGAATAAAATGGTTTTATTTCATCAAACTCCTCACTGTCTTCGTAGTCTTTCACTATAAAATAAATATTTTTAAATATCGATAAAAGTCTACTAAAACCTTTCAAAATTTTCTGTTTTTTTAAATCATTAGTTTCTTGTGCTTCCTTTACTTTTTTAGCTAAAGTATCAATGACAAACACATCATCAAAAAACATTTTTCTTTATTTTAATTAAATATTTAAGCATTTTTTTCTAAAAATTCAAATGTGTATCTATCACCGTCTTTTTTTGAAATAACTGTTTTACAATATTTTACTTTTCGACAAATATTAGAAATAATTGAAAAGGAAATATCTAATTCAACTGAAGCAGATGTAATACTCTCATAATTTTTTTGTTTATTGTTTTTAATATTAAATGATAATATAGGTTTACTATTTCCTTTTCTAACATTTTCTGCTAAAGTTAGTAATTGTAAATTTTCAATTTTATTATTCGTTCTAACAGAATCAATATGATCAATAACAAATCCCTCTGGAATAACACCTCTTACACATTCCCATTCAAACCTGTGTATAAGGTAATTCTTTGGTTTAATTAGATTTTTATCACTAATTTTAAACTGATAGTATCCATGATCAGTCAAATTTTTTTTTTAAATTCTTCCAGTCTTTACATTTAAAATTTCACCTTCTTTTGAAGCGGCATAATTAGTAAAAATAGGATGAATATAGAACTTCTTTCCACCATTTAAAATTTTTTTGCGGTTCATTTTTTAAAAATTAAATCTTTGAATTCTTAAACCCTTTTTCAATTTTGACTTCTATAGAATATAATCTTCCTGAAATTTCTTTTAATCCTTCTTCTAAAACTTTTATAAGTTCTTTCTTAAAATTATTATCATCATTAAGAAAATAAATATCATTATATGAACTAGTTAAAGAATCATTACCATTTGAACTCATTTTATTATATATATTTTTTTATTCTTTTAAATATTTTTTTTAGGCCAAAGTAAATTAACGGACCAGAAGTTAGCTGATTCTGGATTATTATAAGTTAACTCTCCTTGTTTATTCTTAATCTTTGTAGCTCGAACAAGATATTTATCTCTTATTTCTTTGTCTTTGTGAGTAAGATAATCAGCATATTTTGTCGATCCAAAATGAACTTTTTTTCCACTTTTAAGAGTAACCATGTATTTGTTATTTTTTCGTGTTGAATAATCAAGCGATTCAGCACCAAGTTTTTTAGCATTTCTGGTTAGTTTTTCAAACTCTTTTCCACTAACAAGATACTTATCATTTGGGACATAATCAGAGTCTAAATCCTCTTTTGTAGGAGTAGTTTCTCTTGATCTTGGTTCCATTTTTTATTATTTGTTTATACTAGTCCTATTTCTTTTTCAAACTTTATAATAAAAAAACTCATAACAAAAAATGTTATGAGTTTAAATTTAACAATCAAAATCAAAATCAAAATCAAAATCATCAGTACATTTCAAATATTCATTGTCTTCGTAATTTATTTTAAACTTACTAAAAAATAATTCAAAATCATAATAAATATTTTCAAAACCAGGAAAAGGATTAACAAAATTTTGATATTTTCTTCTTCGATAATTAATAATTCTTATAAAATCATTTAAAATTTTTTTAAACTCAACTAAGTTTAAAATATCATCACTTTTAATCTCAAAATTTCTTAAATCTTTAAAATTACTTGTATTTATCTCATAATAAAATTTTTCAATTAATTTTTTTAATTCATCAACTTTTGGATTATTAAATAAACCACAAGTTGCTTCTTTAATATTATCAATGAAATATTTTATTTTATCATTGACATGTAAAACAAATAAATATTCTTTCTTAAAATTCTTTGCGTAAACTGGAATAACCTTGCTAATCATTGTGTTTTATTATTATATTAATTTCTTTAAATCAATTTATTTTTCCACTTCAACCTAAGTAAAACAGGTTTAACCAGAAAATAGTTGATAACAGTGCTTAAGAGCGAATGCACAGAAAAATCGAGCAAAATCGGCAAATCGTGGCCGCAGCTCAAAACCTAACCTACCCTCATTTTCAGTTTGTAATAAGGTTTTATGAGACATTTACCAGCGGGTAAATGCAGTTAATGGAGCATGAAGCCCCAGGGGGGTAGGCAGAGAAAGCCTGCCTCGTCTTAGGCTCGGTGATGTCTTGAAAGCTCGATTCATTAAATGAAAGCACTCTATTCTTTAAGCAGAAAACAAAAGCTTTTCATGGCTAGAACCTCACTGAGTTGTCGCATGCTTGTCATCGTATATTTTCTTACCTTCGCAAAGATTGGTCCCTGTATTCAAAGCCCTATTCAGTTCTATTCACGGCCAGACCTTAGTCATGATGAGTTGAGATAGTTAATAGTACAACTGTGCCTATTGGCCGTATTTTGAGACACTGTCTGACTATAAAGCTTTGCAAATGCCACTTCTAGTCATTATTTGGTTAGCTTGCACGAAAGCAATCATTTAAAGTAGTTTTGTTATGGCTCGTCCACGTTCCCAGCCCGCGACATCGCGTCCAAGTACCGACCTTTCAAAGCTTTCCAGCGAAGTACTTCGGCTTCGTTTGCAACAACTGAATCTTCCTGTCACGGGAAACCACGCTCGCTTGGTCGAAAGGCTTCGTTCAGTGAATGGAACCCGCCAGCTCTCTGCACCCACGCGAACCAAACGGGCTGATGGTCGAGTGGCCAAGAGGTCACCAACCTCGTCGAAGCGCTCCAAACAGGCCGCACGGAGTCTCAATCGTCAATCCGCCTCCTCCAACTTGCCTTCCGAACCTCAAGACCGAGATGAAGTCTTGGACCACTTCTCAGAGGAGGAGGAGTCCGCCACAAGCGACCTTTTGGTCGATTTAAACGCAGAACCAATGGAACCCATGGAGTTGTGTGACGCTGTTTTTACCCCGGCTCAACTAGCGGCGATCCAGGACACCGTTTCGTCGACTGTTCAAGCAGTGTTTCAATCGCTGCCCCACACAACGACGTTATCCCGCCTGCTCCCGCGTTTTCCAGCACACCAAGTCCTCGTGTTCCTTCTGTGGTCTCTCCGAACGGCCTCAATCGTCCCTTGGACAAGACACTCGAGGATAAAATACTCCGCGGTGAGTACGTTGATTTCTCTTTGCTTTTGCCAGAAACACTGTACCAGACCCAGACCCCGCCCTCCAATTGCGTTACGAGGACTCGCCCCAGGCTCCTTGGGCTCCCCGCTTACTGTTGTTAAGCGCAAGAAACCAGTTGTAGACTCTTTTCAAAAATGGTTGGACGCGTTTATGGCTTACATGCTGGTAATCGTCACGGCCTACCCCAACCGGGCGGTGGAGCTCATAAAGTATCAGCAGATCATTAGCCGCGCAGTAACTAAGTTCAAGGGCTTAGCGTGGTACACATACGACGAGCACTTTAGACGCCGCGCAGCTCGCGATCTTACCATCGCATGGGATAGGATAGATATCGAACTTTGGACGGTGACCTTTACGGGTACCGCTAAGCCCCATTGTTCTATATGCTCTAGCCCGTACCATCAATCTGATGACTGCCCCCACCAGGAACCCAGCAAAAAGCCTCGCCGGTCTGCCCTCGTTTGCTTCGATTACAACAAACCCTCAGGGTGTCAGCGACGTACCTGTCACTTCCCCCACAATTGCCGCCGCTGTGGATCCAGCAGTCACGCACTCTTCAATTGCCCCAGCTCCAGACAGCATGCCACAGGCACCAAATCAGCAACCCCGGGCGATCGCAGCAAAAAATAAAGTGGAACAGTGCCAGCGGAAGCAGAGACCAACAGTGTCCACCCCTCTCGATGTAGATAAATTAGCGTTTGAATTAGTTAATCACCCTAATCGATCTTTTGTTGATAACTTAGTTAATGCCCTCAGGTACGGGACTCGTATCGGTTACCTTGGTCCCCAAAAATTCCGGGTATCCAATAACTTGATCTCCGCTTCCCAACACCCCGAGGTTATTTCCGCGAATTTAAGTAAGGAAATGTCGTTGGGTAGAGTTGCAGGCCCCTTTCTCTCGCCCCCACTCCCCAATTTCCAGTGCCACCCTATCGGCGTGGTGCCAAAAAAGCACTCCACGGAATGGCGCACTATCTATCACCTATCCTATCCCCCGGGTGACAGCGTAAATGATCATATTCCAAAAGACCCTTATTCTCTTCAGTATGTACGGGTAGACGACGCAATAAGCATTCTGAAGTCCTAGGGTCCCGGGGCGTACATGGCTAAAACCGACCTTAAATCGGCGTTCCGTATTATGCCTATTCACCCGGATGATTGGAACCTGTTGGGTATTTATTGGCAATCACGTTACTATGTAGATCTGTACCTCCCATTTGGGCTCCACAGTTCACCCTTCCTCTTTAATCAAATCTCTGACGCCTTAGAATGGATCTTAAAAAACAACTACGGCCTGGGCCATGTTATCCACATCCTGGACGACTTCTTTATCGCAGAGTCTTCTAAGCTGACCTGCTTAGAGAACTTTAGTACCCTTTTAAAAGCGTTCACGTCCCTCCGGGTACCAATAGTAGCAGCCAAAACCCTGGGCCCCTCCCAAGTCTTGGAATTTATGGGGATTGTGCTCGATAGTACCCGCATGGAAGCTAGGCTGCCGGAGGATAAGCTAGCTCGGATTAGTCAGCTCCTTGATTCCTTTAGTGCCCGCCGCTCAGCCCGTCTAGTGGACCTCCAGTCCCTTATCGGCACCTTGCAATTTGCCTGTAAAGTAGTGGTCCGCGGGCGAACCTTTCTCCAGCGCATGATCAATCTCACCAGGGGTGTTCCCAGCCGTTTTCACCATACCCGTCTGAACAAGCAATTCCAACGGGATATTACTATGTGGAAAGTTTTTCTCACCCAATGGAACGGGCGGTCCTTCTTCCTTGATTCCTTTGTTACCTCCTCCCCTGACCTTGAATTGTACACAGATGCAGCTAGCACCATTGGGTTCGGGGGGTATATTAATGGGAAATGGTTCCAAGGGCACTGGCCGCCTCACCTTCTTATCAACAAGAAGACGGGGATTAGCATTGAATGGCAAGAACTTTTCCCTATTGTTATCGCTTGCGCCCTCTGGTACCCCCATTTTGCGGGTAAACGCCTTCAATTTTGGTGCGACAATGAAAGCGTCGTGGCTATTATCAACTCTGGCCACTCAAAAGCTCCCCGGGTGATGGACCTGGTCCGTTTTTTGGTTCTCATTTCTATGAAACACAACTTCTTGGTACGGGCCCGCCACGTTCCGGGGGTAGATAACGGAATTGCTGACGCCCTCTTACGTTTCCAAGTCAAACGCTTCAGGGATCTCGCACCCAATGCCGACCGGACCCCTTGTTTCATCCCTCCTTCGTTCATGACCCTCTGAAGGATGAAGTTCTACGGTATGCTAACTGGGCCTTATCATGGAACACCAAACGCACCTATACATCCGGAGAAAAGCGTTTTATCTCATTTTGTCTTATGAACAGACTTACATCTCCAGCAGGTGATATTTTACCTGCGTCGGAGGGGACACTTATCTATTTTGCGTCTTATGTAGACCGCACAGTTCGACATTGCACAATCAAAATGTATTTAGCAGCCGTCAGGAATCTACATATAGTTTCAGGTTACAATGACCCCTTACAGGGCAAGCTGCTTTTAAAAGAGATTTTAAGGGGCATTCTTCGTTACCAGGGGTGTTCTCGTATAAGTCGTCAGCCGGTGACCCCCCGGGTCCTGTTAGCTATCCGTCCCGTCCTTGAGAGCTGGTTAGATGTTCGGGATTTTTCTATGATCTGGGCGGCATTTACCCTAGCCTTTTTTGCCTTTCTTCTTTGTAGCGAGTTTACGTACCCGGGGGCACGTAATTTTAGTTCTCAGTTTAACCTCACCACTGATTGCGTGACTTTCTCACCAAGTCTGGCTTGCCCGCAGCACATGCTTCTCAAACTTAAATCTTCTAAAACTGACAGTTTTCGACAGGGGCAATCTCTCGTTGTAGCTCGGTGCTCTTCTCTATTGTGCCCCGTTTCCGCGATGCAACGGTATTTTCTGCTTGCCCAGCCTCGGCCTGGGCCCCTTTTTTACTTTCAGTCGGGTCGGCTTCTCACTCGGTCCTCTGTTACGCATTTACTTCAGGACTCTGCTCGCTGTTCGGGACTCCCATACGAGAGTCTAAAAGGTCACAGTTTCCGTATAGGCGCCGCGTCTGCTGCGGCCGCTGCGGGCTTACCAGACTGGTTAATAAAAGTTTTAGGTCGTTGGTCCTCGGACTGTTATCAGCTGTATATTCGCACTCCCGAAACGGTCTTGCTTTCTGCTGTTCCCAAAATGGCTCGCGTGTCAACTTGGCGTGGAACTTTATTTAGTGTTTTGTTGTTGCTTGGGGGGATGCATTGCATGCATCTGTGGCGGTTAAGTCTGCGTTGCGACTTCCCCCAAGCTTTTGGCATTGCTTGTGTCTTGCCATCTTTTTAGCTATTCCTTTGCCTTAATCTTGTCCGATCCAGCCCGTGAGGCGCTGGGGAGATAAGAAAGGCTCTGCCAAGACTCTTGTCCTACCCCACGGTAGTGGGGCGACAAGTAAGGCTTGTGTTATTTTGTGCGCAAAACCCGAAGTCGCTATAACCTGCCACAGGGCTGTGTCCCCCCCTTATTACGCCATCATGGAGTTGTTGTTTACTTAGCCTGCGTGCGTTATTTACTTGCGTGACGTTTGCATGCGTATCTTACAAGCGGAATAGTGACATTAAATGAGATTATAACACTGCTGAGGTTTTAATTTCAAAATGCGGCCGAGTTTGGGAATTATTTGAGATTTTCGATTTCAACGGTCTGCGGGCCTAAAATTAGCCGCCGAACAAGGGAAAATAGCCCAGTGACAGAATTGAGCTAACTTTCACAAACGAGCGAATATATTGGCAATCTTCCACTTAAATATCAAAAAACAGATATCTAACAATTTTTGAACGGCACATTTTTTAGATTTAGAGAATAAAATATCGACGAACGAGCATAATTTCGAAACGTAATTTGCATAATGCCTACAAGTGCAACAATTTACCGCTAAAACCAAAATCGAATTTTCTATATGGGGGAATTCTCCAAATCACCCCAAATCCCAGTTACTACCCAATGAGATATAGCACTTCAACATTATCTGAAAGTTAGTCTGGTGTTCTTGCGAACGCTTGTAAAATAGATTGATTATTTTGAGGTTATTTTGCCCCAAACAACCGCTAATTGACCCCAGGGTCAATTGACACGTGCACGTCACCTTAGTCTTATGCGTCGATTTGAGCGCGTTAAAAGAGAGAAACTAACAAGATTCTTTTTATATGCACCTGTTTTAATGAAATGCATGCAATCTTCAAAAGGAGAGGCCGTTCAATGGGTAATTTCTGTTCTTGAGATCCTGCAGATTGCAGCATGGCGTCTGCGAGCGGACCTGAGTCTAGGTCTGTTTTTCTGTGACTGCGAAATCAGAATAACATCAAGGAATAATTCTCCCTCGAATCTTCGTATTATAAAGTGAATCAGCTTTGCAGTGCCTTACCAGAGATAAAAAGAGGGCCGAATAGGAAAACATTCTAGCGCAATTTGGATCCTTTGTGGAACGCAGGGTATTACTGAGCGAAAGGTGAGTAAACAAACCTGGGGAAGTAGGTTACCGTTGATTGCGTGAGTAGCCAGTAAACGATAGTCTCCAGCGAAAGATAGGATTCGCAAAAATCTTGCTGATGTATATTTAACAGTTTGTTACTATAAATTTACACCTGGTTTGTCTAAAACTTTAAACAATGCATATCTGTCCAAGAGTATAAGAATGTTTCGAAAGATCCACCCCTAAATAACCATGGCTACTTCTTTTTCCCCATCACCGATATGCACTTTCTTCCCACTGTCTTTTGCATGAGGCTTGTATCCTTTTAAACTGTTATCGACACATAAAACTGGTGGTTTAAGGCCTGGTTTAAGAACTTGGCTGACTTAAAAAACCGTCGCGAACATGCGCTATTATTGTTGGACTTTGCAAGCTTTAAGCCCAAAATGATGGTGCAATCTCGAGAAATTTGCCCGGGTCTAAGACAGGGAACGGGTACTAAGAAAGGGACGGTCTCATAGCAACCCGTGGACAATCTGGGCATGCTTGCCTTCTGTCGCAGGGGTAACCGTTACGGCCAGGTACGCCGCCCCCACCTGCGAGGATTGCATATGGCTCCACCATTTGACTCGCTTTTTCCACATCATGACCTTCAATTATACGGGCCTACATCGTTGCCACCTTCCCAGAAGTCTCATCGTCGCACCGTCAGACCATGAGAATCTCTATCATTCCATAAATGCACCGTTGACTTTTCCTTGTTCAGCTTCCAGTAAACCGATACCCCGAAGAAAAAATAGCTTTACAACGACTCTATCCAGGCCAAAACTCCTGATAGGAACAAACAGGGGCACCCAACGTGAATATAGTTCAAAACCACTTAAACATAGCATTGTTAAACGTATTTTAGAATTTAACAGTTGATAAAGGCATATTTTTATCCCCTAAAAATTTTTCATCTGTTCGGATTTCCTAGCTGAAAGTCTAGTGATCCGAAAATTAGAGGGATCAAAACTTACCTTTTCGAAAATTTGAGCCAGAAAAAAGGCTCCCGAAAATTCTAGGTGACCTTTTTAGGGTAAAATCAGGTAAAAACGGGCAATTATACCATTTTTTAGATGTTCGAAAATCTTAGGAGATGCAGGCAAACAAGAAATTTTACAACAAATGTGCCGAACAGGAAAATATATTTACTGTATCCCGAAAGCTTTGGTTTCCCGTGCACTTATTTTTTGCAGGAGACAATCGATAATTGCCTCGTCACGCAATCAGAGGTGAGTAACTAATTAAAAGTCATTGATACCGTCGCCGCTTAGCAAATACACTACGTGCTGCAAAGGGTCCAAATTGCCTGTTTGGACCACTTTTTATCTCAGGTAAGGCACTGCAAAGCTGATTCATTTACGAAGGTTCGAGCGAGAATTATTTTATGATGCTATTTCGCAGTCACGGGAAAACACACCTAGACTCAGGTCCGCTCGCAGACGCCATGCTACAATCTACAAGGTCTCAAGAACAGAAATTACCCATTGAACGGCCTCTCCTTTTGAAGACTGCATGCATCTCATTAAAACAGGTACATATAAAAAGAATCTTGTTAGTTTCTCCCTTTTAACGCGCTCAAATCGACGCATAAAACTAAGGTGACGTGCACGTGTCAATTGACCCTGGTGTCAATTAGCGGTTGTTTGGGGCAAAATAACCTCAAAATAATTAATCTATTTTACAAGCGTTCGCAAGAACACCAGACTAACTTTCAGATAATGTTGAAGTACTATATCTCATTGGGTAGTAACTGGGATTTGGGGTGATTTGGAGAATTCCCCCATATAGAAAACTCGATTTTGGTTTTAGCGGTAAATTGTTGTATTTGTAAGCATTATGCAGATTACGTTTCAAAATTGAAATCGAAAATCTCAAATAATTCCCAAACTCGGCCGCACTTTGAAATTTAAACCTCAGCAGTGTTATAAACTCATTAAAACCTTATTACAGACTGAAAATGAGGGTAGGTTAGGTTTGGAGCTGTGGCCACGGTTTGCTCGATTTTTCTGTACATTCGCTCTTAATCAGCTAATGACGTAATTAATCAGAAAAAAAAGTCAATGATAGAAAATAACCAGAAAAAAGTCTATGACGTAAGACAGAAATTAATTGAACAATGATAGAAGATAAAATCAGAAATGTTTTGAAAAAAGTACAAAAATTTGTTAGTCTAAATTCCGTCATTGAAATTTGGGGTCGAATGAGGGAAATAATTGAAAAATGACAGGGGAAAAGTACCAAGTGAGTGAGTACTAAGGAATCATTATATAACGACTGACATTACACAACAGTTAAAAACAACCCAAGTTCCAGCAAAGAAAGGTATTTAAGGCCGGGGTCTTAACAACTGAAAAATAAGTTGAATCAGTTAACTGGTCTATCGTAAAGTCCTAAAAGCTGTACACGGAGGAGAAGTCTTTAGAAATGGAGTTGTTTCGTTGCGTTTTTATAGTAAGTGTGTAGCAGATTTTTTTTTTGCTTCGTTTGACATTTTTCAAGTAGGCTAAACTTTGAAATTGCTTAAACTAAACGGTTTCGGTTGCATTCAATTTCTCCGTTGGTTTTACCTTTGGTTTCTTTGAAGCTCAGCTGCTTAATTTTTGCTTAAGGATATACTTGCATGCTTTTAGAGGATACCTTTTGCTGTTATTCATGATTGGTAATTCTGAACAGATACTTTTGAAAAACTCTCAACAGATAAAATATGCGTTTTAATGTCCTTTCTGTATTCGCAGTCCCTTGTGGCGTTGTTGTCCGCTTTGAAGGTCCAATCCAAAAGCCTTAGTTACGCCGGCGAGCACTGCAAAACGGGCGACAACTATTTGCGGATAGACTGCTCTTCGACCAAGACCTCGCTTAATGATAGCTCACAATGTGATGCTAGAGCCGATAAATCAAGTAAAGGTGAGTCAAAAGTGAAAACTATTTTAGAAATAGATCAAATTAGTCTCAGTTCAGCGAAGGAGCAAAGAAAGCAATCAAGAGATTAAACGTGAGTATAATTGAGTATATGCGTTCCAGCACAAAAGCGATAACACAGTGAATATGTAAATTTATCATTTATTTCAAATTTCAATTTAAAAGAAAATGTTTGATATTACCTGCAAATAGCTACGAGCTAATCGAGACTGGTAACAAAAAGTAAACGGAAAGAATTTTGTCCTTAAAAATCACGACAAGTTGCTATAAGTAACAGAGTTACACTGTGGGTATTCATAAGTTAATTTTGATATATTGTTAAAACTAAAAATTCTTTTTTAGGATAACAACAAGGCAAAATAAAATCTTTTAAAACAAATGGCGAGAAGAAACTTAAAGGTTTAAATGTCTCTCTTATGATTGATAATTACGCTAATTTATATTGATTTACTTTTTGAAGAATGGTGGATGGGTCGAGATATGCGTGTTTTTTAATTTGTATTTTATTTATTTATTTTTATTTCATTTGTTATTCCAAAGTACAACAATTACATTAATTTTATTATTACCGCAAAGCATACAGGCACAAACGGACTACACACCTAAGCTCACATGCAATTCCACAATCACACACAAGGTATGCCTACTGTTATATTACAAGTGCTATTCAAGAAAGAAGAAACTAATTATTTTAGTAAAAGAAGAAAATTAACTATATTACAAATTCCATTTGTCCATTAATTTTTGTAAACTCTTATTCTTAGTGCAAATATATTTTTCTATTTCATATTTACTGTTTACTCTAACTATAAAACTGTTTATGGTTGGGAGTACTTCATTCCGTCTGCAACTCCATAAGTATATTTTCCCTATAAGTATAAGATTCCCCTTTGCAAAAAGAGTGCGAGTTGTCTGTCCTGAACAACTTTGAGTTGGTACAAAGTATAGAATTGAGTACTTTAAATTGAAAGGCTTTGACGGTTCAAACGCGACAGAATGGGGCAAGAGAAATGCCTTTCTGAGATCGTCATTAGATAGATGAAAATCCAACTTCAGTTTTTTGTGCATAATTTGGGAGACAAGCCTTCTTTTTGATCAAAAAAGGATAATAATCTTTTGATTTCTTTTTTGCTATGTCGAAAACGCCGTCATGGATTTTAAAGGAAGGTATTGCATTAAAGGTACTTGAATCCGAGTGATTAAGAACTTTTAAGTTGTTTGGTATTGAATGTCTCATAATAGTCCATTCAAGGAAGTTTGTCTTTTTAACATTTTCTGCGATCTGTTCGTAGGATTCGTTCCGTATTGCTGAGATAAAAAAGTAAGTCTCCTATTTCGCAGATACCAATGTCGTAATATTTCTTTGCAGAAAAAGGGCTTGTCGTCTTTTCTTAAGTTTCGATTATTCCAAATTACATAATGCCAATCCCTTATTAAGAGCATTATCTTCCCCAGTCGGAGTTCCGACCACCATTTAAGTAGTTCTAAATAAAAGGTAGAAGTAATTTGAAGATCCTTAACATTATAATTGCATTTAAAAAAATCAAAGATCGACCAAACCGTTTCACCAATGTAGCGTTTTTTTTTACATAATATATAGATTTAGCCACAGCTAAAAGCGAAGCTCCCATTGATAAATTTATAACTTAAATCAAACAATAATTTTGTATTCCACAAATCAGTTAACTTAAGGGCACATTCATGTGACTTGAGGGGAAAGCTAAGTGATTTTGGAGTGAAACAAATCTTGTATGGAATTGTTATAGCCTTATATGCACACCCAAAAAATAGTCTTCGGTCACATTTAAGAGCAATAATGGCTCTTGATCACAGTAGAAGCTACAGTCTCAGTCAAAATGGTTGGGACACTTTGGGGTCTCCTTGTCCCCTCAATGTTGGTGTACAAGATTTGGTGACCAAACCGCGATAAACAACTTTGGGAGGGACGAGGGGAGCACGAGAAGGGAAAAAAAACAGCGTTTGGTTAAAGTGTCCCAACTATTTTTGTCTGAGACTGTATCGGGGAGGAATTTGAAGGCGTGTTGACAGATACGGAGGTTAATCTGTAGGTCGGTTACAAGCGACGAGCTTTTGGTTTGTTGGGTATCCATTGTGTTTCGCGAACGTTTCTATAGCAGTGGACTAAGTTATTTGGGCATAACAACATAACACAAAGAATGACCAGTTCGCAGACATTTCTTGGGCAGAGTAGAGTATTGGAAAATAAAAGGAACTGAGTGTGCACTAAACCGTACACAAATAGCTTTCTAGTGGCCGATTGATAGCGTGACAATATAGCACGTGCATGCTATCTACGTAAGATTCAGGGTTTTCATGTACGGAGAGGCGCTCGAATGTGCCACATTTCTAGAAAAAAATGTGTGGAGAATAATAGAGAAGGCCTCTTTGCCAAGAAAGAGTGTAGGAACAAGGCTCAAAGGGACGCATTTCTAACTTAAGGGCAAGAGGCGAAAGACAGCTGAAAAAGCGATTGAGCGATTTCGAGAGAAAGGAGGAAACTTTTCCTCCAGTTTGGACGAAAATGCAACAAGCCTGGATTATTCCCAAGACGTATCAGCGAGAACAGTATCCCGCTTTCTAAATTTCTAAAGATACTATTGACTACAAGCGCGTAAAAAGGGTGTCCAACAATAGTGTAACTGTTTGGTCCGACGCCAAAAAGTTTCTTAATAATATTCCAGGCTACTGCCGTGAAATCGACAACTTTTTATAAGTTGTTTACAACATATGTTAATTTGGCCTTGCGCCAAATGGTGACATCGGTTCTCATTCTTTACCCCAAATATACACCTTTCTGAATAAATCTAACACAAACTACTGTGCCATAAATGTGGGACTTGAGGTACAAAACATGAATCATATAAAACGAGGACACTACCTATCCTTAAAACTTCCAAAAAAGCGTTCTATTCGACGCGTACACGGGTCACCGTACATTAATTCAGTTAAGATATTTATAAGTTTCTTTCAGCGAACAATCGTGTCACCATGATCAAAGTTTTAATAACTTGTCTTACATGTATCAAGGCGATATAAACCTTGGCTATTTCAATTAAGTATGAAAGTACCTTATCCTTTTCTTTCTTAATCCATTATATATACCAGAGAGGTCTAAGAAAAACCCCTGGATAGTATGGTGACCCGTTATGGTGACCCGTCCAATCGTGTCTCCACCGGTACAATATATCAGCGGCAAGATACACAGCCTGCGAAATAATGCGCGCAGTTTTGACTTATCCGTTGTTCACTCTTTAAACCCAATACGTAGAAAGCTTTTTTAATACTTCGGAATGTTGTAATTAAAGAAACAAAGACTTCTTTCCTCTATTGATTCACTTCTCTCTCTCTGTCCGTGAAATCTCTAATGTTTTTTCCCAAAAAATCGCTCCGAAACGTGCATATACCTGCCTAGCGATTTCCCGCCACTAGAGCCAACGAGGAGTCACATACCTAAAATTCCTCTAAAATACAGTCTCAGTCAAAATGGTTGGGACACTTTGGGGTCTCCTTGTCCCCTCAATGTTGGTGTACAAGATTTGGTGACCAAACCGCGATAAACAACTTTGGGAGGGACGAGGGGAGCACGAGAAGGGAAAAAAAACAGCGTTTGGTTAAAGTGTCCCAACTATTTTTGTCTGAGACTGTATCGGGGAGGAATTTGAAGGCGTGTTGACAGATACGGAGGTTAATCTGTAGGTCGGTTACAAGCGACGAGCTTTTGGTTTGTTGGGTATCCATTGTGTTTCGCGAACGTTTCTATAGCAGTGGACTAAGTTATTTGGGCATAACAACATAACACAAAGAATGACCAGTTCGCAGACATTTCTTGGGCAGAGTAGAGTATTGGAAAATAAAAGGAACTGAGTGTGCACTAAACCGTACACAAATAGCTTTCTAGTGGCCGATTGATAGCGTGACAATATAGCACGTGCATGCTATCTACGTAAGATTCAGGGTTTTCATGTACGGAGAGGCGCTCGAATGTGCCACATTTCTAGAAAAAAATGTGTGGAGAATAATAGAGAAGGCCTCTTTGCCAAGAAAGAGTGTAGGAACAAGGCTCAAAGGGACGCATTTCTAACTTAAGGGCAAGAGGCGAAAGACAGCTGAAAAAGCGATTGAGCGATTTCGAGAGAAAGGAGGAAACTTTTCCTCCAGTTTGGACGAAAATGCAACAAGCCTGGATTATTCCCAAGACGTATCAGCGAGAACAGTATCCCGCTTTCTAAATTTCTAAAGATACTATTGACTACAAGCGCGTAAAAAGGGTGTCCAACAATAGTGTAACTGTTTGGTCCGACGCCAAAAGTTTCTTAATAATATTCCAGGCTACTGCCGTGAAATCGACAACTTTTTATAAGTTGTTTACAACATATGTTAATTTGGCCTTGCGCCAAATGGTGACATCGGTTCTCATTCTTTACCCCAAATATACACCTTTCTGAATAAATCTAACACAAACTACTGTGCCATAAATGTGGGACTTGAGGTACAAAACATGAATCATATAAAACGAGGACACTACCTATCCTTAAAACTTCCAAAAAGCGTTCTATTCGACGCGTACACGGGTCACCGTACATTAATTCAGTTAAGATATTTATAAGTTTCTTTCAGCGAACAATCGTGTCACCATGATCAAAGTTTTAATAACTTGTCTTACATGTATCAAGGCGATATAAACCTTGGCTATTTCAATTAAGTATGAAAGTACCTTATCCTTTTCTTTCTTAATCCATTATATATACCAGAGAGGTCTAAGAAAAACCCCTGGATAGTATGGTGACCCGTTATGGTGACCCGTCCAATCGTGTCTCCACCGGTACAATATATTAGCGGCAAGATACACAGCCTGCGAAATAATGCGCTCAAAGCTTTCTTTCTACAGCCATAATTAAAACTAAATATCCTTCCGAAAGTTTTTTCTTTCTATTTACGGTGAATTAATATCGACTAAAGGCTTTTTAAAGTTCTGTAAGCTTAAGCTTATATCAAACCTCATACTAGGTCAGATCAGTGTCTCAGTCAAATCTTAATACAGACGTGCATAAACTAGCTTCATAAACTGCGCCGCTGGACTTCATGAAATTATATTTAAATACAATAATTACTCAGGCTTACCATATTTCGAGATGCAGCTCCTGAAAGCTATCAAGTAAGGCGAGGATCGCTTGAGCCTTTATAATTCACGTACGCATCCAGCAAGGTGAAAAACAAAAACGATGCCATCTGAAATCGGATTATCGGCTTTGACAAGCGACTCATTTCTCAACCAAAAACCCAATAAACAAACCAGCCATGAATAAGAGAACACTCTTGATAGCAGCTGTATTTCATTTTTTACATCCAGTGGAAAAAGACAGTTAAAAACATCACAAGTTGACTCAAAACTCTGTCAGCTTCAGCTGTCAAAGTAAACAACTTTCATGATGCTGCACAAATTTTACGCATGAACTCACCTGTCAAATTTTGACCAATCAGAACATAAACATTGGACGTGGAGCGTGACTAACACGTGACCATGGTTAGAAAGGGTCTTCCCCGCCTGTATTTTAAAAAAACTGGCTGAATTTTTGCGTCTGAGGTCAGTTTGAAATCAAAATCGTAATAGTGCGGGGCGATACTGACATGAACACAACATATTTGATATGAATTTTAAAAAAAGTAAACGTGAGCCTGCGGTCATTTGAAAACGAGTAAATTGTCAGCGGATATTTTCAAAAAATACTCGACCTTGATGGGTCGACACCTGAGCCCGCGATACGGTCAGGTGATACTGGTCAGCGGATACCATGTTTTGACAGCTGTCAATTGATGACAACATTGATGTGCCATCAGCTTTCTCCTGGGCTCCCAAAGTAGCTAGAAAGTGTGAAAGTAAACATTGGTATGCCTGTGGTGCGGACGGACGGGCAGCGGGCGGGCGGTGTACGGTCACGTGATTACCAAATTTTCTGGGATGGGTAGATTTACTTACCCATGGTGCTCCGCAGGCGCGCTTCGCGCGCCAGAGCTCCGCTATTAACCAGTTTGATTATGGTGCATTATAGAAGGAAGTACATCTTTAATTCTCTTGGCAATTACTTTTGATATTATCTTAGCGTCAGCATTGATAAGTGATATGGGCCTCCAATTTTCTATTAATGTACGATCTTTGCCTTTCTTTTCTAATATATAGATTTAGCCAGGGCTAAAATCGAAGCTCCCATTAATAAATTTATAATTTAAATCAAACAATAAACTTGTGATCCACAAATCAGTTAAGTTAAGGGCACATTCATGTGACTTTTGAGGGAAAGGCTAAGTTATTTCTTACATCGAGTTGATAGCCTTATATGTACACCCAAAAAATAGCAAACATCTTCGATCACATTCAAGAGCCATAATGGCTCTTGATCACAGTAGATTAGGCCTCGAAAACAAATTCTTGGAAAACAAATCAGGCCGAATTTTTTTGCGTTCGATAGGTTTACTTTACAAATTCTTGCCAGTGAAATCTGGGGGTGTGTAAACCAACCTTTTATACTCTTTATACACTACATCACATCTGAGGTGAAACAGTACTATTTATCATACAGACCTCGGACAGAATGCGGCATTTCACAATTTTTCAAGACAAATTGCACTTAGTCGATATTCAGGACGATCAATCGTGGGCTTTTAGCGAAACCGTTCAAAAAAATTGCAAAATCACCCATACGGCCAGCCGGTTCTCATTTCTAGTGCGAGCTGTCAGTGTGGCCGAGTGTTTGAATGAACTTTAATAGAGTTACGCTTCAACATAATAACGAATTTATTATTTTTATTTTTTGTTATTTAATGGTTTTAGTTATAACGATGTGTAATCTTATAAAGCGTTTGATACGCGCGACATTTTTGAGTACTCACTCCTGCAAGCGATGCTCATGAACGATGAAAACAAACGGCACGTACAAGCGATTAAAATTGCAAGGGAGACTACTAACAATCAATAAAAGAAATATAATTCGGTGAAACATTTACAGAGACAACAATTTTCATTGACGAAGACAGGTATTGAAGTGTCTCTAAAAATCCTGAGTCTTTAAGCTTAAGTTAATTATGTTTTACTTTAAGCCGGCCTCCCGGTGTTTGCTTTTTTCAAAGATGAACTCCTCGAAGCAAGAAAATCGCTCAAAGGTTTCTTTCTACAGCCATATTTATAACTAAATATTCTTCGGAACGTTTTCTTTCTATTTGCGTTGAGAAAATATATCTGAAGGTCTTTTAAAGTTCTGTAAGCTTATATCAAACCTGACACTAGGTCAGATCATCCACTCAAATCTTACAAACGTGCATAAACTTGCCGCATAAACTGTGCTCGACTTTATGAAATTAGATATGACAAAAACAAACATCAAATATAATAATTACTCAGGCTTACCATTCGAGATTCAGTTCCTGAAAGCTATCAAGGAAGGCCACAGCCCACAGTTGCTTGAGGCTTTTAGACCCTGTTACGCATTAAGCAAAGTGAAAAACGAAAACGATGCCATCCGAAATCGGATTACCGAATTTTGACAAGCGACGCATTTCTCAACCAAAAACTGAATAAACAAACCAGCGATGAATAATAGAAGACTCTTGATAGTAGCTGTATTTCATTTTGTACATCCAGTCGAAAAAGGCAGTTAAAAACATCACAAGTTGACACAAAATTCTGTCAGCTTCAGCTGTCTAAGTAAACAACTTTCAAGATGCTGCATAAATTTTCCGCATGAACTCACCTGTCAAATTTTGACCAATCAGAGCATAAAAATTGGACGTAGAGCGTGACCAACTCGTGACCAATTTTCGCGTCCGAGGACAGTTTGAAATCAAAATCTTAATAGTGCAGGGCCATAATGACATAAACACAACATATTTCATATGAATTATTGGAAAAAATAAACTTGAGCCTGCGATCATTTGAAACGGGCTGAAACTGGTTATTTGCCAGCGGATAACTTTAAAAAAATACTCGACCTCGATGGGTCGACACTTGAGCCCGCGGTACGGTCATGTGATACTGGTCAGCGGATACCCTGTTTTGACAGCTGTGAATTGATCACAACATTGATGAGCAATTAGTTTTCTCCTGGGCTCCTAAACTAGCTAGTAAGTGTGAGAGTAAACATTGGTTTCTCTGTGGTGTAGACGGACGGTTGTTCGGCGTACGGTCACGTGATTACCAAATTTTCTGGGATGGGTAGATTTCCTTAGCTATGGGGCTCCGCCCACGCGCGGCACGAAGCGCCGCGCGTGGAGCTCCGCTATTAAAGTGATTACAGCCTGCCTTTGGGAATTAGACATTTCTTCTTTATCAAAGGATTCATTGACGCATTCTTTGAAGGGTTCACTAATGAGATCCCAGCAGCTTTTGTAAAATTCAATGGAGAGACCATCATTTCCTGGAGATTTATTGTTTTTCAACGTTTCTATAATTGTCCTACATTCCTCGGTAGTAATTCGTCCTTCACACGATTGCCTTTGTTCTTCCGATAGTTTAGGAATATTTAACCTATTTAGAAATGCCTGTATGGAATCCGAAGCCTCTACAGAGTCATTAGTTTTGTATAGGTTTTCATAAAATGGTTTTTGTTCGGAGGGTATCCGATATGGGTCTGTAGTTATTGAACCACTTATTAACAATTTTCGGATGTGTTTTTTAACATGGTTTCTCTTTTCTAAATTTAAAAAGTATTTGGTACTCCTTTCACCATACTCATGCCAACCAGCTGTTGCCCGTATGACGATTCCTCTTACTTTTTCCTCATATAAAAGTTCTAATTTTTCTTTGATTTTATCTAAACGCAATCTGTTTGCGGCACTAGGGTCATTTTCAAACAGCCTGTTAGCATCTTCAAGTTCTTGTTGAATCCGCTGCTCTTTCTCTTATTTAAGTTTGGCTTTTTCTTTGGAGTAGCTAATAGCGTGCAATCTAATTGTATTTGATCCAGTTCCAAACGCATTGTTTGTTAGACAGATCAATTTCACCCTCTTGTTTAACTGTTCTAAGTAGTTTTCATCCTCTAAGAGCGAAACATTCATCTTCCATATACCAGGACCTTTTATTTCTCCAGTGTCTCCTAGAACTAAGGTTATTGCTGCATGATCTGTGCGTATTGCAGGCTGTATTTCAGTAGCGTTTATAAAATCACAGAGATTGTTAGAGAAAAGCCAAAAATCTAGACGACAGAGAACTGTTGGGGATTTTTGACTCCTCGTGCAACTTCTTGTTTGAGGGTTCTTGATTCTCCAAATATCAACTAAGTCCAGTTCGCTTTGTAAAGTTTCAAGGCTATTAATTGCTGCTCTTCTTGGAATCATATGACACCACCGTGTTTATCAAGACCTAGGATTTTAAGGACAATTGAAATCACCCCCTAATATAATGTTTTTCTATGTAATCTTCTATAAAGATGAAACAACAACAACACGATATTAATTTGAGGAGGACTCGGAAAAAAAAATCCGAGTCCCAGATGGGATTTGAACCCACGACCCTCCGTGATCTAGTCGGATGCTCTAACCACTTGAGCTACTGGAGACTCTGGCCAATTTGTAGCTCAAGTGGTTAGAGCATCCGACTAGATCACGGAGGGTCGTGGGTTCAAATCCCATCTGGGACTCGGATTTTTTTTCCGAGTCCTCCTCAAATTAATATCGTGAATTTTCTATAAAAAACTGAATTAGATCCTTATCTTTGTTCGGTGCATAGATATTTACTAGAACATATACTTTGTCATCGATTTGGATTTTTAGTATAATAAAACGACCCAAAAACGAGTTGTCGATAGAACTGAATAATTGGTATTGTTTCTGATCAATATTGCTGTACCACATGAATTAGGGCTTCCATATCAGAAAAGTATTTCGCCACCCCATTCATTTTTCCACTGCACCTCTGTCTCCTTCTTTGAATGCGTTTCTTGCAAAAATACAACATCAGCCTTCTGTTTACGGCACCATGTATAAATTGTACGTCGTTTGGTAAAGTTGCTAATGCCCCTTATGTTTAAAGAAACTCATCAAATTAACGGTTAAAGCGAAGTTTTAACCTTAAATGTGTGGTGCTTGGAGTGCAGAAGGAACCACGGACAACCCAACGTTGTATACTTCTGACGCTATTAATTAAGAAAGGACGTGAACTCTTACGTATAAAGCATATTATGGTATATTAACTACAAATAGGCATTGACACAAAAGACAAAATAAGCAAATAAAGACGAGACAAACATAAGCCAACATATATAATTACCAAATACAGATGCAAAGACATAATCCTCCCCCAGGAATGTGTGATTAAAGACTGCCGACTCTTTTCCCGTTTTGGATCAATTATCTATTAGGGCAACCGCCATTTATCTTAGTACTGAATACAACTGTTTTGGCTTTAGCTTTGCTTTCTTATTTACCAGTTAACGGATGTGTTTATGCTAATTACATAATTAAATAGGTGGTGAGAGAAAAAGAGAGAAAAAGAAGTTACGATAATTTATCGTAATTTAGCATATTAGCATATTAGGGAAAGTGAAAGTTATTTTAACGGGATATATTTACCGTTTATGAAAAGCTTATCTGGATATTTTTTTTACTAAAGTACGCTGTGTCACCTCTCTCTTTCGCATTCTGCAGTTTTTTGAATTGTGCTTTTCTTAATTCATAAACTTCTTTTGGCATGTCTTCGAAGACACTGTAAGTCTTGTCTTTTAACAACTTCCTCACCTAAATAGGATTTCTTCGCAGTCGCAGTAACTAGGAACTTTGCGATGATGAGGCACGATTTCTTACCTCTCTCTTCCCTACCCGGTGAACGCGTTGGAATTCAATTCTGTTCCGAGCGTTTTTGGATTTGTAGCTCTTGTTCCATAAAATTGTAGATGATCTCTTTCGTGTTCTCCGTGTTTTGACTACTGACTGTACTATTTTCTTCGTCATCTCGTGTACTGACCTCTTCTTGAATTCCAATAAACATTAAGTTCTCTCTTCTGCTGTAGTGATCTTGGTACTGAAAGAAGTTGCATCTTAAGATTGTCCACATCATGTCGCAAACCTTTCACATCTCGCTGTAGGTCACTAATATCCTGGTCGTTGTAATCAACGCTCTGCTCGTGGTCATTTACCTTTTTGACTGGTCTTCTTTGTCTTCTCCTTTAAGGCTTCTCCATCTTTTTTCAATAATTGCGAAGCACTCTTCTATATTGGCCACTGACTTGTTCAGATTCTCTAGAAGCAGTTCGATACTATCCAACTTGTTTAATTTGTTCAAAATTAGGTCGACTTTAGATCCTAAATTTTCGGCCATACTCAGCGCTTTCAAAATGTCGTCTTCGCTCTCGCTTTCTAACGCACAGTATGATTCTTTTCTCGTGTTTTCTTTTCTTCAGGGGAAGAAGCATTCGACGACCACGATTTTGGCCTATCTTTCGTTTGAGCGGCATTGCTAAAAGCCATCAATGATATAATTCTTGGCGGAGCACTAAAAATAGCGTCCTACTCCTTCGGCATTCCCAGGGGTGCGTGTTTGGTCTTTAGATCTTAACGAGCGACTCACGTACTTGATTTTTGAAATTATCAGTGATATTAAAGTTGTTTTAGATGTTTTGTTAAGGCACTTTACGCTTTAGCTGTGTAGTATATGTTTAAAATTGGTACGGCATGAGATTAGAGGTTGATGTAGCATTGAGGAAACTTGAAGGCCGATTGCTTGTGATAAACCTAGGGATAGCATAATCATTTTTTGTAGATAAAAAATCTGTCAGCCATAATACAATCGTGCCGGTAGCCGGGTATGTTAAGTAAATTATAACGTAGCCCTGTGGCAGACGTTCCCGTTTACTCTGTTGTTTCGCAAAGGAAATATAAAACGTCTGTACTCAAGCCAAAATGGGCGTGGAGTTGGCAGGGAAACACAGAGGCAAATGAGATTGCGAGGGCGCTCTCCGGGTGCCGGTCTTCCATTGGTCAATTCGGTTTTAAGATTTGTGCGCCAATTCGTCGCTCTCGGCATGTTGTCAGTCATTCTTTTTGACATTTTTCAAGGGCTAAAGAATACTGCATTCGTTTTTACATTTTTCAAGGGCTAAAGATGTAATTAGTCATATGTAATAACGCCAAAGAAAATTTCTTATGGGAGCCCGAGAAAATGAATGTCAAATTACACAAAATTACATCTTACACAAATTTTCAGAATTTTAACTGTGTTTTCACAATTCTTGTGAAATTTGACGTTCATTTCCTCGGACTCCCATGAGAAATTTTCTTTGGTGTTATTACTTAGCTCGGTTGGTCGCTGGTACTGGCGACCTCGGTAAAGATTCTCCCATACAGACCTCCGCTCGGTTAATAAGATGTTTATTACATGGCAAAACAAGAAAGAAAAGGAACAAAAACATAAATAATTTTATTTGTTTCCCTGCGCGGGCTCAAGCATTTAGCTGGCTTTCTTCTGTCACTGGTCTCCAGTCCTATCGGGACAAAAATAACTGTTCATAGTCCAGCTTTGTACAGACTTCGTCAATGAATGAAGACAAAACTTTTCACTCAGGCTCAATGAAAAAGCTTGTGGTTGAAACAACAATTTATGAAAAGTGGCCAAAAGTGTAACTGCATTGAAGTAATGACTGTCTGTGCCCTGATCGCTCAGCGATCAGTTCTCATTCAGCCTTGCGATCTCGCGATCTTCGACTGATCATCACAGAAAACGTTGATGTTAAATGTGCAGCCTAATTATATATTGTAACAACAGATTACTCAAGTATCCAAAAATATACATTCAGTTTTGTGATTTCTAACAGTTTACTATCAAGACCGCTTTAGATTGTTTTTTTTTTTCCCAATATTTTAGTTACATTTTGGTTACAATCTTACTATCCGCGCAGATGTTTTTAATCGTCTTATTAATTTTACCATTACTTTTTACAGGTAACGATACAAAGTATACCATTTTAGATAGTGTTAATGGTATGAAGTGTATTCAGTTTACCCATCCAAACACTGGTGAAAGGTATGCGCTAAAGGTGGAATATAGAACAGGGGTGGGCAGAGTAGTTTTTGAGGTGAGTTGACATTACAATCATATGCAGCGTATTAACGTACAGTTGAACCTCAATTAGGCGGCAACCGTTGCCGGAATACAAGTAAGTGGCCGCTTAATAGAGGTTGGCAGAAACATCACTTTATTTTGAGACAAACCACAGGCAGCCCAAGCTCAGTATGAGAGTTAAGTCAGCTTGCGTTATCATATTGCGTAATCCTCAAAATGGTCGTGATTATAAAGGATTTGTATGGAAATTCAGGTGAGCTTGGGCTAATTTATACTGGTTCACAATCGGTCATCCCCAGTATTTGCCTTCATTATATTATCAAAATATAGCCAAGCTAAGCTTATCAAGCGCTTGATGGCCGCTTAATAGAGGTGATGGGGAATGGTCAAAAAGTGCCCGCGGCCTTTTTTATGGAGTTACGAGGCTGCTTATAAAATTAATAGAGGTTTTGACAATACTTTTCCACAATTATTTCGCCGGCTACTTTGATTACTGGACGCTTAATAGAGGGGGGCCGCTTAACTGTTGGCCGCTTAATGAATTGAAGGTTCTACTGCACTTAGCTCTAGTATTATTAGAACCATTTATAATATATTGCATATATTGTGGGTGTATTTCACGAGCACAGAGCCTTTAAGTGTGCCCTTTCCCTTAGACCAGACAAACATGTCAGAGACCACTGGAAGTAAATCAAGAGAAAATAGAAACACATTGCTGGATAGAAACAAAATTCCAACCTAACCGCGGCGTTCCATTACTAAACGTTTTGACTGAAACTTTGATTACTTCTCGATCAGTCATGTAGGACTGGAAGCGAGAATGTTTGAAAAATGAATGGCAAGTTTCAGTCGGACCGGGCCGACTAGTCAAAGATGACCTACTTTTTTCCAGAACATTTCCACCTTCGCAAAGCGTTCCATTTTTATTTAGACCAAGATTTCCAGAAGGTTTTGCATAATGGAAACCGCTTTGAGACCAGGGTATTTAGTCAACGGTGCGAGGTTTTGTGAATGGTTGGCTGAGTTGGTAGCGTACCGAACTGCTGAGCGAGAGGTGACGGGTTCGAAACCTGAATAGACTGCCAACCGGAGTCTAAAAAAACGGCTAGATTGCAGAATACCCGGCCCACTAAATATCTGACTAAAAAAAACTGCTCCCGCAGTCCCCCAGTCGTCCGATTTGCAAAAGAAATTCTGACATCGACTGTGGGCGTGCGCGAGTGCGGGAGAACTAGTATACCTTGTTCTATAAGCACACTAGTTACTTGAAATCGACTGCGGGAGTATACGGAACAGTGGGAGCACTAGTTAGCGACCGCGCACAGGAGTGCTGGACTGCGGGAGCACTGTCTGGTATACCTCGGTCTATAAGCATACTAGCTACTTGAAATCGTTTGCGTGAGTACGGGACTGCAGGAGCACTAGTTGTATACCCACTTAATATTTTCTTTTTAGCGACTGTGGGATTGCTGGACTGTCGCAGGAGCACTTGTTTTACTCACTTAGATTTAAGTATTCGGCATAACACGACTGCGGGACTGCGGGAGGAGTTTTACAAGACATTTAGTGGGCCGGGTATTCTGCAATCGCTAAATAAACACTGGTGAGATCATGCTGACATAATTTAAAACTGAGACAGTGCAATAGTTCTAATAGTTCTTAAAATCAACAATAATACAAGAAAAGGTCTAGCTAAGTCAATGTAAAAAGTGAGTGCCGTCCTCAAGTAATAGAAAATTGTTGGCAATATTTGCTTCTCCAAACAGATATTTTACAGAAAACAGTCGTTGGGTGCCCCTGAAGAAAAGGTTACAGTCAAGCCAAGTCAAGCGTACCCCTCAAGATTCGATTAATGAATTTATTATTCGAAAGTTGAATCCGTTGGTAGTTGTAGATTTCACACTCATCTCTACATTCTTGCGTGCGTAATGAGCCTTGTATTCACACGCGACACTTACGCGAGGCAGTTAGGAATTTTCTACCGGCTCATTTTCCCTGAAATTGATGTAAATGTCTTCTAAGAAATTTCGTCCATTCAAAGATTTTCAATTTGACCAAATACAGAGAAGTTCCCGTAAAATGTCTAAAATATTTCACTGCTCATTACGCATGCAGTAATGCCGATTTGAATTTGACAATAGTTACGGGAACGACTATAAACGGATTCAAACTGAATCAATTCATAATAGAATTTTAGGGGTACGCTTGACCTGCCTTGACTGTAAGTAAAAAGTTAGTAAAGAGGTTTAAAAAAACAAATTGATCTAAACGGCCAAGACGTATCAATGCTCTGGTATTTATACACTGTGTTCAAGTATATTCGCCGGATGCATTTTAGTTTCGTGGAATTTGCTACTAACAGTTATGAGAATAAACGCCTCCTCGTGGGCTCCGAAAGTTATTAGATCATTCACGGTATTACTGTTTTACATAATAATTTTGTTTACAGAAGCATCAATGTGACGAAGACGGCAATGACCCAGAGGAGTTCCGGTTTAATCAGGAATGTTACCAACATGGTGGAGGACGTTTTTATGTATACAAACCAGTCAAGAACCAATCCTTGTGCGTTAGCAAAAACTGTGTTTCCCAGAAACTAACTCTTTATAAGTATAATATTACACAATATGAGACGGCACAAGACACCCCCACCTGCACAGGACAACAATTCGATCGTCGTTGCGCATTTAAACGTTTTTTTCTGTAAACCGCTGAATGATAATTGTGTTGTTAATAAACATGATGATAATTTGCATCTGACTAAATTGATAAAGTATATCGTGTAAATTTTATTACTCTTTGAATTTTCTATGAAATTGATATTTTTGGTCGCTAAGCTCGCCCAAAGGTTTCCTTTCAAGCAAAGACTAATATTTAAGGACATGAAAATCAACAGCTGTGTAACAATGCCAATAGTATTCAATTTTCTTTACATATTTTTAAAGAAATTAAAACTCATTGAACCCACCATTTCAGTTGCTATTGGGACGGAGGAAGTTGTCGTGGGGGATTTAGGGGGATAGGAGTTAGAATGAAGCATTCTCAGTTCTCAAACCAAACTTTCGGTCTCAAACGAGTCTGATTGTAAAAGAGGGTCCTTAAGAGTCGAAGTCCTCTAAAAAGAGAGAAATTCCGCTCCCATTTTCAACATTGTTCACCACTTTCACCAAAGTCGGACTCTCGTAGAAAACCTGTAAAACCCCAGGTAACTCGGTAAATCTGTCTAACCCTAGCGCTTGTGGCTATAAGACCACACTTGCGAAAGGCATGGGGCTCAAGAATGTTTAAATTGATAATTTATTTGATTCTATTTTCATTCATGTTACAACGTCATTCAATATTACAATCACTCTTGTGTCATAGCTTTTCAGTAGTATTTACAAGCTTACAAGGGTTGAAATGCAGCGTGCACTTTCTTTCCACAAACATTAAAACTTGATGAATGTAGTATGCACACATGCGACATACCGTATTTATTCCAATAAGCGCCCAATCTCGAATTAGCGCCCACCTCGAATAAGTGCCCATCCTAAAGGCAGAAAAAGTTAATAAGCGCTCAGCCTCGAATAAGCGCCCACCTCCACCCCACCGCCTTTCCCCTCACACCCCCCAAAATTGAATGAGTACTAATAAGATACTTCCCCGACGACGGAGTTCTCTTCAGAGTATTTTACAGAAACCTTGCTTTGTTACATCTTCGCGTTTTGTTTTTAGTACTTATTCAACCTCGTCTCCAGGGCTTGCCCTGGGGACGAGGTTGCTATTTATTGTTTTGTTGCGAAATAAACAAACTACACTTGCTGAAAATGTTGAAAATTTAATAAGCGCACAGCCTCGAATAAGCGCTCACCTCCAATAAGCGCCCACTCTCAAGGTCCAAAAATTTAATAAGCGCCCAGGGCGGTTAATCGAGTAAATACGGTATATTTATGAAAACAAACTAGTAGTTATTTCTGGTAAGGTAAATTACGTTCTTCCTTGATCCTACTCCCGCTGAAATTCGCAGAATTTGTGTTATGTATAGCATAGTATCCTTTATATTTGATATAACTTGTTCACCAGGGGCGTCCTCAACAAAATTTTTTAGGGGAAGGCTCCGCGCCGAGGTCTAACCCCCAACCCTTTAATATACCATTTATGACAAAAAAGGTACCTCTTTCATATACCTTCTATTAACAATTGGAAACCCCTTTCACTTATACCTTGTTTAGA
Source organism: Porites lobata (assembly GCA_942486035.1). Classification (NCBI taxonomy): domain Eukaryota; kingdom Metazoa; phylum Cnidaria; class Anthozoa; order Scleractinia; family Poritidae; genus Porites; species Porites lobata. Next base: position 387,067 of record CALNXK010000297.1, read on the forward strand.
ACTTTGCATCCCCTTTAACTGCTGTAAATGCAGTTTCCTGAATGTAAATAATTTATCACAAAACAAGTTTTCTCTACTCATTCACTGCCCAAATATGCATCTGTAAGCCCCTTTCGGCCTTTGTACTGCCGAAATGACAGATTTCTTTACCCTTTCATATACTTCAACTATTAATCCCTGCCCTTTCATATAAGCCTAAGATAGATACCCTTTCGGGCAAAGCTTCCCGTATAAGCCATTATAGGGAGCACTCCCGGGCTTGGTCATGGCAAGAATGGACTGATTCATGATACTATGGGGGTATTACCATTAAGTGTTTATAATACGAATAGATAGGTTGATTCATAAATAGATGGTGACTTTATTTAGTGAGGGTAGCACATAACAGTATTAAAAACTGATAATCCAGGGGCCCTCGAATTCGAATGAAAATTTTGTCTGCACCAACGTCCTAAGCCTATATCATTCCACTATATTTTATAATCTCACTATACAGAAAAACAGAGACCAGACTTATTCGCCTAGTCCCTAGTGGAAAAACTAAAAGGAACTCGACCTAAATGAATCGAACTCAGCTTCTTGCTAAGTCAGTGGAATAGGTCGCGTGAAAAGGTCTCCATCTTCTGATCAAATTCCGGAAGTCCGTCAAAGGGTAAATGATAACACTCTTTCAAGAAGTTACTTTGATTAAGTTGATTACATTTTGCAAAGTCAAAAATAGCTTGTAGCAAAGTAAGAAATAGCTTGACGGTGCCGTTAATTCTATGTGTTGATCACCAGTTGGTATCGGCAGCAACAAGTGGCAATAAACTGAAATCCGGCTGCATTATCGCAAAGTGATACTTGTCAAAGCAAATCTCATTATTTCTAAAGTTGTTTGTCGTCGAAGTACTGTAACGTGATAAAGGAATTAACCTGATCATGAAAAAGTGCTGTTGCATAAGCGTAGTTAGTATATACTAAAACAGTGGATAGTGTTTTTCGCGCGCTCTGATTGGCTACTCAATAAGTGGATATCCTGCACTATTCACTGATTCACCTCCAGTTCCTCCGAGCGAGAGACGCCAAACTCGCGTAAGTTGCAAAATGCCTTCCCGGTTTGCTGCCTCAACAAACAAAGAAATTTCACAACTAATCAAGCAAGCTGTTTCCGAAATACACGAAGAAAGTGACGAAGCTTGGGATGGAAGTTTTCACAGGTAAAGCTTTGTCTTTTTGACTTGAATTTTTCGATAAAACCGGCGAAAATGTTTTGTTGTTTACAAATGCAAATTAAGTTTAAGTCTTGCGTTACTTTTTTTAGTTAACTTGCTCATAAATAAGCTTAAAACTAAATCTAATAATCCTTTTTACAGAATGATTTTCAATACAAAAAGAATTCACAACTCCTTTTGAGGAAATTTGCCCGCAAGAGCTAAACAAATGCCTTAAAAGTTTTATTTGCCGGCAAGAAAAAGCGACGACAGCGGCCGTTCGGTCATTGCGCGCCAAAATTGTAATCGTTGCAGGCAACAGTAAATGAATTAAAAATCATCATTTTTGGGCTCAATTATCTCACTGTCTTAGTATATACTAAAAACGGTAAATAACCATCACTAGCCACCTCCACTTTGGTGAATAATTGTTATTTATTCTTCATCTAAGCCAACTGGGGCGTCCCTCTTGGTATGAAGGACCTTTTCAAGGAACCCAGGCCACAGGTCCTATGAGGACACTCCAGAGCACAGATATTAGCGCAAATCTTCGGGTATCCACTTAAAGAAATGTCATTCATCTTTGGCCGTTGTGCAATGCGCTTTACCAATGTAGGATGAAGGCCACAGCAGCGCCTAGGACAGACGTGTGCGCATTTCTTAAAACAGATTGGAAGACTCAAAGCATTTGTGACAGGCATAATTAATGTCACAGGGATACCCAGCGATGGTTTCCCTCCTAAATACATTAAAAACACTTTTTAGTCTATCCACAGTACGTTTCAAAAGACCTCTAGAAATGCATTCTAAGCGGGGCTATAAAACTTGTACCTGTTCGGTCATCCTAGGGGAACTTGAGTCTCGCTGAAATTACAAGGGCTTCAATATTATTTTTCCGAAAATTTTAGATGCAATTTAATTAAATCAATGCGAAAAAGAGAATTTTTATGATTCCTCTCTCCATCACATTTTTGAATCCAAAAATTTTAGGCTTCCTTTTTTGTATGAATTAAATAGCCAGAGTAACCTGGGCGGTAAAATGTGAAAACTGAAACTTCAGATAATCGTAGGAAAATTATTATTTATTAAGTTTTGAAAATTGTACATGAATGAGGGAACGGTGACCTCCAAATTTTTAGCGGTCCTGAAGTAATAGAGAATTCTAGGCAGTATTTGCTTCTCCGAACAGATATTTTACAGAAAAAAGTCGTTGGGTGCTCCTGATATCAGTTTCGGAACTGTTGCAATCTCACTGAGTAAAGCAAATGGTTGCATTAAGAAAGTTTATTATGGATGACACAGAGGCTATGGAACTTTCTTGAGCATGCATTTTCAAAATAGTAAGCTGCGTTTCAAGACGGTCCCTCTTTATATCTGAACCATAAAAGTTGCAGACTGATAATAGCCAGTCATTTGAGAAATCGTCCCCTGAAGCTGTCTTGGGAAGCAAGTTTAAAAGATTCGTATAGATTTTATGCCCTCCCGTTGATCAAATCTAGACTCGATCCCAGGGCTATCGGTCCAAGGCTTCAAAATATATACGTCTGTAATTGAAATAGAGGAAAATCTGTATTTAAAATGGAAAATGAAGTAAAAACCGGTCTATAAGAACATCCAGGCTGAAATTTGGCAAAATAGGCACCTTCTATACAAAAACAAATTTCAGTCTTTTCTACTGAAGAACCATTTTAGGTTGTTGCTGAACATTTATATTTCGAACTTAATAGTCACTGGAGTGTTATACTAAGTTATTTATATCTTGCGTTTGTGTTGTTGATTGCGCTGATTCTCCGAACAGACCCTTTTCAGTCGGTCTGGCAGTCGAGCTCGAAGCGTGCTCGTTACTTGCTCGTAACATTCCGGAACATGATTTCACACTCGGTCATCCCTAGGAACTTTTTTGGCGGATCTTGAAAAAAAAATCGTAAAGTATAGAATTGGCGAAAATTTTTTAGCAGGAAAACTTTCTTTTATTTGTTTGATTACGTTTCAGTACCTCGAGTATGACACAAAGATCATGATGGGAGGGCTGGTGGAAATGTACGCTATTGCTCCAGAGGAGTAAATCTTTGCCGCGCTAAACCTCTACCTGGATATCGTCGACTTGTTCTTGTACATCCTCCAGTTAATTTCAGCTGCAAGAGACTAAAGTACTCTACTTATTAAAGGGTGTAGATCGATCGTGAAGGAGCGTAGCGGATAGTCCTTACTGAAAAATAAAAAGATCTGTTGCAGCCCCAAAAGCCAATCAGTCAGCGCTGCAGGACAAAGTCTGATTCAGCTTCTCCTGGAGCTATTCAATCACAATTTACAATAAAACAGCCCCATCCGAAAACCCTATTCCAGCTCTCACTGGGACTCATTTCTGCCCTTGGGTCCTAATCAGCGCAAGGTAATTGGACTGTATAGGCCCTAATTAAGGGAGCCACATAAGACCCCCCAAAAATAGCACTAAATTTTACTCACCGAAACCTGTTGAAGCATCAATTTTACTCACCGACACCGGTTTAAGCACCCAGAATCTTTTACACTGTTTAAAGCGAGGTTAAAGTCTTTTTTAAATATGTGAATATGTAAATAGCGATAGGTAATAATTTATCGCATTTTTATTCTTATTCAGCTATTTTTATTCTTGTTTAGAAAACGTTATAGGGTAGGCCTCGTGTTTCCTTTTCAAGATGTATTTTATTTTTATTTTCTCCTCTTCTCTTTTTTGTATTTTATACACTTTTGTATATTGTTAAACATCATGAATAAACCAGTATTGTGTTGTATAACTGCAAATACATTGGAGACTTCAGGAAGTACCTTTCATTAAGAATTTTTTTTCATAAAATGCCTTGATCCCTCTCTCTTTCCCCAGGAGCAACACCGAGAAGCATATTATAAATGCCGGACATTTGAATGAATGACAGAATTACCATGAATAAGACACCAAAGAGTGTCGCCAATGAGGCGTGCATTTTTTTCGGTAGACACGACTGTATTGCTTATACGAGCGCGAAGGATGCGTCTTGTTTAAGATCGAGTTAAGACGCAGACACATCTTGGCTGCCCACCATTTCCTTTGAAAAACCAGTCGGTTCACGGTTGAGGCAAATAATAGCAAAATTCAGGTAATTAATGGTGGTAAATTCCATCGGAAATAGCGTTTATCATTTGCAGAAATCAGTCCCATTCACCAAAAATTGAGAATTTAGAACGGATATTAAATCGGAAACTGGAATCTAAGATTGCTCTGAAGAAATGAACCTGAACATGAACTTCCGTTCGGAACATTTTAAGCCAGAAAAACGGGACTACCTTTTCAGATGTTCCTTTTCAGTTGGGACGACCATAAAAGTCGTTATTCGATATTAACTTTCCAACCGGATTTTCCGAAAACTTATTTGTAGATGAACAAAAGTGATCTTTACCTTTTAAGACGTTTCGCGTTTGTTTTGGAATTTTTTTATGGGAACGGCTAGAACAGTCGTGCTCCAGTTACTTTTCAACCGGATTTTCTGGAAAAATTTTGGTGGTGTACAACGGTTAGGTGGTATTAATACGGGAAGGTCCTACTTCTTATAATAGGACGCGTCTTCATTGTCCTCGTCTAAATGGCATTAATATGTGTTATTTCAACGTATACGTTATTTTCATAACAAAGGTGTGGTTTTGCTAATCTAAACGTATTGCTTCTTTGCCGTTCTCGTTACCTTCACCGTCCAGAAATTTTACTACCATGGTAACGTGACGTCACACTTCTGTTCTTTATTCTGTGCTGAGGTCATTATTAGTGTCTTTACCCATTCACAAATTGCTTCGTTCGGAGATATGAAGAAGATATGAAACAAAGTTCATCACGGAGCGCTAACTATGATGGTGATGTTTGCAGGCAGAGCATTAAAACTTTACTAACTTTTTCTTTTTTCAAGTTTCAATGCATGGTCATCTTAAACATCCGTTGTAACAGACGACAGGCCGGAAAATGTTTTAAGCCTAAATATAGTCTTTAAATATTGTAGAAAAAGTGGACCATTAATTGTGCAGGTTTTAACTTTTTTAAAAGTACAGAAAGTATAATTAAAAATTATTCCTCGAGCCCGAATAGGCTCTGCGGCCTCATGGGCTATCGACCTAGAGGCCATGAGGGCCAGAGGAATAATTGTTTTAGTAAAATCCAACTAGTTGGTCAAAAATATCGAGAATAAAAAAACTTTTAGCCAGTTAAAGCTAGACTTTAATCCTTTTTTGCCGCCAAAAAGCCCGCGCTTAATTCCCTGGCAAAACGTGATAGCCGTCGTAATTCTACTAAGAGTTTTAAATGTCGTAGTGGGGGGAACAAGTCCTCAAACGTAAGAAGTTTTATCATTTTGCCATCGGTAGAGGGTTTAACCTCCTTAAGTATAAATAACCCTACTAACTTTTTTGGTGAAAAAAAGTAAAATGAATCTTTCCAGGGTGTCTTTTTTCGTATTCGTACTCGTTTTCGTCGTTAAATCTAAAGCTATCTAATATAGAGAGCCGGGGACAACAAAGCAAAAACAGCGAGCTTAAGCAAAGACGTTTTTGAGCGATACAGGTCAAACAGAAGTGAGCCCTTTTCCCTTTTGAAATACCTTAACGCTTGTACTGTCGCACTTTGTAATAATCGTCGCACTTTGTAATACCTGTCGCACTTTGTAATAAAATTGTCACACTTTGTAATACCTGTCGCACTTTGTAATAACACTTGTCGCACTTTGTAATAAAAAAGCTGTCGCACTTTGTAATAACAGACCATCGTACTTTGTAATAAAAAAAGCTGTCGCACTTTGTAATAACACTTGTCGCACTTTGTAATAAACTTGAAACCGATGGTCGGAGGACAAGTAAACCCAGTAATCAGTGTCATCATCGCCAACAACAACAACGACAATAATAATGATAATAATAATAATAATAATAATAATAATAAAGTAAAAACTTGCAAGAGGTGACAGGCGGCACATCTCCACCGGCGTGAAACCTTTGAAAACCTTTTACATATTGCTCCTTTGAGGAGAACTCTTTCAGGGATCTTACAGTTTAGTATTTGAACCATGATATAGCTTATATATAGCGGACCAAGATACGGCTCGGTACAGTTTATGTTCAACAAGGGAAAATTGTGTAAGTTGAGCAGAACCTTTAAAATGTACGACAGACAATTTGTTCAGTTCGCGCGTATTCCTGTTGAATTTGTGGCCCGTTTATGAGATTTGTCTACTCAAAAATATAATAATTTTTCCATAGCTGCTGTAATCTTAGGGTATCTGCTTTTAATATCTCCGTAAAGTTTAGGTTTACGCGAACTCAGAGAAAAATGTTCAGCTGTACACAGCACGTAGCCCTTAACTATATCCAGATCTAACACTGGTTTTGTGTATTTCTCACAATGATGCCGTTTCATGTAGGTTCCAGCGTATTCGAAATTTCCACAACATTCATTAGTAGTGGTCATCGTGGCACAATGACGTGATATGAAATGTTTTAAAGAACATTTTAGTGCGAAAATAATAGTGACAATAATGATGATGATGGCAATGATTGTGGCACCGGGTTGTGCTCTGAGTTTGTGATTTTCAGTTGGTTTTATGAAATACAGTATAGCTTATTCATGGTAATAAATACAAATCAAGTAATATCTCTGTATATGTTTCAAGTCATACCTCGCAGGTGACGAAATCATAGGTTTTCTAGTTTCCTGTGCTAGTAGTAAAACTTTAAAAATATTTTTCTTATACGATCACGTTTCGCCTAAAGGACACCTTTAATTACTTTTACTAACAATCAATTAAATGAAATTCCAATACAAACTCCCATTTTAAACGACTCTCCCTGTCATAAGCGTAGACACTTTCTCTCTATCGAGGTCGTCCGCATATAAAGAGTTGTACTTCCCTAGAAAGATCTTGAAGCCAGAAGTTGATGTGAACACTTATTATTATTATTGTCGTTGTTGTTGTTGTCGATGATGACACTTATTACTGGGTTTACTTGTCCTCCAACCATGTATTTCAAGTTTATTACAAAGTGCGACAAGTGTTATTACAAAGTGCGACAGCTTTTTTATTACAAAGTGCGACAAGTGTTATTACAAAGTGCGACAGGTATTACAAAGTGTGACAATTTTATTACAAAGTGCGACGATTATTACAAAGTGCGACAGTACAACGCTACCAAATTTGTATTGCTAGGTTTCTTTACTCTTATAGAAACAATTTACTCAAAAGTCTGGGCAAGACCACCGTCAAAGAATGCTGAAAAAGTACACTTTAATTTAATTTAATTCCTGTATTTAATCCCGCGCGTCGCAAAAATAAGGGAGAAAACTTGTTAGATGTAATGTTACATACATAAAGAGTTATTTTAATAGTGGAACGTCAGCCCAAATTAAATGTCAGGTTGAAAGAAGAAACGTTTTTTTTTTCACCTATAGATTCAGACCCTGTTCACACGTATCCGGATATTTTTTAATCTCAGTTTTCAAGAAAAAATACACTTTCACAAGTAGCATATTAGAATCGTTTTCGCCCTTTCCTCACGACAACACTAAGCATGCGTAATGCAATAATATATGATGTATGACATAATCGTGTTTGTAAACCTCCGTTTTCGTCCCGCGTATTCACTCTAGACCGTCTGTTTTCAAAAACCTGCGTTTTTGCTGCTCAAAAACGCCGTTTGCTTGTGGACGAAAGGCTAAAACGTAGAAAAGAAATCTCAGTTTTCAAAATATCCGGATCAATACGTGTGGACACTGGGTCCTCAAAAAATATTTACACCAACTAATACTGTGCCTCTTCGGTGCTTATGTTTGCGCCTCTTAAAATACTCGGATTTAATTCAGAAGACCAATTAATTTTAATTATCCTTGAATCAAACTAATGTAACCGTAAAGCTTTGATATCAGCAATTTATGATATTCCTTAATTGAAAACGACAATTAACAATCGCGTTAACAAGTGCCTCATATCACGACCTTTGCACAGCTGAAGCAAAAACCAATTTATTGTTTTATAAAATTGTCAATGCAATCAATGCAGCAGTTAACGCAGCCTGAATTTCCTCCGATTACTTCGAGTCGTTATTACTCCCTCAGTAACTGTGGGAGTAATAACGAATCGAAGTAATCGGGTGAAATTGTCAGGCTACAGTTAACGTCAAATTTTATTATTATAGCGCGCGCTCAAAGCAGTACGCGTCACCAATGTCTGAGTTATGTTTAAGGTTTAGAATCCATATCGAGATGGAATTGAAAACTATTAATTCAGCGAACAAATTCTTTTTGAACGTAAAAATTTGCCAACGACATACTCTCTCTTTTTTTTTATATCAGTAACAGTGTTGTTTTACCGGCCCACGCCGAATACCGTAGCCTTATTTTTCTGCCGATTTTACGCTGAAAATACTGTCAGTATTATTCTTAAACTATAGCTTATGACATTTCCGTTTTAGAACGTCTTAAGGTTTCAGTTACAAGTGTTGGGTGTTTAGATCTACAGTAGTTTTGTTGTTAAGAGAAAGGAATAATTTTAGTCAGGGAGCATATGTCATAAAATAAATTTCCGTGGGATTTCTATGGTGAAAGCAAACCACCTACCTAGATGTGTTAAGGGAAACCTGAGGAACACAAAAAATATTGTCGGCAATTTTGTAACCTGCACCGGCGGCCGCTATGGGGGGTCTGTTTTTAGACCTATATGGTTCAACATGGAATCGAGGCGCGAATATAAAATGGCATGTAAATACAATTAACTACAATAAATTTCCACAAAAATACCAGAAATCTTTAATATAGTCTATCTAATACATATCCATAGACTTACCGTATTTATTCGAATAAGCGCCCAACCTCGAATTAGCGCCCACCTCGAATAAGCGCCCATCCCAAAGGCAGAAAAAGTTAATAAGCGCCCACCCTCGAATAAGCGCCCACCCCCTACTCCTCCCAATCAAACTCAAATAAGCGCTCACCCCACCCCACCCACTTGAGTGAGTAAATTCTAATAAGAGACTTCCCCGAGGACGGAGTCTTCTTCAGAGTATTTTACAGAAACCTTGCTTTGTTACTTCTTCGCGTTTTGTTATTAGCATTTATTGTTTTGTTATAAAATAAACATGCTTCACTTGCTGAAAATGGTGAAAATTTAATAAGCGCCCAGCCTCGAATAAGCGCCCACCTCGAATAAGCGCCCACTCTCAAGGTCCAAAAATTTAATAAGCGCCCAGGGCGGTTAATCGAATAAATACGGTAAGTACTAAATACTGATCACATGATCAACACTGCACGAAAGCGAGGCTGGTCATTTGTTGCCATCAAATAAGCATCAAAGGCATAAATTTTGGTATTGAAAATTGATCAGAGAGTTAAATTTATCGAAGTGAATATTCATATTTTAGAACTACATTCAAATCAATAGCTCATTGGAATCAGGAAAAAACTATGATTTTGGTCAGCGGTCATTTTCATCATTTTAAAGGTCCGCCATGTTGGATTTACAGACCAGGGGCGACATGTTTTATGGTGTTTAAGAAGATATGGAAACGGATTCTGGTTGAACAACAAACGAAACTGAGGCCCAAGGGTTGGATTTACATTAATGTATAATTTGTTAAAGGAGAAAAAAAGAAAATCTAGTTGAAAAGCCCGAAGCTCATGAAAAAGTTTGGGTATCGATCGAGGAATAGAGTAAATACAGCAATCTTCAGTACACAGAAGTGTGGAAAAAAGTTAAGGTTTACTTCTGTCCAAGAGCTCGAGGATGGGCGGGCATCATGGCATAGATCATGTTAAGGTAAGAGAGGCAGCTCGAAGGCCCCAATGAGTCCAGGCGAAAATCACGACCAGATTCATCAGTAGAAATCCCTCAACTAACCCGTTCGAAAACGTCTCCCTACAATAAGAATGTCTGTTCTTTCTACGATGGCCCACCCGGTTACCGTAAGAACCTGCATAATATCAGTACCTTCTCTGCTGGTGAGTCCCTTCGCACTGCCATTAGGATGTCAGGGAATGATAAGCTCTCAGTTAAGCTCAACACATCAATTTCTCCAGATGATGCTCATTCGATAGATATAAAGTACCACAAAAACTGCTGGAAAATTCAAGTATCGCACGTTTTACGAAGAGAAACATCCAAGTCATCATCTGCGAAGTTGGCTGGTGAGATTGCAGCACAAATGGAATTCCTTACAATGACAGAGATGACTTTGAGGAGTGGAAAAGTGGCGACTATGTCCGAATTACAAGATTCTTTTGAAAGCATACTAGAATCTAACAATGTGGAAAATCCGAGGGGCGGACGAAAGGCTTTGAAGCAGTTACTACTCCGAGAGATACCAGAGATAGAGTTTCATGCACCTAAACGTGTCAATGAGTCCGAGCGAGTCAGTATTAAGAAGACAAAGAGATGAAGCAATCAGATGACTGAGGATCAGACTGCAAAAATAGACTTCGATATGAAAACTCTGTTTGATGCCGCCGCAATAATTAGGAAATCTATCACCAAACGTAGGAAGTGGAAGTTCACAGGTTCACTGGGAAACCTGCCTGATGAGAATGTACCAGCAGCGCTTTTTAGTTTTTATAGATGGATTATACAAGGCACAAAACATGAGCTTTCTACTGGAAAGAAATCTGAGGAAGTGTACAATCGTGCAATGGCTCTATCCCAGACCACTGTATCGATGTGTTTGACTGAGAGGCAAGTCAAAAATAAGACGTCCGATGTCGTAAGATCCTCGTTGGAAATGCCGCTGCAGTTAGCCGTTGGGATAGGTGTACACCAGGCCGTGGGAAACAAGCAGCTCATAACCATGCTACATGGATTTGGAATGTCAGTGGACTACAACAGGATCTTGAGAGTAGAGGCCCATATCGAAGCTAGCGTTCTAAAGCGCATGGAGCTGAATGATGGTCTATATATACCCCCTGATTTAGTTTTGGGTGGGCACGTCCTTTTTGCGGTCGATAACGTGGATTTCGCAGAGGACACCCCTGGTGGCAAGAATACCTTCCACGGCACAGCGATGGCAATCTAGCAAAGGCAGGAACCACGCGGTGTAGCACCAGAGCTGACCGTGGATCCCAGAGATCAGTGTCGTCGCTCAATCAGACAGCTTCCCGAGTCTATAACAACCTTGCTAGAATGTCCTGTGCCCCCCGGAAAGCCTGTTGGTCCCACCTTCCCCCAGTTTGGATTGTGTACCGAAGACAAACTTGCATTGTACATCAAGAAGCAAGATTTCACATGGCTTCTCGGACGCAGTTTGACCAGAACGATCACCAAAAGAGACGTTGAAGAAGATCAGCCCCCTAGTACCGACATCCCAGTATGGTCTGGCTATAACTCCACTTTGAGTAGTTCCATGCCGTTGACACGAGTTGGCACCTCTCCCCTGATCTCTGCACCATCACCCGAGTGGCAGACTGCTTACCATTTTGATGCAAACACAGAGTATTAAGACGACTTGACATGGGACTCTATAAACTGGCAAAGAAGTTGCAGATGACCCGTCAAGATCTTGGGCATATAATACATCGTCCCGGTGAGGTACACATCGTGATGGACCAACCTCGCACAATCGGTGCATTCATCGAGAATAGCGGGCTGGACATGTGCTGGATCGAGTCGGATCTCTATGGGCCTTCCACTGTGAAGCAGATTCTCCGTGGGAACCACGTGAAGAGAGGAGAAGCAGCGCACATGGTTATATTACAAGCTCTATTCAGCCTCTACCTGGAAGCCTTCTTCGTGAGACACCCAGCTGTGTTACTGTTGTTAAGAAGTCGGCTAACCAGTTAAGCGATGCGTGTAAAAAAAGGCAACAAACAAGATATTACAGCAAAGCACAAAGAACTGGCACAGACCATCGCTTCAACAGAGCTTGCTGCAAAGATGGGGCAATTTGATGCTCATCATGAGGATAGTCCACTGTTCAAGTTCACTCGAGGGTACATGGCAATGGTTATGGAGATGATGACGTTTATCAGAGCCGTGCAGACAGGAGACGGGGATCTCCATTTAGAAGCCTACAGTTGTTTGTGAAGTACTTCTTTGCGCAAGACATGCTAAACTACGCTCACATGATTCCTGTTTACTTGGCAGAGATAGAGATAGTAAAGGAGACCGATCCTGAAATCTAGCAGGAGTTCCAGAACGGTAACTGGGTGGTGAAGAACAACGCGAAGGTAGCATTCTGTGCCGTTGGCGCCGACGGGCCTGAACACGTCAAAAGATCAATGAAAGTCTCAGGTGGATTGATTGCCATCAGGCTGAACCCTACTGCACGCACGAAGTATTTTTTGATTGCACCTGGGTTAGCAAGGCTGGCAGAACAAGCCAAGCTGATGGCAGGTACTTCATCCAAGACTTAGACTAGCCATCACAACCTCACCACTGCTGTCAGGTTACGTAAAGAAAGGAACGTCTAGCAGCTGACCGCTAGTATTCAACGCTTCACCAATGCGTTAACAGTAGAAGGCCCTGACCTGATGATGAATGATTTTTACCTGACATCCATGTTCTATAGACCGCAAGGCAGTATGAGATCAGTTGTGCTATTTTTAAAGTCGTTATCATCGCCAAAGGCCTGACTAGGTTTTGCGTAGTAATAATTATATATACCTGTAAACCTGCTATGGTTAACATGACGCCCTCGGAGCAAGGTTAATAATAGCTAACATATCGCATAGCTAAGGCCTGCACTAAGCGTCAAGCCAACGTTGTGCCGAACGTAATTCCATTTGGTTTGACGATTAGCGCGGGAGTGGTTCTAAACGCCAAATTGGTTGGTTCTGTTTTCATAAGCTAGTTGTACTTCTTCTTCGCACTGAAAGCGCCAATTTTCGGAAAGGAATTTGGTTAGGCACGACAATGGCTCGACGCTTAGACCAGGCCTAACAAGTGCCGGCGAGCTCAGCCTCACTTCCGTGTCCTCTCGTGGAACAAAACATATTCAAATGTAGTTCAAGTAACGTGAACAAAACATATCATCATGTATTTCACTTGTCGATTCATTTGTCTGAACAACTCCAGAAAAAGAAATATGCTTTTGATGTTTATTTGAAGATAGTAAATTACCAGCCTCGCCTTCGTGCAGTGTTGATCACGTCATCAGTATTTAGTACTTAAGTCTATGGATATGTATTAGATAGACTATATTAAAGATTTCTGGTATTTTTGTGGAAATTTATTGTAGTTAATTGTATTTACATGCCATTTTATATTCGAGCCTCGACTCCATGTTGAGCCATATAGGTCTAAAAATAGACCCCCAATAGCGGCCGCCGGTGCAGGTTACAAAATTGCCGACAACATTTTTTGTGTTCCTTAGGGTCCCCTTAACACAACTAGGTAGGTGGTTTGCTTTCACCATAAAATTCCCACGGGATTACATATGCTCCCTGACTATTTAATACATAGAAATATCATTGTTTTGTATTTACAGATTTATAACACACAAAATTTTATCCTTTCCAAAATGTCATCCTCGGGTTCATTCTTAAAATGTTCTTAAAATTTCGCCAATTTCTGCTTCGATATTCTTATAAAATATATTCTTACCAAAAAAAAAAAGAGTGTGGCTCGCACAGATGACAACAACAACAGTCACCTAGCTACTATCTGTTGAAAAATTCAGTGTCTTCTTTAGATTACGTTGAAATTTGTGAACACTTCATCTTGTGCTATTGAGTTATGGAAGCACGAATTCTATTAAAGCTCACAAAAACTCAAAGTATTTGTTGACGTCATCAGCGAATATCATGGATTACGAAGCACAAAGCGCTATTGAGTTTAATTCGTACATCTTAAACTGAGTCCTCTGTTAACTTAGGGACTTTCGCTTTTTAACTCAGGATTTCATAGCGGGAGGTAGAGTTGCGAATTCCGATTTTTGATTGAAGTTATACCCCTTTAGACCGGATTAAGATTCACTGTCTATGTTTTTGGTGACATCACAACACTGACAGTGCAAAAAAATTGGGCATGTGATGCTAGTTTAATCTTGATTTGGACCCCTCTGTTAACTTGAACTTAACACATAATTCATGCTTTCTACAGTTCAGTCAGTGATTTGTCAGAGAAAAATCCAATTCAGGCTACAAGGTCAGGGAAAACGTGGGAAATTTTTTTTGAGTTAGGCAAAATCTTAATTTTCTGGAATAGTGATGACTGAAGCAATTCCGGTCACTGTGTTCTGAAGGATGTCTTAATTTCTTAATGAAAAAGGTAAACCGTTTTTTGAAGGGCTGGTAAAGACGTTTTAATTAATAAGGACGGAATGATATTTTGCATTTAATTGCTTTGGGTAATTTCATAGTTTTAATCGGGAAAATGTCGGGGCATTTTTAAAACCGTTGTCTAAGGCTCTCGATATGTTCTTATTTCGCTTGAGTTGACAGGATTCAATTTCCTATTATGTGAACCGCAAAAATTGCATGTTGACGGCCCAAAAAAACGTTTGCACGGTTTCTTGTGCATGCCTTACAAAAAATTAATTAATGCTTTGAATACCATGACTAAGCAGCTCTGATCACGATAAATTTTCTCGTATTGTCTCGCTAAGAATATTTTTACGGCTATCGTGACATATTAGATTACCTTTTATAAAACTAAAGTAGGAGTGTTTCGCAGGCTTCAACGAATTTGAAGCTAATCTTAAAAAGCTTTCGATGGATGGCAGTTCTAACTTAAACAGAACAAACTAAAGATTAATTGTTAAACGTAACGGGAATGTATTTCATTTTTATGCACACGCAAGTGAATTAAATTCTGGAAGACGTAAAGGGGCAATGTCACGAGGATATTACTCAGGCTTTAGGTCAATTCTGTGCTGATATCATTACTTAATGTATTTGCAGATACGCAAAATTCTCCTGGAGAGTTACAAAGTAGGTATTAAACAAATTTCACCACAGACCACAAACCATAACATTCTTTGGTGATTTTTAAAGGCACACCATGATTGACACATGAAAAAGTTAGCTCGCCTTTTTTTTAAGTGTACAGCCATTTCCATTCAAAAGATGACAGGAAACTATTTTAATCCTTAACGAACAAACCGGACTATTATTTTTGGGATTCAATGATGCGAAAAATATTTTAACTTTTAAAAAGATACAAAATAGCTTACACTATGAAGCGGAAAAGATGCTGTTTCCTTTAAATGTGATGTTCCAGATTTACAAGACCACCAAAAAAGCGGTGGGCGATTTATAGAGATTTTAGTAAATCTGGATGTGGTTTTGCGGTTTTTGACGTTTCTGTGCCTGATTTTAGTTCTTTTCTGTTCTGTATTGAGATTTTGAATCCCTTTTGAACGAAAAACCAAAGCTTTTTGTAGGATTTTAAAGAAGCTAAAAGTTATTTGTTTAACTTGGACCGGACTTTGCCCGAAGGTAAAAAAAGAAAAAAAAAGCATCATAAAGACGGGTTATCATGCATTTGTATATCTTGGCATTCAAACAGCACGAAACAAACTTGGGAAACAGATCAACTGCCCACGCAGTCTGAAATCAAAGTTTTTGCTGTCAGTCCGAGAAGATTACTAGGAGCAAACACTAGGTGTAAAGAGGCCAGGATACGTGCTCCCTTTGGGCTATGCATGAAGAAATAAAGAAACAAAAGAGAGAAAAACAAAGAACGAAAGCATTTGAAGCAAACATCTTTATGGCAATTAAAACACAATATATATAATTTTTATTTGGTTATTCGTTTTAGAATGGTATCCTTTAGGGGTCAAAGAAAGCTTGGACCACGCCCAGGAACAGGTCTTCCTGTAAGTGCTTACACCAATATTCTCAAATAGTCGGGCTTTAGAGCCAATGGCCTTGAAACCGATGTAATAGTGATCAACCAGGATAACTAAGGGATAAATAAATATTGTTTTGTTCTTCTGGTAGAACAGTTCGGCTTTTTACGTGACTCTCATAACAAAAAAAAAATTAATAGGATCTTAATTTTTTAGACATTACAGAACAGTTAAAAAAAAACAAGTTCTAAAGATAAAGGTAAAGATAAAGGTCACGTATATAAGGGGGGTCTTAACAACTGAAAAATAAGTTGAATCAGTTCACTGGTCTATCTTAAAGTCCTAAGAGCTGTACACGGATGAGAAGTCTTTAGAAATGGAGTTGTTTCGTTGCGTTTTTATAGTAAGTGTGTAGCAGATTTTTTTCTCCTTCGTTTGACATTTTTCAAGTTAGGTAAACTTTGAAAATGCTTAAAGTAATCGGTTTCGGATGCATCAAATTTTCTGGGTTGGTTTTACCTTGGTTTCTTTGTAGCTGCTTTATTATTGCTTACGAAGGGTAATTGCTTTTAGAGGATAATTTTAGTGCTAGCGCTGCTATTGATGATGGGTAATTCGGAACAGATACTTTTGAAAAACTCTTAACAGATAAAATATACGTTTTAATGTTCTTTCTGTATTCGCAGTTTCTTGTGGCGTTCTCGTCTGCTGTGAAGGTCCAATCCAGAAAGGTTAGTTTAAGTTACGCCGGTCCCTGCCAATTTAAGAGCGACAACTATTTGCGGGCAGACTACTCTGCGACCAAGAGCTCGCTTAATAGTTCCCAATGCGAGGCCAGAGCCGATGGTTCAAGTAAGGGTGAGTCAAAAGTGAAAACTATTTTGAAATAAATCTAATTAGTCTCGGTTAAGCGAAGGAGCAAAGCAATCAAGAGATTAACGTGAGTATAACTGAGTATATGTATTCCAGTACAAAAGCGATAACACTGTGAATATGGAAATTTATCATTTATTTCAAATGTCAATTTTTTAAAAAAAGTTGTTTAATATTACCTGCAAATAGCTACCGAGCTAATCGAGGCTGGTGACTAGAAAAAGTAAACGGAAGGAGTTTTGTTCGTAAAAATCACGCCATGACAAGTTGCTATAAGTAATAAAGTTACACTGTGGGCATTCATTAGTTAATTTTGATCTTATTAGGTTTAAAAATACTTTTTTAGGATAAAATTAAAACAAGGTAAAATAAATAGAGAATAATACATGGTCGCGCGGAGATATGGAATTTATCTTCGAGTGTTCACATCGATATCGAACGAGTGAGCGCAGAGAACGAGTGAGATATCGAATGTGAACACGAGAAGATAAATTCCATATCTCCAAGCGTCCATGTATTATTCTGTTTATTATATAAACAAGAATCAGCCATTCCATAAACCAAAGCCATGCCATATAGTCGAGAACCCGATAAATGTAATTCATTGTTTAAAATACTCCAGTGTAAACTCGGAGCTCTACAAAGTACAGTAAAAAATAAATACAAATATTAAAAATGTCCAGTATCTTGTTCAAAATATAAAAGACAAGATAATGGTTAAAATGTTCTCAAACTATCAAATATCAATAATTTCACATGTAAAAATATCGTATTTTTACGTGTGTTCAGATACCACATTTCTCGGTGGTAGAAATCCTTGTAAAACACGGCAGTTTATATAATAAAATAGTTTAAAAGAAATGGCGAGAAGAAAGCTTGCAAGGTTTAAATGTATCTCTTATGATTGATAATTACGGTAATTTAAATTGATTTACGTGTTGAAGAATGGTGGATCGATGGGTCAAGATATGCGTGTTTGGTCTTTAGATCTTAATGAGGGACTCATGTACTTGAGTTTTGAAATTATTAGTGATGTTAAAGTTGTTTTAGATGTTTTGGTAAGACATTTTACGCTTTAGCCGTGTAGTATATGTTTTGAATTGGCATATCGAATTAGAGGTTGATATAGCATAATGGAAACTTAAAGGCCGATTGCTTTTTACAAACCTAAGGATAGTATAATCACTTTTTGTAGATAAAAAATGTATCAGCCATAATACAATCGTGCTGGTAGCCGGATATGTTGAGTAAATTATAACGTAGGCTTGTGGCAGATCAGACGCAAAGGAAATATAAAACGTCTGTACTCAAGCCAAAATGGGCGTGGAGTTGGCAGGGAAACACAGCGGCAAATGAGATTGCCATGGCGCTTTCCGGTTGCCGATCTGCCATCGGTCAATTCGGTGCTAAGATTTGCGCGCCAATTCGTCGCTCTCCCCATGCTGTCACGATCTCAGTCATGCGCAGAAGAAAAATAGAGAAGGAACTTGTTTGATCAAGTCTCCGTCCACACGGATCTTGATAGTTTTGAAAACTGAAAACTTTTTTTCCTTCGTTTAAGGCATTCCAGCACCAAAAATGCAGGTTTTCGAAAAACGGTCCTCAGAGTGGAGTTTTTTCTTGCAAACGTTGGCTTGTTAGAGACCTTAGTGAGTTTACGCAATAGGACGGCAGGAAGAAGAGGCTGCAAAATGCTCGTGTGTGACAAACGTGACAGGCTATTACTTGCGTGTTTTGTCGTAATCTTCACTTAGCAATTTATGTTTTCGGGTCTTTTACAAAAAGATCAGTTTAAAGGAAAGTGAAGTTTGGCGAAAAGCTATTTCAAAACAAAATTATTGTCACGCTTCAGTGCCACACAAGGTTTGCCGTCTTCTTACCTCTCCCGTCCTGCTGTGTAAGTTCACTCTTAAGATACGAGGACGGCGACGGCAGGTAAAACGTCGGTTTAAAAGTGAACTCGCGATTTTTCAATCTTCATCGAGTTTATTCCATTTCGCTTGCAAGCTTTGTCGAATGTACGTGACATCTCTTGGAGTTGAATTCCTAAGAGCCTTATCCAAGTTAAGAAAGAGAAAGAAAATTTCGTCGTTGCTTGTTTTAGGTGCATGATGTTACACGAGACGATTCGCAACGACGATTTTCACGATTGTTAGCGCAACACAGGGTTCAAATGTTGGAACAACGCTGCAGCCTTTCGAAACGACGTCGCAACAATGTTTTAACGCTGTACGTGTTGCGCTAAAAATCGTCCCACGTAAAATCACTTTTACGTCCTCTATAAAACATGAAATAAGGCTTTTTTCAAGTGGTAGTCTTAGAAGAACGGCAAAGAATTGTACAAAAAGGTGTGATACACGTGCAATATTGTTGTTTTGCTTTTCAAACCTATTGCTCTTATGACGTTCTCCATGTCGCCATCTCATCTTAAGGTCCCCATTGCTTTTGTGACATGTTGCTATCATACACCATCCAGCATAAAAGAACGAGCAGATTGCCTTTTGTCATATAGTATATCCTCTGTAAAGGACGTTATCGTGTTTCCATCGTTTCATATTTTTGCTCTTGTGGACGGGCAAAAGAGGACTCGAATACTCTACGTGTGGACGCGTTTTTAAAAAAGGGGGGAATCTCTGGTTAGGTGTGGAAGAGGGCTAAATATATATTATGTATAAATTTGTATGGTTTATTTTACGTATTTTAACAACAGATTAATAACATATCCAAAAATATATATGTTTAATTTTTTTATTGCTAACAGTTTGCGATCACTACCGTTTAGGATTGTTTTTTTTTTTTGCCTCTTTCTTTAGTTACTGCGTACATTGTTGTAATTAATTACCAACCGTAAAGCTTTATCACCGTCACATTAATTTAAACATTTCTTTTGCAGGAAATGCCGAATCAAGATTTCAGCTTTTAGAAATAAAGGAAACCAAAAATAAATGTATTCAGTTTACCCATCTGGATACTGGTGCAAAGTATGCGCTCAAGGTGGTGAATCAAAGTAGAGTAGTGTTTGAGGTGTGTTGACATCACAATCGTATGCAGCGTACTAGAGTACAGTTAAATCTTCATCCAGGGAATACCCGAAAAAGTTTTATACGGGGAGGCTCCACTTCCTAGCCCAACCCCTTTCACATACCATTTTTGAGGGAAAAGATACCCCTTTCGTATCATGGTACCCCTTTCACATACCTGTAGTTTAGAACTTTGCTTCCCTTTTAACTGCTGTAAATGCACCCTCTTTAAAGTATATGAAACAATCACAAAACCAGAACGTTTTCTCGACTTTTCTCACAGCCACAAAAAGCATCTTGTAGCCCTTTCAGGCCTTTTTACCGTTTGTAACTACAGATTTACCTAGCCTTTCATTTATCTAAAGCCTGAAAAAGCTATCACTTTTTTGGGGGAATTTGGGCCATTATAGGGAGTACTCTCCCGGAACCTCCAATAAGCGGCCACCCTCGGGGTACCGGCAGTTGGCCGCTTAATGTGGATTGTTCACTCAATAAAGGTTTGTCATAAATTATAATAACCTTTAGCAGAAACATACTTTATTTTGAAACAAACACGGGACGGGAGCGGCATTATTGGTCTAAAATCATTCGTCACATTTTATGTCGGACTGTATTTTACTTCATTATATTTTCAAAATGAAGCCAAACTAAGATTGGCTGGCCGCTTATGGAAGTCAGTAATGGGAGGGTGGTTGATAAACTAGTGGCCTCTTAATGGGAGTTAACTGTACTTAATGTAGAGATGATACTTAACATTTTTGAAGGTACTTAATATAAAAGTAATTCCGCGTTCTATAACATGTGATAACTACCGAGAAGGAATAACATAGAATCTAGGCAGAAATATGGAACAATGACCAAGAATATAACTTTAAATAAGGGGAAAATGGTAAGCCCACAGTACGAAACCCCGGGGTACTCAACAAAGTTTTATACGGTTGGCTCCGCCCCTTCATCTACACTATACACATATTCATATATACCATTTTTAAACGAAAAGGTATGAATGAATGAATGAATGAATGAATGATTTATTTAATTTCGAAGACGTGGGAAGTGTTTATACAATCTTCCGAGCCAGAAGCTCATGTTAAAAACGCTCGACAAACTAAAAAATACAAAACAGGGTAAAAAGTGAATTATGTATATACAAATATTAAGAAAAACCTAAAAACATCGTAATTTTGGGAAAATTTTTTTAAGAAACTATTTTCTGGAAAAAAAAAAACACTAAAAAAAACCTAAGAACAAGCATTATTAAAAATAGTTTAAAACGGACTAAAAATCATTATAAACTGATTAAAATATTAAAAAATATAATTATACCAGTATAATTATATATGTATATAAACTAGCCCAAGAGTATGTAAAATGTAAAAATAGATAAAGTTATATACGGTTCATACATTGGCACCCTGTGAAATTGACATTATTAAGGCGAGCACGAAATTGCGCTAAAGTGCTCGAGGATTCGGTTACAGTTGGTAATTGATTCCATATGTGGGCAATCATGTGTAAATAAGAGTTGTGCATGACAAGGCTGTTATATGGAGGCTGCACAACATTTAATCCACTGTCTCGTAGATTGTATTTAGTTAGCCGAGGTGTAAAAAATTTGGAAATATAATTAGGGCCATCTAGTTTAAAACATTTAAAAAATAAGATAAGCGATTGCGGGGTACGTCTTTGCTCAAGCTTGTCCATATGAGCCATTGCTAGGCAAAAGTCATAGGTAGCCGAATTACCTAAATTCAGTATTGTCTTGATCGCATAATGATTGGTACGTTCGATGTTATTTTTCAAGACTTTAGATATGCTCAGAGGTAGTGGGCAACAGTATTCTAAATGCGGTAACACGTAGGCTTTATAAAGGGAAATGATAACGTCCGAAGGAACTAAGCGCTTAATCCTCCGTAGTGCGGCTATCTTAGCATACGTTTTTGTCAGCATGATTGCCACGTGGGCCTTGAAAGACAAATCTCGATCCAATGTAACGCCAAGAATATTGAGAGTTGGGTCAATTTCGATGGACTTATCACCAATAAAAAGATTATATGGGTACTGAGATTTCCCCAGTGTCATTGCCTGAGTTTTGGTAGCGTTTACTTGCAGGTAATTCGCACTGAACCAAAGGGTTAATCTCTCTATATCTTGATTCAGTGTAGATTCTAGTGTGCAGGGGCTCTCATGGGCTATATATTGCGTTGTGTCATCAGCATACAGACGTAGGGAGGAACATCCAGCTGAGTAATTGACATCATTCACAAAGATATTGAAAAAAAGCGGACCTGGAAGACTCTCTTGCGGTACTCAACAGCGAAGAGGCAGCCAGTCTGACACCTTCCCGTTACATTTTACTCGTTGAAAGCGGCCTGATAGATATGACTGAATCAGTTTCATAGCTGAATCTTGAACGCCGTAAGCTTTCAGTTTTGCTAGTAATAAATTATGACAAATCGAGTCAAATGCTTTGGGTAGGTCAATAGCGATCACCGCCACATCCTTTTTATTGTCAAGAGCCTGGCGCCAATCATCAGTTAACTTTAATAAAGCGGAACAACAAGAATGCCCACGCAGGAACCCTGACATATTATCCGAAAAGACTGGTGTGAATATGCTGTATAATTGATCAAATTGTAGTTTCTCAAACACCTTGGGTATAACTGATAAGACACTAATAGGGCGATAATTCGTCTTAGATGTTTCGTCGTCTTTCTTATGAACAGGGGTGACGTTAAGTTTCCATTGACATGGCCACTCGCCTACATCAATACAATAATTAAAAAGTTTAGTCATAGGTCCAGCTAAATTACTGGAGGGCAATTTTAAGCAGCTTGGGTGGTATTCCGTAGCCAAAACAGGCTTCCGAACTTTTAGATTAGAGAAATTTCAAATCGGGCCATACTAACTGGATGAGAATTTTTAATTTTGGGTGCCTTCGTCTTAATATTGACAACACTAGCGTGGATAAAAGTTCATCCACGGAAAAGGTGGGGCGGACTCATTAATTGTTGGAGACGTAAAATATGAATAAAATACAAAACCAGAACGTATTCTCGACTTCTCACGGCCATAAAATTCATCTAGTAGCCCTTGGGTCTTTTTACCGACCAAATAACACATTTCCCTGTCCTTTCATATACTTCAATAAGTGAAATCCTAGAGCTGATCCTACTCTATCATATACCTGAACCTGAAAAAAAAATTAATAAAAATACCTGAAGCCTGGAAAAGGCCCAAGCCTTTCGGGCGGAGCCTCCCCGGAAAAGATGACATTTCCATTTCGATTTGTTTGAACACTTTATATATTCCTGTTTACATAATCAATTTTGTTTACAGAGGTATCAAGGATGTAGTGTCACCACACCCGAGGAGTTCCTGTTTGTACAAGAGCTTAGAGAAGAGGGCGACTATAGATATTTTCGGTACAAACCGGTCGACAACCCATCCATGTGCCTTGGCAAAGATATCAACTGTAATTCCCCTGAGAAACTATTTCTTGTCGAGAGTGGAAGCAGTGCTGCAGACAAAGTTCAAAGGCGTTGCCTATTTAAACGACATTTTCATTAAAGATCGTAAACAGGGCTAATATCACGCTATTTGTTATCTTTTAAAAAGCTAAAACATGTGTGCAAATCAATTGAAAATAACGTTCCAGTTATCTTTTTTACGACTAAATTTAGGCATCGAAACTGTTTCCTGTCGTCAGTTGCAATAGATGGCAACGATGGACATGGATGACGTCTGAAAAACGAGCGCAGAAACTCCATAATGATGACGTATCGCTACCCCAGATCTGGGTAGTGATTTTGATTGGTTGAAGAAAATTTCCCACGAGGTACTACCAATCAGAGGCACTACCCAGATCTAGGTAGTGACACGTCATCAGTATGGAGTTTGTGGGCCAGGCGTCATTTCACGCGAGAAGCCAGTGGTGGCGTCGCGTTATCTCGGCTGTTTTCTCATGATGAAGCTCGCCTAAAGGTTTCCCTTGAAGCAAAGACTAATATTAAGGACATGATAATCATGTCGTGCAACTAGCAACAGCTGTGTAACGATGCCAGTGGTATTATGCATTTTTTTACTTATTTTTTAAGAAATTAAAGTTGAAACCTGACATTTCGTTGGAGAGAAAACTTTATTTGGGGAGGGGGTGTCGGGACGGAGGGGGTAGGGGTGAGGGGGCAGAGGGGAGTTAGAAGGAGAGGTGGAGAGATTCCTAATTATTTGGGCGTCGCCCAAATAGGGTAATCGAGTTCGCTTGTTTTGATTTAAAGTTGCAATAGGCACGCAAGACGTGCAAACGTAAACAAGCCAAGCGACGCGAATGTCTGCTGGCGCGCTGTGCCACAACACAGCGTTTATCTTCGTTACATACGACCCACAGATAGCGCACGGCAAACAAATTGGCAAAAGAAAATAAACATTTTGGAAAAAACAATCGAAAATGAGTGAAACAAACTGTTAAATAATTAAAATTTTCTCTTTGGAAAATAATGGTCCTCGCAGCACACGGTGTGAATGGTTTGGCTTACTGTCAAGAGTTTGACAATAATCAAACTCGTGCATGAGGTAGTTAAGGGTAGAATCGCATAATTAAGTAAAATCTCCCATTCTGATTGGTTAACGAAGCGAGGTATTTAGTGTGGAATTGCAAGTTGAAAACGAGGCTAAGCGATATTGTTTCGCATCTACGTAACAACTATCGTCAAATTCTAACACAACATGCAAAAAAAGTTTTCTACAATGTCATTTTAAAATGTTTTCAAAACCATTCATTGTCACTTTTTGAAGAGTTAAAAACCAACGAAAGCGTTTTTTAAAGTGAGCCGGAGGTTCTTCCTTGTTTTGAACTGAACTACAGATCCTCGAAGAGACATAAAACCTCTTTCACTCGCGACAACGAAAAAACAAGAAAATTTTGTGAACACGGCCCAGAAAATGGCAATCCAAAGTTCAACCAAACAAAACGGAGAAGCGACAACGGAGGAAGTGCCGGGGTCGATTGTCCCATATACAGAAGAAGAAATAAATACCTTCAAAGAGGACATGGCCCCTGAAAACACGAAAAAGAGTACGCCGCCTGCAATCGTCCTGAATCGTGGTACTTAGAAAAGTACAAAACAGAGCTGAACTTGAACAGCATTTCTAAAACATTTCAAGGTACTTACCTTATGTCAATCGCGACGTTAAACATGTTAAACTTTCAGTGCTTTCGCTTGGACACTTGATTTCTTTCCGTTTTGCCGCCGAAGAGGTAAAAGGTGTAAATTATTTTCCTTCTCGAGCAAATGACCAATTTGAAAAAAGACGTTCTACATAAACGGCTTCTAAATTCAGTAAAATACCTCTATTTATCCTTACGATTAGTGTGAAGCTTGTTTACACGTAAAAAAGTTTGAAAACAAATGTAAAAACAAGCACAAGGTACAAAAAAAGTTGTCGAAGGTTCAAACGTGTACGACTGACCTTGCTTCCTATTCGCTAACGCAATGACAGTTCTGACAGTTGACTTTGAAATGGCTTTCTGGAGCGCGCGCTCAGGATAAAAACAAACAATATTATTGCTGTTTTCTTTCTTTTTCTTCTGATTTTTATTCAATTATGCGATAAATTCATTACCTGCTCGAGAATTCCACGTTAAATTGCACTTGAAAACCGATATCGCACTCATCGCTTCGCGATTCGTGCGATATCGGTTTTCGCGTGCAATTTAACGTGGAATTCCCTCGTCAGGTAAAATTTCCTATAATATTGAAAGATGCATAATTTAATTGCAAATTTTCGGAAAGGAGGTGATTTCTTAAATCTTTTTGAGCAAAATGACCTCGTAAACAAGTTGCATTCTTTCACGGTTGAACCGTAAAAGGGGCAGAGTCCAACATCTTCACGTGCAAACCGCGTTCTATTTTTAAAGCCTTTGGGTTAATTACATTAAGTCGTATTCTCTCATACACGAACCACAAAAGCGGTAAATTCGAAAGCTTTCAAGTGCAAACTGCGTGACAATCCAATGTGGGATCCACAGCGTCGTTAAAGCATAAAGCATTCTTAGCTTTTCTTAATGCTCAAAATGATCAACCTTTAAAGACTAGAAACAATTGGGTAAGATTTAAAAAGATATCTTTTGGTCTCAAACCAGGCTCATTGTAAAAGACGGTACTGAAGAATGAGGAGGGCGGGGGGAGATGGGGGAACCAAATCACAGAGCTTAGCCTCGTTTTGGTCCAAATCTCATTCCCAGTGGCTGTTTGCAAATTGATACACCTAATTAATTAAAAGCAGTTTGATCTTTTCCTCCCAGTTTGCATGTCATTTTATCGACATCAAAAACGGCTGAGCAAGGAAACTGACAGAACTTAATTACGGAACCATGTGGAAATTGTTAGCTAGAATTTAGGCTCCTCTCCAGGGAGCGTTGCTTGAAGACACAAAGAACACGCCATGTGTAGCAGACTAAGTGAGGCCCGGAAGCGGAAAAAAAGTGATTCTGGCTTTCAACTGAGGTTTACTAATTCAGAATTGTATTTCTCTATTTCAAAAAGCTGGATCGTTTCTTCAGATATATGAAATCATAGGGTCGCACTCCTCTAAAACAAGAGAAATCCCCCTCCCATTTTCAAATTTATTCATCCCTTTCCCAGTGGTTAAATGCCAGTCCCTTCAGGACCCTCGTAGAAAGTCTGTATAGCCCCAGGCTCCTTGGTAAACTTTGCAAACCTGGCTAACCCTAGCACGTGTTCTACAGGACCAAGGCTGCGAAAGGCACAGATTCAAGGATGTTCAAGTTGATAATTTATTTCATTCTATTTTCTGATTTATGCTACAACGTTAGTCAATATTACAATCAGTCTTAATTTGTGTCATACCTTTTCAGTAGTATTTACAAACATTGAAAAGGGTTAAAATGCACCAACACTTTCAGTTAGTTTTGTTTTTCTACAAACATTAAAACTAGACGAATGTATTATGCACACATGCGACATTGTATGATAACAAACTAGCATTTATTATTGGTAGGATAAATTACGTGCTTTTTCCTTGTGTCTTGGCTGGACCCCGCTGCAATTTGCAGAATTTGTTTTAGTATATACTATAATATGCATAGCATAATAAACTTTTTAGTTGAGTGAAAGGGGCGTGTTTGATAACAAAAATTTTTTTGGGAGGATCCGCCCTTGGAAGTGCAGCCCCTTATCCTTTTATTTATTATTTATGACAAAAAAGATCCCCTTTCATATACCCTCCTTTTAACAAAAAAACGGTACCTCTTTCGGTACCGCTTTTACCTAGATTAGAACTTTGCATCCCTTCAAACTGCTGTAAATGCACTTTCTTTAACATGTAGGTAAATCACAAAACCAGTTTTATGTACTTAATCACTGGCCAAAAATGCATCTGTAAGCCCGTCTTTAGAGAGTCACCCTTAGGTGAATTCTTTTTCGAGGTTTCTTGGCCTCGAGCCGCTGGCCTCCAAGCGTGCTGTTGCTTCTTTTACATAATTTATGTCCAGCATTTACACAACCTTGGAGAAGAGGAAAAACTGCGAAACAATATAATGGATATATGGCGTGATGAAACAATTATCAAATTTGAACCCGTACTGATAAAGAAGAAAGCTTGGTTGGAGATCGGATTTCTTAACTTTAAGTTTCTTTCAACAGCTGGCATTGAAACAATGGTTATATCTGCTATTCAAAATAAAAATAGTTCGGAAAAATGTAAAAAAAACCATACAGAAATAAAACCAAGTGCTCATAAAGCGCACTGAGCTTCTCGTGACTCAGGGAAAGTGCGACATTAAACTCAACTTGTCACACTATTCTACCCTTCCACACCTCCGAGAAGTGTGGAACTAAGTAAAGAATGACAAGGGGTTCTTAACAGGGGGAAAAGTGCGACAATATCCTTACTTTGTCAGACTATTCCACAGTTCCACACCTCTGAGAAGTGTGGAACAAGGTAAAGAATGAAAAGGGGTTCATGACTGGGGGAAAAGTGCGGCAGTATCCTTAGTTTGTCACACTATTCCACACTTCCACACCTCTGAGAAGTGTAGAACTAAGTAAAGAATGACAAGGGGTTCTTAACAGGGGGAAAAGTGCGACAATATCCTTACTTTGTCAGACTTTTGCACACTTCCACACCTCTGAGAAGTTTAGAACTAAGTAAAGAATGACAGTGGTTTCGTATGACCAGGGGAAAAGTGTTACATTATCCTTACTTTGTCAGACTTTTCCACACTTCCAGACCTCTGAGAAGTGTGGAACAAAGTAAAGAATGACAAGGGGTTAATGACTGGGGGAAAAGTGCGACAATATCTCTAGTTTGTCACACTATTCCACACTTCCAGACCTCTGAGAAGTGTGGAACTAAGTAAAGAATGACAAAGGGTTCATGACGGGGGGAAAGCGAGACAATATCCTTACTTTGACGGACTTTTCCACACTTCCACACCTCTGAGAAGTGTGGAACAAAGTAAAGAATGACAAGGGGTTCATGACTGGGGAAAAGTGTGACATTATCCTTACTTTGTCGGACTTTTCCACACTTCCACACTTCTGGGAAGTGTAGAACTAAGTAAAGAATGACGAAGGGTTCATGACTGGGGGAAAGTGAGACAATATCCTTACTTTGTCAGACTTTTCCACACTTCCAGACCTCTGAGAAGTGTGGAACAAAGTAAAGAATGACAAGGGGTTAATGACTGGGGGAAAAGTGCGACAATATCTCTAGTTTTTCACACTATTCCAGACTTCTACACCTCTGGGAAGTGTAGAACTAAGTAAAGAATGACAAAGGGTTCATGACTGGGGGAAAGTGAGACAATATCCTTACTTTGTCGGACTTTTCCACACTTCCACACCTCTGGGAAGTGTAGAACTAAGTAAAGAATGACAAAGGGTTCATGACTGGGGGAAAGTGAGACAATATCCTTACTTTGTCGGCCTTTTCCACACTTCCACACCTCTGGGTAGTGTGGAACTAAGTAAGAAGTGAAGAAACTCTGGATTTCATGGCCAGGGCCGGACATGGTTCCAAAGGAAATATAAAACGTCTATCTGTACTCAAGCCAAAATGGGCGTGGAGTTGGCAGGGAAAGACAACGGCAAATGAGATTGCCATGGCGCTTTCCGGTTGCCGGTCTGCCATCGGGTCAATTCGGTGCTAAGATTTGCGCGCCAATGCGTCGATCTCAGTCATGCGCAGAAAAAAAATAGAGAAGGAACTTGTTTGATCAAGTGTCCGTCCACACGTATCTTGATAGTTTTGAAAATTGAAAACTTTTTTTCCTCCGTTTGAGGCATTCCAGCACCAAAAATGCAGGTTTTCGAAAAACGGTCCACAGAGTGGAGTTTTTCTTGCAAACGCTGGATTGTTAGAGACCTTAGTGAGTTTACGCAACAGGACGGCAGGAAGAAGAGGCTGCAAAATGCTCCTGTGTGACAAACGTGGCAGGGTAATTACTTACGTGTTTTGTCGTCAGTTAGCAATTTATGTTTTCGGGTCTTTTACAAAAAGATCAGTTTAAAGGAAAGTGAAGTTTGGCGAAAAGCTATTTCAAAACAAAATTATTGTCACGCTTCAGTGCCACACAAGGTTTGCCGTCTTCTTACCTCTCCCGTCCTGCTGTGTAAGTTCACTCTTAAGATACGAGGACGGCGACGGCAGGTAAAACGTCGCTTTAAAAGTGAACTCGCAATTTTTCAATCTTCATCGAGTTTATTCCATTTCGCTTGCAAGCTTTGTCGAATGTACGTGACATCTCTTGGAGTTGAATTCCTAAGAGCCCTATCCAAGTTAAGAAAGAGAAAGAAAATTTCGTCGTTGCTTGTTTAAGGTGCATGATGTTACACGAGACGATTCGCAACGACGATTGTTAGCGCAACACAGGGTTCAAATGTTGGAACAACGCTGCAGCCTTTCGAAACGACGTCGCAACAATGTTTTAACGCTGTACGTGTTGCGCTAAAAATCGTCCCACGTAAAATCACTTTTACGTCCTCTATAAAACATGAAATAAGGCTTTTTTCACGTGGTAGTCTTACAAGAACGGCAAAGAATTGTACAAAAAGGTGTGATACACGTGCAATATTGTTGTTTTGCTTTTCAAACCTATTGCTCTTATGACGTTCTCCTTGTCGTCGTCTGATCTTAAGGTCCCCATTGCTTTTGTGACATGTTGCTATCATACACCATCCAGCATAAAAGAACGAGCACATTCCCACTTGTCATATAGTGTATCCTCTGTAAAGGACGGTATCGTGTTTCCATCGTTTCATATTTTCGCTCGTGTGGACCGGGAAAAAAGTATTCGAATACTCAACGCGTGGACGCGTATTAAAAAGAGGGGGGAATCTCTGGTTAGGTGTAGAAGGGGACTAAATATAAATTATGGATCAATTTGTATATGGTTTATTTTACGTACTTTAACAACAGATTACCAACATATCCAAAAATATATATGTTTAATTTTGTTATTGCTAACAGTTCGCGATCAAGACCGCTTAGGATTGTTTTTTTTTTCTCTTCCTTTAGTTACTGCGTACATTTTTGTAATTAATTACCAACCGTCAAGCTTTATCACCGTCACATTAATTTTTACGTTACTTTTGCAGGTACTTATACAACTTTTCAGATTTTAAAAAGAAATGGAACCGGAAATATAAAGTGTATTCAGTCTATCTTTTCGAACAATGGGAAAAAGTTTGCGCTCAAGGTGGTGAATCAAAGTAGAACAGGAGATAGCAGCCCGTTTAGAGTAGTGTTTGAGGTGTGTTGACATCACAGTCATATGCAGCGTATTAACGTTCAGTTAAACCTTCATCCAGGGGATACTCAAAAAAAATTTATATATACGGAGAGGCTCCGCTCCCTTGAACCCAACCCCTTTTACGTACCATTTTTGAGGGAAAAGATAAATTATAATAACCTTTAGCAGAAACATACTTTATTTTGAAACAAACACGGGACGGGAGCGGCATTATTGGTCCAAAATCATTCGTCACATTTTATGTTGGACTGTATTTTACTTCATTATATTTTCAAAATGAAGCCAAACTAAGATTATCAAGCGCTTGCTGGCCACTTATAGAAGTAATGGGTGCCGGGATGGCCAAAAGGTGACCGCGGGCACAGGCTCTCAAAAGAGGTTTCATTGACACAATTCTTTTCCACAATTATTTTGTGAATTGGGACTTTGATT
Source organism: Porites lobata (assembly GCA_942486035.1). Lineage (NCBI taxonomy): Eukaryota > Metazoa > Cnidaria > Anthozoa > Scleractinia > Poritidae > Porites > Porites lobata. The sequence goes on from CALNXK010000297.1 coordinate 418,119, forward strand.
ACTGACCGCTAATTGAGGGTGGTCGCTAATCTGGTGGCCTCTTAATGGGCGTTTAACTTTACTTAATGTAGAGATGGTACTTTTCAGTTTTAAAGGTACTTAATATAAAAGTTATTCCGCGCTTTATAACATCCAACAACTAGCAAGAAGGAATAACACACAACCTAGGCAGAAATATGGAACAATGACCAAGAGTATGGAGAATTGTAAATAAGGGGAAAATGGTAAGCCCACAGAACGAAACACCGGGGGTACTCAACAAAGCTTCATATACCCTACATACATATTCATATATACCATTTTTGAACGAAAAGGTGCCCCTTCCGTATACCTTCTACTGACAAACAGTAACCCCTTCCACATACTTATTTTGGAACTTGGCATCCCTTTAACTGCTGTAATTGCGTAACTGCACTGTCTTTCTATGAATAAAATACAAAACCAGAGCGTTTTCTCGACTTTTCACGGCCATAAAATTCATCTAGTAGCCCTTGGGTTTTTTTGCCGACCAAAATGACACATTTCCCTGTCCTTTCATATACTTCAGCAAGTGAAATCCTACAGCTGATCCTACTCTATCATATACTTGAACCTGAAAAAAAGAATTAATAAAAATCACTGAAACCTGAAAAAGGTAAGCCTTTCGGGCGGAGCCTCCCCAGTATAGATGACATTTCCATTTCTAATTTTTTGAACACTTTATATATTACTGTTTTACATAATCAATTTTGTTTACAGAAGTATCAAGGATGTAATGTCACCACACCCAAAGAGTTCCTGTTTGTAGAAGAGCGTATCGGATTTAGTCAACCTCGAGGAGGACATTATCTGTACAAACCGGTCATGTTCAACAACCTATCCATGTGCCTTGGCAAAGAGACCAACTGTAAGTCCCTTGAGAAACTATCTCTTCTCAAGAGTAGCAGCAATGCTACAGATAAAGACCAAAGGCATTGCGCATTTAAACAATATTGATTGTAAATAGTTTTTAATTATGATATGCAAATGATGTTTTTTATTCTAGTTTTTAGGTTTTAGATTTTTCTTTCTGTATATAATGTTTTAGATTCTAGATTTTACCTTTTCATCTTTTATTTTGGGGAATCTTTTATATAGCGTTGACCTCTAGATATCCCCTTTCGAGAGATATTTTGTAACTTTAGTTTTTATCTCTTGAATAAATACACCTTATTCGATGGTTTAGCATATAATACGTGCGGATATTTTGCGAGTTGCGTAGTATTTCCGAACCCCGCAGGGGCGAGGAAAAATACGAGCAATGAGCAAAGTGTCCGCTCGTATTATACGCTAAACCATCGAATAAGAGGTTTATTATTCCACTACAAAAAAAAATTATCTGGCAATTGGCTTCTATTGTTTTGTAAGAGTATTCAGAGACATCCTGATTCTGTCAGTGAGAATGACGTTAACAATTAGCAAAATGTTCGCGCGCATTATATGCCAACCATTGAATGAGAGGTTAATTATCTTACTGCAAAAGAAAAATGGTATTTTGGTTTCTATTTTATAATGAGAGTATCCAAAACATCCTGATTCTGTCTGCCACAGTTGCCCCTTTTCCAACGCCGGTATTCGCCCTGTTTTAAACCGGTTAAACCAGGACACTACGGTGTATTACGGCCTCGTATTTTGCTTGTTCTCTTGACCTTATATGGTAAAATGACATAATAGTGTAATAATAAAGTATTGTATTGTATTGTATTGATATGTCAGGTGATGAAAAATTGTAAACGGGGCTAATATCACGCTATTTGTTATCTTTTTAAAAAGCTAAAACATGTCTGCAAATCAATTGAATTTCAAAAATAATATTTCCAGTTATCTTATTTACGACTATGTTTAGGCATCGAAATTGCTTCCTGTCGTCTGTTGCCACAGATGGCAACGATTGACATGGATTGAAACTTGAAAACGCCTCTTTAAGATGTTGGTAATTAAGAAGAAAGTCAGATCATGTCTGCAGCTAATCGAATTGATAAATCATATCGTGTAAATTTTTAATACTCGCTGAATTTTCTATAAAATTGATATTTACCGACTTAAGCCCTCCCAGCCTGAGAAAACAGCCTATATTTCGGGACGCCACCACTGGTTTCCCAGCGATTGACGTCTGAGAAACGAGCGCAGAAATTCCATACTGATGACGTATCGCTACCCCAGATCTGGGTAGTGCTTTTCATTGGTTGAAGAAAATTTCTCACGCGGCACGACCAATCAGAGGCACTACCCAGATCTCGGTAGTGACGAGTCTGTCATCAGTATGGAGTTTGTGGGCTTTTTATCAGGCGTCATTTCACGCGAGAAACCAGTGGCCGGGGCGGGCGTCGCGTTATGTCGGCTGTTTAGTTAATTTCTCATGCTGAAGCTCGCCTAAAGGTTTCCTTTGAAGCAAAGACTAATATTAAGGACATGATATTCATGTCATGCAACTAGCAACAGCTGTGTAACGATGCCAATGGTATTATGCATTTTTTACTTATTTCTTAAGAAATAAAAGTTGAAACCCAACATTTCGTTGCAGAGAAATGGACTTTATGTAAATGTAAGTGTAGATTGTTAGTAATAATAAAGTGTGTGTGTGTGTGTATTGGGGGGGGGGGGGTGTCGGGACGGAGGGGGGAGGGGTAAGGGGGCGGAGGGGAATTAGAAGGAGAAGTGGAGAGATTCGTAACTTGGGAATGAAAAAAACCTAGTTATCCTGGTTAAACCAGGAAGCATTCTTAGCAGTTCTTAATGCTCAAACTGATCAAGCTTTAAAGACTAGAAACAACTGAGCAAGGTTTAAAAATATATCTTTCGTTCTCACACCAGGCTCATTGTAAACGACGGTACTAAGAATGAGGAGGCAGGGAGAGGTGAGGGTACCAAATCACAGTGCCCATCCTTGTTTTGGTTCAAATCTCATTCCCAGTGGCTGTTTGCAAATTCAAACACCTAATGAATAAAGAGCAGTTTCATCTTTTCCTCCCAGTGTGCATGTCATTTCACTGACAACAAAAACCGCTGAGCAAGGAAACTGTCAGAACTTAATCAGGGAACCATGTGGAAATTGGTAGCTAGAACTTAGGCTCCTCCCCAGGGAGCGTGTCGTGAAGACACAAACAACGGGCCATGTGTAGCAGACTAAGTTAGGCGCAGAAGGGGAAAAAAAACTGATTCTAGGTGTCAACTGAGGTTTACTAATTCAGAATTGTATTTCTCTATTTCAAAAATCAGGATCGTTTCTTCAGATGTATCAAATCATCGAGTCGCACTCCTCTAAAAGAAGAGAAATCCCGCTCCCATTTTCAAATTTATTCATCCCTTTCCCAGTGGTTAAAAATGCCAGCCCGCTTCAGGACCCTCGTAGAAAGTCTGTGTAACCTCAGGCTCTTCGGTAAACTTTGCAAAACTTGCTAACCGTAGCACGTGTTCTACAGGACCAAGGCTGCGAAAGGCACAGATTCAAGGATTTTTAAGTTGATAATTTATTTCATTCTATTTTCTGATTCATGCTACAACGTCATTCAATATTACAATCAGTCTTAATTTGTGTTATACCTTTTCAGTAGTATTTACGAAGTTACAAGGGCAAAAATGCCCGGCAACTCTTTCTTTCTACATACATTAAAACTAGATGAATGTATTATGCACACATGCGACACTGTATGATAACAAACTAGTATTTATTAGTGGTAGAATAAATTACGTACTTCCTTGGTCCTACTCCCGCTGCGATTCGCAGAATTTGTGTTAGTATATACTATAATATGCATAGCATAATATCCTTTTTTTTTTAACGGGGCGTACTTAAGAAAATTTCAGGGGAGGCTCAACCACGAAGCCCAACCACTTAATATCCTTTTAGTTACCATTTATGACAAAAAAGATACCCCTTTTATATACCTTCTTTTAACAGATGGTACCGCTTTCGCTCCTTAGTTTAGAACTTTACATCCCTTCAAACTGCTGTAAATACACTTTCTTTAACATATCAGTAAATCACAAAACCAGTATTATCTACTTAATTACTGCCTAAAAATGCATCTCTAAGCCCTTTTGGGCCTTTGTACAGACCGAAATGACAGATTTCTTGACCTTTCATATAATTTAACTATTATTCCCTGCCCTTTCATATACTTGAAACCTAAAATAGATACCCCTTTCGGGCGAGGCCTACCCGTATAAGCCATTATAGGGAGCACTTTCAGGCTTGGTCATCGCAAGAATGGTCTGATTTATGATACTATGGGGGCCGATTACCATTAAGTGTTTATTATACGAATAGATAGATAGATTGATTGATAAATAGATAGTGACTTTATTTAGCGAGGGTAGCACATAACAGTATTAAAAACTGATAATCCGGTGGCCCTCGAGTGAAAATTTTGTTCGCATCAACGTCCTAAGCCTATATCATTCCACTATATTTCAGATATTTTATAATCTCACTACAGAAAAACCGAGATCAGACTTATTCGCCTAGTCCCTAGTGGAAAAATTAAAAGGCACAATTCTTCTGCTTGCAACTTACAGGGAACTCGACCTAAGTGAACGCAGCTTATTGCTAATAAGTCAGTGGAATAGGTCGCGAGAAAAGGTCTCCATCTTCCGATCAAATGCCGGAAGTCCGTCAAAGGGTAAATGATAACACTGTTTCAAGAATCGAAGTTACTTTGATTTTAATTACATTTTGCAAAGTCAAAAATAGGTCGTTGCAAAGTAAGAAATAGCTTGACGGTGCCGTTAATTCGATGTGTTGATTACCAGTTGGTATCGGCAGCAAGAAGTGGTAATAAACTGAAATCCGGCTGCATTATCGCAAAGTGATACTTGTCAAAGCAAGTCTCATTATTTCTAACGTTGTTTGTCGTCGAAGTACTTACAAACACCCCAGATAATTAGCGACGACCACCCGAGAGTAGTGAAAAATGCTTATTGGTGCATTACATTGCTTCCCCAGGAGCAACATTAAGAAGCACATTATAAATGCCGGACATTTGAATGAGTGACAGAATTACCATAAATGAGACAACAAAGAGTGACACGACTGTATTGTTTATTCGAGCGCGAAGGATGCGTCTTGTTAAACATCGAGTTAAGACGCAGACACATCTTGGTTAATTGCCCACCTTTTACATGGAAAAACCAGTCGGTCCACGGTTGAGGCAAATACTAGCAAAATTCAGGGAATTAAGTGTGGTAAATTCCATCAGAAATAGCGTTTACCATTTGCGGAAATCAGTCTCATTTACCAAAAATTCAGAACGGATATTAAATCGGAAACTGGAATCAAAGATGGCTCTGAAAAAATGAACCTGAACATGAACTTCCGTTCGGAACATTTTAAACCATTTCGCACTACCTTTTCAGATGTTCCTTTTCAGTTGGGACGACCATAAAAGTCGTGATTCAATATTAACTTTCCTCACGGATTTTCCGAAAACTTATCTGTAGATGAATAAAAGTGATCTATACCTTTTCAGACGTTCCGCGTTTGTTTTGGAATTTTTTTTATGGGAACAACAGTCGTGCTCCAGCTACTTTTCAACCGGATTTTCTGGAAACATTTTGGTGGTGTACAACGGTTAGGTGGCATTTATACGGGAAGATCCCGTCTTATAATAGGACGCGTCTTCATTGTCCTCGTGTAAATGGCATTAATATGTGTTATTTCAACGTATACGTTATTTTCATTACAAAGGTGTGGCTTGTGCTAATCTAAACGTATTGCTTCTTTGCCGTTCTCGTTGCCTTCACTGTCGTAGTCGCTTAAGCTCCCTATTGTTGTGATCCAGAAATTTTGCTACCATGGTAACGTGACGTCACACTTCTTTTCTCCATTCTGCCAGTGATTTCATTAGTTAGTGTCTTTACCCATTCATAAAATGCTTCGTTCAGAGATATGAAGAAGATATGAAACAAAGTTCTTCAGGGAGCACTAACTATGATGGTGATGTTTGCAGGCATAGCATTAAAACTTTACTAACTTTTTCTTTTCAAGTTTCAATCCATGGCCATCTTAACCATCTGTTGTAACAGACGACAGGCTGGAAACAGTTTGAAGCCTAAATATAGTCTAAAACTGGACTATTAATTGGAATTCCTGTTTTAGCTTTTTTTACGTGGCCATAGCAATCCAGAAATTAAAAACCATCGATTGTTTATCGAATGTTGCTCCACAAATGACAGTAACCCTGTAAAACATAAAGTTATTTTCAGACTAAATTCGGCAGAAAAATAAGACTACGGTATTCGGTGTGGGCCGGTAAAACAACACTCTTACTGATATAAAAAAGAGAGAGTATGTCGAGGGCAAATTTGTACGTTCAAAAGAATCAAGTTATTCGGTGAATTAATAGTTTTCCATATCGATATGGATTCTAAACCTTAAACATAACCGTCAATGTAAAAACAAACTATAGTTACTCAGACATTGACTCGTACTGCTTTGAGCGCGCGCTATAATAATAAAATTTGGCGTTAATTGTAGCCTGAATTTCATCCGATTACTTCGAGTCGTTATTACTCCCTCAGTTACTGAGGGGTAATGACGACTCGAAGTGATCGGATGAAATTCAGGCTACGTTAACTGCCGCATTGATTGCATTGACAATTTTATAAAACAATAAATTGGTTTATGCTTCAGCTGTGCGAATGTCGTGATATGAAGGACTCAGCACTCAAGAGGCTAGTTTGCTCTCGGCGCGATTGTTAAAAAATTTTCGTGAAAATTTTCGTGTGGACGCGGGACGAAAACGGAGGTTTACGAATACGATTATGTCATACATCATATATTATTGCATTACGCATGCCTAGCGTTTGTAGGGTCGTGAGAAAAGGGCGAAAACCATTCGAATATGCTACTTGTGAAAGCGTATTTTTTCTTGAAAACTGAGATTAAAAAATAACCGGATACGTGTGAACGGGGTCTGAATCGATAGGTGGAGAAAAAAAACGTTTTTTCTTTCAGCCTGACGTTTAATTTCGGCTGACGTTCCTCTATTAAAATAATGCTTTATGTATGTAACGAATTACTGTCACGCGAGTTAAAACTCAAAGATGGCGGCCGAAGTCTTTCCGCGAATGACGTCATACATTAAAAATTCAAGATGGCGCCCAGACTTATTAAAAGCGTGTATAACACACAGAGTTTTATCCTTTTCAAAATGTCAGCCTCGGATTCATTCTTAAAATATTCTTAAAATTTCGCCAATTTCTGCTTCGATATTCTCATAAAATATATTCTTACAAAAAAAAGAGTGTGGCTGGCTCGCACAGATGACAACAACAACAGTCACCTAGCTACTATCTGTTGAAAAATTCAATGGCTTTCTTTAGATTACGTTGAAATTTGTGAACACTTCATCTTGTACCATTGAGTTATGGAAACACGAATTCTATTAAAACTCACCAAAACTCGACGTATTTGTTGACGTCATCAGCGAAAATCATGGAATATGAAGCACGAAGGGCCATTGAATTTCAAGTAATTCGTATATCTTAAACTGAGTCCTCTTTTAACTCAAGGACTTCCGCTTTCTAACTCAGGATTTCATAGCGAGAGATAAAGTTGCGAATTCCGATTTTGGATTGAGGTTATACCCCTTTAGACCGGATTGAGATTCACCGTCTATCTTTTTGGTGACATCACAACACTGACAGTGCAAAAAAATTGGGCATGTTATGCTAGTTTAATCTTATTTTGGAACCCTCTGTTAACTTGAACTTAACACATAATTCATGCTTTTTACAGTTCAGTCAGTGATTTGTCAGGGAAAAATCCAATTCAGGCTACAAGGTCAGGGAAGACGTGGGAAGTTTGTTTTGATTTAGGCAAAATCTTAATTTTCAGGAATAGTGATGCCTGAAGTATTTCCGGTCACTGTGTTCTGAAGGATGTCTTAATTTCTTTATGAAAAAGGTAAACCGTTCTTTTGAAGGGCTGGTAGAAACGTTTTAATTAATAAGGACGGAATGATATTTTGCATTTAATTGGTTTGGGTAATTTCATAGTTTTAATCGGGGAAAATGTCGGGGCATTTTAAAACCGTTGTCTAAAAACCAAAACTCACGATATGCTCTTATTTCCCTTCAGTTAACTGGATTCAATTTCATATTACGTAAAGCGGAAAAATTACATATATGTTCACGGCCCAATAAAACTTTTGAACGGTTTCTTGTGCATATGCCTTAGAAAAAATTAATTAATGCTTTGAATACCATGACTAAAACAGCTCTGATCACGATAAATTTTCTCGTATTGTCTCGCTAAGAATATTCTTACAGCTACCGACACATTAGATTACCTTTTGTAAAATTAAGTGGGAGTGTTTCGCAGGCGTCAACGAATTTGAAAGCTAATCTTAAAAATCTTTCGATGGATGGCAGTTCATAAAAAAGTTTAAAAAGTTAAGTAAAACTAAAGATTAATTGTTAAACGTGAAGGGAATGTATTTTTTATGCACATGAATTAAATTTTGGAAGACGTAAAGGGACAATGTCAAGAGGATATTACTCAGGTTTTAGGTCAATTCTGTGCTGATATCATTACTTAATGTCTTTGCCGTTACACAAAATTCTCCTGTACAGTTATGAAGTGGACATGAAACAAATTTCACCACGAAGCACAAACCATAATATTTTTTGGTGATTTTTGCAGGCACAGCATGATGAACACATGAAAAAGTTGGCTGGACTTTTTTTAAGTGTACATCCATTTCCATGCAACAGACGACAGGAAACTGTTTTAATGCTTAAATAACAAACTGGACTATTATTTTTGGAACTCAATGATGCAAAAAATATTTTAGCTTTTCAAAAAGATACAAAAGAGCTTAACCTAGCCCGTTTAAGCTTTTGCGGTTATGCAATTACACACTACCGTTTTGTGCGGCCGTCACTATGAAGCGGAAAAATGATGTTTCCTTTAAAATGTGGTGTTCCGAATTTACAAAACCGTCAAATAAGCGGTGTGCGATTTACAGAAATTTGGTAAATCTGGATGTGTTTGTGCCTGATTTTAGCTCTTTTCTGTTCTGTATTGAGATTTTGAATCCTTTTCTCTCCACTTCCAAGGTCCCCTTTGAATTGAATGAAAAACCAAAGCTTTTTGTAGGATTTTAAAGAAGCTAGTAGTTATTTGTTCAACTTGAACCGGACTTTGCCCGAAGGTAAAAAAAAAAAAAAAAAAAAAAAAAAAAAAAAAAACATCATAAAGACAGGTTATCATGCATTTGTATATCTTGGCATTCAAACAGCAAGAAACAAACTTGGGAAACAGATCAACGTGACATCAGAGTTTTTGCTGTCATAACGGAAAAATTTAAAAGGAGGATCTCAATCGTCCTTAGAAAACATTTTTAGCCTTGCAGTTTTCCCTTTGGGCTACAACAGTTAAAAACAACACAAGTTCTAGCAAACAAAAAAGATATATAACTTTTTGGGGGGTCTTAACCAACTGAAAAAATAAACCAATATTTGAATCAGTTAACTGGTCTATCTTAAAGTCCTGGTAGAAAGAGCTGTGACTCTCATAACGGATTTAAGAGGATCTCAATTCTTTTAGAAATGGAGTTGTTTCTGAAAAATAAGTTGAATCGTTTTTATAGTCCTAGCTGTACACGGATGTCTTTAGAAATGGAGTTGTTTCGTTGCGTTTTTTTTTTGCAGTTTTTTTTTTCGTTTTACTTTTTTCAAGTTAAGTAAACTTTGAAATTGCTTAAACTAAACGGTTTCGAATGCATCAAATTTCCTGGGTTGGTTTCACCTTGGTTTCTTTGTAGCTGCTTTATTATTCCTTACTAAGGATAATTGATTTTAGAGGATAATTTTGCTGTTTTTCTTGATGGGTAATTCTGAACAGATACTTTTGAAAAACTGTCTACGGATAAAATATACGTTTTAATGTCCTTTCTGTATTCGCAGTCCCTTGTGGCGTTCTTGTCTGCTGTGAAGGTCCAATCCACCGAAAACGTTAGTTTGAGCTACGCCGGTCACTGTACGAGAGCAACTAAGGGCCACAGTGACAACTATTTGCGGGCAGACTGCTCTGCGACCAAGAGCTCGCTCAATAGTTCACAATGCGAGGCCAGAGCCGATGGTTCAAGCAAGGGTGAGTCCAAAGTGAAAACTATTTAGAAATAAATCTAATTATAGTCGCAATTTTGCGAAGGAGCAAAGCAATCAAGAGATTAAAGGTGAGTATAATTGAGTATGTGCGTTCCAGTACAAAAAGCGATAACACCGTGAATATGGAAATTTATCATTTATTTCAAATGTCAATTTTTTTAAAAAAATTGTTTGATATTACCTGCAAATAGCTAACGAGCTAATCGAGGCTGGTAACAAAAAGTAAACGGAAAGAATTTTGTTCGTAAAAATCACGTCATGACAAGTTGCTATAAGTAATAAAGTTACACTGTGGGTATTCATAGGTTAATTTTGATATTATTAAAACAAAAAAACACTTTTATATCAAGGCATGCATGTGTTCAAAACAAGGCCCAACTCTGCCCTAGCTCTGCTTGCATTTCGGGTTACGTACTTTCCGACAAGAACAGATTTAAAATACAAACAAAGAACTGTGTCGGATAAATGTGGCCACGGTTGTGGCAGGTTTAATGAAACCAAAGCTAACAGAAAAGCGATTAACCTACTGAATAAAAAATGGGGCTACAAAAATCCGCCACAAACTACACAACTAAATAAGAAAATGAAAAAAGAAGAAATAGGAAATGCCGTTAACAATAATAACCCGCAGGCAGGTGAAGGGGGGAGGAGAAGGGAAAAATTTTGCTCAAGATCTGACCGAGTTGACGACGAGGGAGAGAAGGAAGAATTACTAAATACCTCAATATACTTACTTAACCCTGACACCGGCCTAGCCTATAACCTCATTGGCTAGATTTGCCTGACGTACCTGGTACAGCCTGACGTAATGTCGAGTTATCATGTGAGCAATACGCTTTCCTCACACTGTTTGCCTTGACATTATGTCTGCCATAATGTATTTTGGTTTTTCGACGGATAACAACAAGGTAAAATAAAATCAGACGAGATTTTGTTATTTTAGAAAAAAAAATTGAAATGGCGAAGAGTAAAAATGTTTAAACCAATCAGAACCTTAGTAGAGACAATAGTAAAGGTTTACGTGTTCAGCGGTGATTACTTAAAAGAAATGGCGAGAAAAAGCTACAAGGTTTACAGCGGTGATCATATTGGCGTGAACACCTGAAATATGTCTGGAATGTTCATTGTGATGTAACCAATCACAGACGAGATCATCACACTACAGAAACCACAAGCAACGAACGGTTTCCTGTCTGTCACGGAACAAATTATTTTCATTTTGTTTTAACATTCAGTCTTTTTACAAGTAAACAATTGCTTTTCCTTCCTATTTGTTTACAGTATTTGCTATAATAGCGAAGAATACAGGTTTGAGTGATTTTGAAATAAATTACAAAGCCGATGTGCCGGGCCTACGCACGCAACGGTTTGGCGCGCGAGTTTTCAAACTTTTTGTAACGATCGAAATCGGTAGTTACGCCTGATCGCAAGTTACAATGTTGCAAGGTAAGCCGCTAGAGTTTTCTGATTTCCATCGCTTCGCAGCTAATGCAGTAAGCGTAAACATACTTTTTTGTGAAAAATCGAAGCAGATCGAAGAACTGCGATCGGAGATAATCATATATTTTTTTTCTTTTGTGCTCAAAATGTGCTAATTTGGAACTAGCTTCCTATAGCATGTAATCCCCCAGATATTAAATGCGTAAATGCTTTCAGAGAAAAAGCAAAATTATATTTTGGAAGGAATACCGAAAATTGGAATGTTTTATACGTTGAGCGATGTGCCAATCATTCCATATATGTTGAATTTGGTCGGCGGTCTTTCCAGTTTGCGACCTTGCGATCAAGGGACTTCTGCCAGCAGCAGTAGTTCGAAGGTTCAATCGTTAGTCCACACAAATCGAATCCCCTTGTTCTACAAAAAAATATTAGCAAGGATTATGCTATCAGAAAAGAAAACATCACGATTGTTCATTTTTATTGTCTTCATGTGATCATGATATGTCGTTACATGGAAAGCATCTAAAACTTTTCTTTCTAGAATCGAACGATGTACTAGATGCGGTCCTCGGCACTGATCTTGGGGAACAGCGGTGTTTTAAATTCTAATAAGGCAGTTTGTATCCTTAAACAAAACGAAAATAATTTGTTCCATGACCGATCGGAAACTGTCGTTGTCTGTGGTTTCTGTGGTTTGAAGATCTCACCTGTGATTGGTGGCAACACAATAAACATTCAGACATATTTTAGGCGTTCACATAATCACCGCTGTAAATGTCTCTTATGATTGATAATTTCGTTGATTTAAATTGATTTACTTTTTGAAGAATGGTAGATGGGTCAAGATATGCGTGTTTGGTATTTAGATCTTAACGAGTGACCTATTTACTTGATTTTTAAGATTATTAGTGATATTAAAGTTGTTTTAGATATTTTGGTAAGGCATTTTAGGCTTAAGCTGTGTATTGTATGTTTTGAATTGATACATAAGATTAGAGGTTGATATAGCATAGAGGAAACGTAAAGGCCGATTGCCTTTGATAAACCTAGGGATAACATGATCATTTTTGTAGATAAAAATGTATCAGCCATAATACAATCGTGCTGGTAGCCGGATACGGTATGTTATAAAGATCTACGGTGAAACAGTAAATCGCAGTTAATGGAGCGTGACGCCCCAGAGCTCCGGGGGATTGTGATTGTTATGAGCGGAGCAACTCGTGCCATGCAACGAGCCATGAATCTACAATAGTTAATATCTTTGTCACATATTAGTACAATGGTACAGACAGGTACCAAGGTCAAAATGTTGCAACACTGTCTAGTACGTTTGTAACATTCGTTCTGTATGGCTAGATTCAATAAATACCTCTATTCATGTCTCGTTGTACGAACCTCGTGTCCCTGCAACACTATTGTACGCCATCGTCCATTGGCTTAGCTTTAGGTGTATGCCTTGTATAAAAAGGTTATTGTAGGCAAAATTCATCATTCGCTTAGCTGCCTTGCTTACTGAACAGTTTACTCGCAAATATTGTAATTTTTTGATGGCTCGTCCACGTGCGTCGTCGAAGCCTCGCAAATCGGGTGGTTCGGAGAACCTCACGTCCCTTTCTGAAGAGGTCCTTCGCTGGCCTGCGTAGCAAGCGTTTCCAATCGAGTTATTGAGCGAAAGTTGGAGCGGGAGCAAAAAAAAAAAGGTGGAAGGGGGAGGGGGAGGGGAGAAGAGGAAACGCTTGCCCGCAAACCCCACGATTCTGGAAAACGCCCCTTGATATTTCACGGTTCGGTTGATTTGTAAATTGACAGCTCGTCAAAATAGAAGTATAACTAACAGGTTACCCCTGGATTACCAGATTTGTAAAATTACTTTGTTCTCTAATAGAATACGTTCCAGCCGATTGGAAAAACTGTAATAAAAAAAGTTTACGATAAAAGAAGGTTAAAACTCTTAGCGATTTCTGCCGAATTTCTTGTCTTTTATTGTGTAGCTTTATCTCGTCTGAAACCTTGTTGAAAGGTCAAAAATGATTTGTCCGGAACAATTCACTCCACCGGCTATAAGGTTTGCAGAGCGGCTGCTGTTCAGCCCGTGTTGAAACGTTCTCTACAATACATGCCGCTAAATTCCCATTAAACAAAAATAATCTTTTCATTTCAAAAAGCTGATAAATTGCTTGTCCAAGGCGGCTCTAGCTAGTGTCAGCTGTAGTGTCGAGTACCGATGTTCTGATTTACGTTGCTGTTATCTCCAACAAATTAAAACAGTCCATTTTTTCCAGTCAGATTCGCACGCCGTCATTCCCAATAAATTGGCCTTCCCTTGTCTCCACTGCTCGATCTCCAATTATACTTTGAAGACTTTGATCTTATAAACCTTGGCACAAACACGATTCAAATAAACATCAGTCCAAAGCATTTGTAATCTGCGACCACAAATCAGATGAAACCAGATATGTGACGCACGTAAACAAAGTATACCTGGTTTGATTGATTTTTCGAGTACTAAGTAATCAACACTACCAGCACCGCGCCAATCAGAAGCTGCGTTCGTGGGCGAACGCAGTTTTTCAAAATCGTGGGGCTTGCGGGCAAGCGTTTCCTTCATTCCCCTCCCCTCCCCCGTCATTCCTTTTTTTTTTGTTTTGCTCTCTTCCCAACTTTCTCGACGAACTCGCGAGGAAACGCTTGCTACGCAGGTTAGTCCTTCGCGAGGGTCTCAATAGGGTGGTGGCTGATACGGTTATCGGCTAAAAGTTTGTCTCTTTTACCGCTATCGGTTAATTTTTTTTCAGTTACAGTTAACAAAAGTTAAAAATTAATTTCTTTTGTTTCAAAGAGTTAATCATCAATGAACCTGTGTTTTTTGTATACATCTTTAAAGCAAATTAGAGGTCTTTCAACATTTGATAGATAATACTTTTTATAACGTATTCCACTTCTAATATTATTTTACACATAGAAATGTCAATAATCAATTTAAAAATAATCTTTGTGAATAAGCAAAAGCAGACACTCGAACGACCAACTCAAGGCCGGGGCACCCGACATATTCATTATAACAGAAATGGCCGTTTTCGTACTAAAGACGGATTGTTCGTGTGAGACGGGTTATCCGTTTCATGATTCGCGTCAGATAGGTAATACGCCTTAATTTGAAAATGGAATAGTTTTAATTTTGAATGAACAATCCGCCTGACTTTATCCATCAATTTTGACGGACAGTTTGAAGATGGACTATCCATTTAGAGAGCCTGTGTACAGCCGCCCCCCTCTCCTCAGCAAAAATCAGAGAAGGATTGTCTGTGGGGGGGGGCGACTTTACACAGGCTGGTCTTAGACGGATAATCCATTTTTAGCTCTAGTGTGAAAACGGCCAATAACAAAATTCCCGTGTCCAGTGTTTTCAATGATAGCGAATTAAAGGACTGTGCAGAACGACTGTCTGCCGTTGCCTTGTCCGTAGGCCTCATTATCCCGCGCGGCAAATGCCTTTCGGGTCACGAGGTCCGAGCGAGTTCGCCACCCAAATGCCTTGACCGAGATTGCGTGGGAAGCCGCCGCACAGGGGCTAGGCATAGCAATGCCGGTCTACCGTAGCGTCAGAGGAAAACAGGGAATATTTGTTTATCAGCAACGTGTTGTTTCACTAGTGTGTCGAGGGCACGAACTCCTGAAAATCGCAAATATTAATCCCCAGTAAGAAGCCATACTTTCGCTATGGAAAAAATTAGTTCCCTGAGAGAGCGGCGTAAATGGAGCCTAGGTCTTGGTCAGCACCTAAAAGGCGCTTTGCCTAACGTGCGTACGGAGTCACAGTAGCGCAGGGAAATAAAAAAACGCAACCATAAGTGAGTTTAGCTCCTTCCTTAAAATTAACAAATCTAGGCAACAATTTCTTTTTACGGTTAACTCTTTTTACCCTATTTACGGCTAACGGTTAAAAATTTTTAATTTTTACGGCTCTCGACTAAATTTTTGGCCGTTTTACGCCTATCGGTTAACCCTATTGAGACCCTCCTTCGCCTCCGCTTACAGGCGCTAAATCTCTCCATTACTGGTAGCAAAGCTCTTTTAGTCCGCCGGTTAAAAGCCGCGACACATCCTCGGAAAGGTATTCCATCTCGGCCATCCAAAACGCAAGCCGTAGCTAGAGCCAACACCATGCAGTACCCGTTCCACAAGGCGACCCACATCTGCACACCATGAACAGCCGGAACTTGCGAGCGTTCAAGCCCCTGATGCTGTTTTATCGGCTGAGGACTTTGAGGAAGAGCCGGTGGAGACCTACTCCGACCTGGATGATCCTTTGGTGGAGGACTTCGAGGAGACAACGCATAACACAGAGAATTCCTTTACCCCTGCTCAGCTCGCCCTGGAATGGATCTTACAAAACAATTACACAGCACGTGCTCCATATTTTGGACGATATTTTCATCGCTGAACCCACGCGGCTTAAGTGTCTGACGAGTTTTAGCACGTTACTCCGGGTTTTCATGTCTCTCCATGCTCCCGTGGTGGCCTCAAAAACCCTGGGCCCTTCCCAAGAACTAGAATTTATGGGTATCGTGTTGGACAGCATTCGTATGGAAGCTCGCCTACCAGACGATAAACTTAACCGCACCCGGGAACTCCTCAATTCCTTTACCCTGCGACGTTCTGTCCGCCCATTTACTGCAATCATTTATTGGCACCCTTCAGTTTGCGTGCAAAGCCGTGGTCCCAGGGAGAACCTTCCTTCAAAGGATGATTAATCTAACCAAATGGGTTCCCAGCCGATTTCACCACATTAGACTGAATAAGGAGTTCTTCAAAGATTTGAAGACGTGGAAAGCTTTCTTAGCTGACTGGAACGGTCGTTCCTTTTTTCTTAACACTACCGTTACACCCTCCCCGCAAATGGAGTTATATACTGACGCGTTGGGTACGATTGGCTACGGTGGATACTTTAATGGAAAATGTTTTCAGGGTCGATGGTTACCTCACATACGACTCAGCAGAGTAACGGGCATAAGTATCGAATGGCGGAACTTTTTCCCATAGTTGTTGCCTGTGCCAAATTGTACCCCCATTTTTCCGTGAAACGTATTCAATTTAGGTGCGATAACGAGTTTGTTGTCGCTATAATTAATTCGGGTCATTCAAAGGCCCCTCGCATCATGGACCTTCTACGTTTCCTCGTGCTTCTATCCATGAAGCACAATTTCTACATTAGGGCTCACCATGTTCCCGGGATTGTCAATGACATTGCTGACGCTCTCTCTCGGTTTCAGGATACGCGCCTCCTGGCCGTTGCCCCCCAGGCGAGGAGCACCCCCTGTACCATCCCGCCTTCTCTAATGATCCTCTAAGGGAAGAGGCCCTCCACTACGCTAACTGGGGATTGGCATGGTCAACCAATCGAACCTACAGTTCCGGGGAGAAGCGTTTCCTTCAATTCTGCCTCATGAACAGACTTTTCTCTACTGGTGGTGACATCCTTCCCGCCTCGGAAGGCACCCTCATTTATTTTGCGACCTATCTAGCAAGGACCGTCAAACATAGACCATCAAGCTATATTTGGCCGCCGTGCGTAACCTCCACATTTTGTGCGGGCACGGCGACGCAGTTGTAGGCAAATTACTGCTTAAGAAGGTCCTTCGGAGCATTTTACGCTATCAGGGTCTGACCCGTATCCTTCGACAACCCTTTACCCCAAGGGTTTTGTTAGCAATAAGACCCATTTTACGACATTGGCTGGGGGAAAGGGACTTCACAATGATTTGGGCGGCCTTCACTCTCGCCTTTTTCGCTTTTCTTTGCTGTAGCGAATTTACCTGCCGAGGAACCACTTCGTATAGTCCCGGCTTTGATCCAGTGTATCTTTTGAACCAAACCTGGCTTGTCCGCAGCGGATGTCAGTTTTTCTTCAGTCATCTAAGACCGATGCGTTTCGTAGAGGTCACACGTTAGTTATTGCGTGTTCGCCTTCACCGCTTTGCGCGGTCAAGGCTATGCGTAATTATTTCTTACTCGTGCGTCCCCAGGGTCCCCTTTTTTCATTTCATTCCGGCCGTCTACTAACAAGAAAATCGGTTGTTTCCCTTCTCAGGGACGCGGCTCGTCAGGCCGGCTTACCCTATAGTTCTCTTAAGGGGCATAGTTTTCGTATCGGTGCAGCCTCTACTGCTGCTGCTGCAGGCTTACCACATTGGTTGATTAAAGTTTTAGGAAGGTGGTCTTCTGACTGTTACCAATTATACATTCATACTCCGCAAAACGTTCTCATGTCTGCCGCACCTCGTATTGCGCGCGTTACCTCATATTAGTCAACACTTGTTTATTTTGCTTGGGGGGATACATGCTTCGCACGTATCAGTGGCGGTTAAGTCTCGTAGCGACCTCCCCAAGCTTCTTGTTCTTCGCACTACTTCAACTGCGATTAGCTTTAGCTCTGGTATATGCCAATGTTTAATCGTTTTACAATTCAGCACTTGCCGCCGGTGTCGGCCTAAATTGCTGTTATATTGGCTTGAGCGAATTATGAACTGCCTACACTCCTCCCATTAGGTTGCACGATGTTGACCCCTAAGTTTTCAGCTTATAGTGCCGTGGAGAGTAAGGCTTTTAGATTGCGTGAGGATTTTGGTCCTACCGGTCCGATCCAGCGCAGTACACTCTTCTGGGGGGGGGATAGGTTGGGCTCTATTCACGCTTTTTTCACACGGGAAGTCGAACGTCACGCCGGTAGCGGAGCGGTGTTCCCCCTTTAACGCCAATATGGGTGTTGTCTTTCTTTACGTTTGAATTGAATATAGTACGGTATAGGAATCGCGTGGTCTTTTTACCTAAACACAGGAGCGGCGACACTAAGTAAATTATAACGTAGCCCTTGAGGCAGACGTTCCCGTTTACTTTGTTGTTTCGAAAAGGAAATATAAAACGTCTGTACTCAAACCAAAATGGGCGTGGAGTTGGGAGGAAACACAACGGCAAATGAGATTTGCGCGGCGCTTTCCGGTTGCCGGTCTGCCATTGGTCAATTCGGTTTTTAAGATCTGCGCGCCAATTCGTCGCTCTCTCCATGTCGTCACGATCTCAGTCGTGCGCAGCAGAAAAAAGGGAGAAGGAACTTGTTTGATTAAGTGTCCGTCCCACGTACCTGGATAGTTCTGAAAACTGAAAGGTTTTTTTTTCTCCGTTTATGGCATTCCGGCACCAAAAATGCAGGTTTTCGAAAAACGGTCCACAGAGTGGGTTTTTTTTTGTTGCAAACGCCGGCTTATTAGAGACCTTAGTGAGTTTACGCAACAGGACGGCAGGAAGAAGAGGACGACAAAACGTTTGTGTGTGACAAACGTGACAGGGCTATTACTTGCGTGTTTTGTCGTGATCTCCACTTAACATTTTTATGTTTTCTGGTCTTTTTACAAAAGATCAGTTTAAAGGACAGTGAAGTTTGGCGAAAAGTTATTTAAACAAAATTATTGTCACGCTTGTCTCACGAGGTTTGCCGTCTTCTTACCTCTCCCGTCCTCTATAAAGCATGAAATTAGGCTTTTTCACGTCGTAGTCGTGGAAAACGGCAAAGAATCATACAAAAAGTGATACACGTGCAAAGTTGTTGTTTTGCTTTTTAAACCTATTGCTCTTATGACGTTCTCGTTGTCGTCACTGTCGTCTGATCTTAAGGTACCCATTGTTTTTGTCAGTGACATCGTGCTATCATACCCCATCCAGCAAGAAGGAACGAATGCATTCCCTCTTGTCATATGGTGTATCCACTGTAAAGGACGGTATCGTGTTTCCATCGTTTCATAATAGGGACCTTAACATCCGACGACGGCGACGGCAACGGAAACACATCAAAAACAATTTAATTAGCAAAACAACAATTTTTCACGTGCACCACGCTTTTTTGTAGATTTCTTTGCCGTCACTGTACGACTACGACGTGAAAATGCCTCATTTCACGTTGTACAGAGGAAGTATACAAGCGACGACGAAATTTCCTCTCTCTTTCTGCACTTGGATGTGGTTCTTAGGAATTCAACTTTAGGATGGTTCGTCTACATTTGAAAAAGTTAGTGACTTGGAGTAATCGCGATAAAGAATGAAAGAACGCGAATTCACTTTTTCAGCGACATTTTTCTGCCGTCGCCGTCCTCGGATCTTATGGTCCCCATTTTCGCTCGTTTGGACGGGAAAAGAAGGACTAAAAAATACTCTACGTGTGAACGCGTATTAAAAAGGGGAGAATCTCTGGTTAGGTGTGAAGGGGGCTAAATATAAATTATGTATTAAATTGTATGGTTTATTTTAAAGTATTTTAACAACAGATTACTAACATATCCAAAATATATATGTTTAATTTTTTTTATCGCTAACAGTTTGCGATCAAGACCGCTTTAGTTTTTTTTCCCTTAATTTTCTTTAGTTACTGATCATGAGTACATTTTTGTGATTAATTACCAACCGTAAAGTTTTATCAACGTCACATTAATTTTAACATTACTTTTGCAGGTACTTATTCAACATTTCAGATTTTAAAAAAGAAATGGAACCGGAAATATAACGTGTATTCAGTTTACCCATCCCTCTGGTAAAAAGTATGCGCTCAAGGTGGTGAATCAAAGTAGAACAGGACAAGGCAGCGCGTTTAGAGTAGTGTTTGAGGTGTGTTGACATTACAATCATATGCAGCGTATTAACGTACAGTTAAACCTTCATTCAGGGATACTCAAAAAAAAATATTATATATACGGGGGAGGCTCCGCTCCCCCCTAGCCCAACCCCTGTTACATACCATTTTTGAGGGAAAGATACCCTTTTCTTATCATGGTACCCTTTCACACACCTAGTTTAGAACTTTGCTTCCCTTTTAACTGCTGTAAATGCACTGTCTTTTAAAATATATGAAACAATCACAAAAAAGTAGAACGTTTTTTTTCGGCTTTTTTTCACAGCCACTAAAAGCACCTTTTAGCCGTTTGGGCCTTTTTATCGTTCGTGTAACTACAGATTTACCTAGCCTTTCATTTACCAAAAGCCTTTAGCCATTATAGGGGAGTACTCCCGGAACCTCCATAAAGCGGCCACCCTAACGGCAATTGGGCGCTTTATGTAGATTGTTCACTCAATAAAGGTTTGTCATAAATTGTAATAAACTTTAACAGAAAGATACTTTATTTTGAAACAAACACGGACGGGAGCGGCATTACTGGTCCAAAATCATTCGTCACATTTTATGTTGGACTGTATTTTACTTCATTATATTTTCCAAATGAAGCCAAAACTAAGATTATCAAGCGCTTGCTGGCCGCTTATAGAAGTAATGGGTGCCTGAATGGCCAAAAGGTGACAGCGGGCACAGGCGCTTAAAAGAGGTTTCATTGACAATTCTTTTTTACACAATTATTTTGTGAATTGGGACTTTGATTACCGACCGCTAAATTGAGGGTGGTCGCTAAACTGGTCGCCTCTTAATGGGGTTTAACTGTACTTAATGTAGAGATGGTACTCAAACGTTATTCCGCGGTCTATAACATCTGACAACTACCAGAAGGAATAACATAGAATCTAGGCAGAAATGTTGAACAATGACCAAGAATATAACTTTAAATAAGGGAAAGTGGTAAGCCCACAGTAAGAAATCCTGGGGGTGCTCAACAAAAGTTTTTATACGGGTGGCTCCGCCCCCTTCATATACCCTATACATATTCATATATACCATTTTTGAACGAAAAGTTACCCTTTCGTATACCATCTACTGACAAACAGTAACCCCTTCCACATACCTGTTTTGGAACTTGGCATTCCTTTTAACTGCTGTAATTGTTTAAAATGCTCTGTCTTTAAAATATGAATGGATTAAAACCAGAACGTTTTCTCGACTTTCACGGCCATAAAATTCATATCTAGTAGCCCTTGGGTCTTTTTTTACCGACGAAAATAACACATTTCCCGTCCTTTTCGTATTCTTCAAACAAATCCTACAGCTGGATCCTACTCTATCATACCTGAACCTGAAAAAAAAAAACAATTAAAGTGAAATTCACCGAAATTGAGTAATTTTAATTTTTCAGTGGCAAAACCATGTACCAGGAATAATTCAGCATATTGGTATCCTTTTTTTGCATTTTTTCAAAGCTAAAGATCTAATTAGTCATCTGTAATAACACAAAGGCCTTGTGGGAGCCTGAGAAAATGAATGTCAAATTTCACAAATTGCATCTTACACATGAGATTTTCCAGAAGTTTACCTCTGATTTCACAATTTTTGTAAATTTGACATTCATTTCTCGGAATCATAATTTCTTTGCGTAATTACATGACTACTACATCTTTTAGGCCTTGAAAAAAAAAAGAACTCAATATTCTTTAAATTATCTGGTCCAAGATTTTTGTCCACTAAGAGACAGGCCACCAATCTCCTGGTGGATTCAGTCTAAATAAAATCACAAGCCTCGAAGAAGATGGCCTTTTTTTAAGTGAGCCTCCCCCAGTATAGGTGACATTCCCATTTCGATTTTTTGAACACTTTATATACTACTGTTTTACATAATCAATTTTGTTTAGACGTATCCAAAGGATGGTAGACACCACACCCAAAAGAGTTCCTGTTTTGTAGAAGAGCATAGAGAAGAGGGTGAATATAATAGTTATTTTCGTGCAAACCGTTCAACAACCTATCCATGTGCCTTGGCAAAGATATCAACTGTACGTCCCCGAGGAACTATCTCTTCTCAAGATTGCAAGTACAGACGAACGCCAACTTCAATGCTTTTTTACTCGATATTTCATTAATCATTTATAAACGGCGCTAATTTCACGCTATT
This sequence comes from Porites lobata, assembly GCA_942486035.1. Taxonomy (NCBI): domain Eukaryota; kingdom Metazoa; phylum Cnidaria; class Anthozoa; order Scleractinia; family Poritidae; genus Porites; species Porites lobata. The sequence continues at coordinate 440,507 of CALNXK010000297.1, forward strand.
TATTATCTTTTAAAAATCAATTTAATTTCAAAATAATGTTCCAGTTATCTTATTTACGACTATATATTTAGGCATCGAAACTGTTTCCTGTCGTCTGTTGCAACAGATGCAACGATGGACATGGATTGAAACTTGAAAAGCCTTTTTAAGATGTTGGTGGTTAGAAAGAAAATCAGATCATGTCTGCATCTAATCGAATTGATAAATCATATCGTGTAAAATTTTACTCTCTGAATTTTCTATGAAATTGATATTTATCGACTTAAGCTCACCTGGCCTGGAGAAATCAGTTTATAATGAGGACGCCACCACAAGTTTCCGCGAATGACGTCTGCGAAACGAGCGCAGAAATTCCATACTGATGACGTGTCACTACCGTGATATGGGTAGTGCTTTGATTGGTTGAAGAATTTTTCACGGTACGACCAATCAGAGGCGCACCCAGATCTGGTATTGACGTCATCAGTATGCTGGAGTTTGGAGCTTTTCGGGCGTCACACACGCGAGAAACCAGTGGTTTGCATCGCGTTATGTCAGCTGTTTTCTCATGCTGAAGAAACTCTTTTGGGGTTTACTTTGTAGCAAAGACTAATAATTTAAGGACATGATAATCATGTCATGCAACTAGCAACAGTTGTGTAACGATGCCAATGGTATTATGCATTTACTTACTTATTTTTTTTAAATAAAAGTTGAAACCGAACATTTCGTTGCAGAGAAAACTTTTTTGGTGGAGGGGTGTCAGGACAGGGGGGCAAGGGTGGAGGGGAGTTAGGAGAAGAGGAGAGATTCCAATCTTAAGAATGAAAGAAACCCTAGTTGTCCTTGTTAAACCAAGAAGCATTCTTAGCTGTTCTTAATGCTCAAACTGATCAACCTTAAAGACTAGAAACAATTGGGCAAGGTTTAAAAGATATCTTTCGTTCTCAAACTGGGCTCATTGTAAAGGACGGTATTAAGAATGAGGAGGGCGAGGTGAGGGTGGTGGTGCCGAAGTCAGGTGCCCAGCCTTGTTTTGGTTCAATCTCAAATTCATAGTGG
>CALNXK010000298.1:0-52500 GCA_942486035.1 Porites lobata
TAAAGTGTCTCTAAAAATCCTGAGTCTTCAAGCTTAAAGCGTAAGTTTATGTTTTAAGCCGGCTTCCGGTATTTACTTTTTACACAGATGAACTCGAGGCAAGAAAATCGCTCAAAGCTTTCTTTTACTGCCAGAATTATAACTAAATGTTCTATGGAACGTTTTCTTTCTATCTGCGGTGAGAAAATGTCTAAAGACGTTTTAAAGTTGTGTAAGCTTTATATATCAAGTTTACCTGATTCGTGGTCAGATCAAATTGTCTCAAATCTTACAAACGTGCATAAACTACATAGCCGCATAAACTACGCTCGACTTCTTTAAATTAGATATAAAAAACAAACATCAAACACAATAATTACTGGGGCTTACCATTCGAGACGCAGCTCCTGAAAGGTATCAAGGAAGGCCAGTGTCGCTTCAGAGTTTTCAGCCTCTACGCGCATCAAGCAAGGTGAAAAACAAAAACGTTGACACCGAAATCGGATTCCCAACTTTGACAAGTGGGATGTATTAATTTCTCAACCAAAACCAACTAGAAATATGAATAACAGAAGGTTCCTGATAGCAGCCAAATTTCATTTTTAGCATCCAGGTGGAAAAAGACAGTTAAAACATCACAAGTTGACACACAAACTCTCTCAGCTTCAGCTGCTTCAAAGTAACAAGATTCAAAATGCTTATTAAATTTTCCGCATGAGCTACCCACAAATTTTGACCAATCAGAGCTTTAAAATGGGCTGTAGAGCGTGACCAACGCGTGACCATGGTGAGTAAAGTCGTTAGTGTCTTGCTTGTAATAGTTGGCTGAATTTTCGGGTCCGAGGTCAGTTTTAAATCAAAATTTTAACAGTAGCCCAAAACAAAACACATATTTCATATGAATGAAAAAAAATCGTAAACTTGACCTGCGATCATTTGAAAACTAGTAACTTGTCGGCGGATAACTTCAAAAAAATATTTTGACCTCGATGGGTTAACACCTGAGCCGCGATACCGTCCAGTGATACTGGTCATGGATACCCTGTTTTGACAGCTGTCAATTGATCAAAAACATTGATGTCCTAATGGATGTGTGCATTATCGGTTTTCGTGTGCTCTCAAACTAGCTAAGTACGATCGAACATTGATCGCGATCTAGTAAAACAACTGGTCAGCGGCCAGCTTCCAATAACTCACGTCACCTTGATGAGTTGGACACATGGCCCCGATATGGCAAGTAGTGATACTGGTCAGTGGCTATCTTGTTTTGATTAGCTGTCAATTGACCATATCGTGAATGGCCAATGTAAAAGATATTGGATTTGCTAAGACACGCCTGAGACACCCTCCTTCCTTTTTGATAGTCTCCCTACCCTACCCGTACATTAATCTGCCGGACGCGTACGTACGTACGTACGTACGCTCGTCAGTCACGTGATTGACAACCAAAAGAAAAGAGGTTGACCATATTCCATGAGTATGGGGCTTGTCACGCGCGCTTCGCGCGCGAGGGCACCGCTATAAATCAACTCATCAGTTCGAAGAACCCTGATGTAGTTAAGTCTTAATAAGTGCGTGTTGAAAAATTTTGTCACAATTTACTGGTAGTAAACCCAGAAGACACAATGTGCCTCTAATCCCTTTTAAAAAAACATTTAAAGTTTCAGGTAAGATAAAACTAGCAAAATCAAAGAAATTTGAATGACTCGTCTGCGTCGTAAAATATTTTTACACCTGGTACTAAGTAAAAGCGACAAACGAAACACAAAGAAAGAAAGTGCATAATTTTACAACGCCTTATTATGGGTTACATCGTGGCTAGACCACGAGCGGTCGTCAGGTTCTTACCTCATTGCCATGCCTGGCGAAAAAAATTGAAAGTATGCATATTAATGATAAAAAGGACTGCCCTTGTTCCTCGCGGCTTTGGTGCTCGCCCCTTAACCCATGCTCTCGACCTACCTCTCTGTCTCAGAGAAAAATAAGAGCCAGCTCGCAGTCTACATCGTGGTAGCAGTCCGCAAGTTTTTAAGCCATTCCAGATTACGAAAAACAGAATATCCTAAACAGTTTAAGCAGTTATCAATCAATCCCTTCTCGGCTAGAGAAGTTGGCCCTCTCATTTTTCTATAAGCAGATTTTAATCACAGTTATGGATTAACACTAGCTAAAGAACATACCTTATCGTAACGTAACATGACTGGACAGGTTTTGCTGGAGGATGACCTGGGGCCTGGGGATCTAATGTGCTGCCTATTTATTACTTAGCGTGAAGTTCATGATGTTTTACTGTTAGAAAAATTGAAAAGAGAATTTATGATTACGGTGTCTAGAAATCTCTCTGCAAAATTTCAGTGCAAAGACTTTTAAAGCAGCTTCCTGAAAAAATTGGCTACATACGTCCCCCCTTAAAATTTTCTTCGTTAACAAATTATCTACCCACCCTGGAAAGTACATTATCGTTGTTTACCATTTTAAAAAAGATTCCGGAAAATTCTGTTGAAAAGTAAATAGAAGACGACTTTTTTTTGGGTCCTCGTTGCAGCGGAAAATTTCCAGAAGCAACGGAACATCTGAAAAGGAAGTCCTGTTTTTTCGGACGGAATATTTTCAAACCTTTGCTGAAGAGATATTTAGTTTATTATATATTGGCAGATCTTGAAAATAAAGTTGCCCCATGTTCCATTTCTTCAAACCATCTTTGATGCCAGTTTCAGGCCTTTGCGGTCGTTTTCCGATAAATGGAACTGACTCGTACAAATGGTAAATGCGATTTCGGGGCGAAATGTACAACCGTGGAGCGACCGGTTTGCCCATAGAAAATGGTAAACAACCTATAACACAACCGTTTATTAGACTTTCGTTTCTGAGTGATTGCTTTGTACGGAATTGGAGCAAAATGTTGTATTTATTCTTCTTTGGAGTCTCTCAAACCTTAACAAATTTGTCCTTTTAGCGTTAAACTAGAAATACGTTTATCACAACATCTCGCAAAGCCGTAAAAGACACGGTGAAAAAGTAAAAAACAAAACGGCCAAAAAGGGGAGAAAAATGAATGAAAAAAGAAACAAAACAAAACAAACAAAACAAAAACAATGCCTTGAAGGACAGTTGAACCGTGTCCACCTGCATGAAAAAGTCGTTTCATAATACGCCACATCGTCAAATTTCAATTGGGCAGGTCAAACTATTGTCAGTATTTAAAGCATTTTCCCGTGAAATTCGTCTGGTAGACGCTGTTTGTAGTGGTGGAGTTGTAGTAATCAATAACTCAAAGGTATATTTGAGGAAAATAAGCAGTGTTTCGACGTTAAGAGCGGTAATTTAACTAATTTCATCGCATTTGGAGAATAATGGCCGACAAAGCCGATAGGTGTCTCGCAAACCGTCCCAAAGTCCCTTGTTGACGGTCGCTGTACAGTTTACAGTTCCCTGCCATACGCATGAGAGGAGAATCGAAAAAAAACAAAGTAAATAATTTTTCAAAAAAGGATGAATAGACACGTTAGCCTTTCACGAATAAAACATGATAGTGCACCCAGTGGAAATCGTGTTGCTTGGAAACCTGAAAATGTACCTTGACGTCACAATCGTCGAGGTCACTGACTCGAAAACCCCATATACAGCTATTTCGAAAAAAGGTTGTTAGAAAAAATTTGTACCCGGCAATCCCTGAAAGGTATTATGGGATATGATCAATACACTTTTCCTGGCACTGTCGATGTCGACCCTACTTTTCTTGCTTTTCCTTTAGCACTCGCAACTATACGACCATGGCCTCTCGTGCCTTTCTTTTCAAATTTCTTTGAAAAACGGTGAACCCCAAACCACCACAATACCTTTCGGGTTTGTCGCGTTCACTTTTCCCACATTCTCGAAACAGCTGTATGCTGCAAAAGCCGACTCGTGTTTCTGTCTCGCTGTGCGATCCACGCGTTATGCAAATTTAATTATAATACTTAATTACAAACCTTCGCTAAGCGAGGCGAGGAATTAATTGCGGGCGACAGAAGCCCGCAATCCTAATCTCAGGTTGTTATTATGCATGCGTCGCACGTATCTAGCCAGTCTTTGTTTGGACTTCCACTAAAAATGAATGGAATGCATAGAACGCAATTTTGTCGCGAGCGTTTGGACCTTCTGTCACTCGTAATCTGATCACGTGTGTTTTGACTATCTGTCACGTGACACTTACGCAAAACACAGAGTTTGAGCAAAATCGTTTTGACATTCGATCGTTTTTGTATTTGTTTTATTTATATGTGAGAGATGAAAAAGGCTCTATATGCCTAACCCGTTTAATCCATTAACTCTTTCTTCACCGGGTATCCACTTCCTGACCTCACCATGGTAGAGCATGCATACGGTGACAGTGTCTGAGATAAAATTATAGTGATTAGGCAAAAAAGTGAAATGTTTAGTCGGCTAACTCAATGTTGTACCCAATTCAAACCCTTTGGGAATAAAACGTTTTGTTTCAGGAATTTCCATATCATTTAAATGTGAATGCCACAGTATAATGCAAATGCAATACACAAAGAATCTTATCCCCGGGAGATTTGAATTGGGTACAACATTGAGTTAGCCGTGTGAATAGGTCTATTTAACATTAAGGTCTCTGGCCTTTTATTTCTCACTTTCTTGAGTTAGCATAATATAGGCTATTTGAATTCTTAACTCAATCTTAACTAATTCAAACAATCTTGCCGGTGCCAAAAGTGCTCTGAAGTGGTCGTGCTTAGTGCAATGTTTGAAAACTGGTAGGACTTTATAAAATAATAATTCGCTACAGTGCAAGTACTCAGATTATCTCATAATTGAGCAGCTAGTGACACTGCCTTTACCTTGCGCTTTGAAGTTTTCCGAAGGAATGACAATACTCTCTGTTCCATTGCTTTTAGAGCAAGTAATCGGTTCCGTATTGTTTCCCAAAACCCCTCTGAATCTTCATTTCTACAAAACCAATAACCAATAACTATCTGACTGTAAAGTCTTACCAATGAAATATGTCAGTTATCACAATATTCGTAAAAGATGTCATACAATTTTAGTGACTTTTTCTCTGTAAACTCGTTATAGCAAACAAATTTTTATAGCGGAGCCCCATACCTATAGAAATTGGTAACCCATCGATGCGAGAAGAAAATTTAGTCAGGGGCCGAGCATTTGACTTTGACGGGGATAGGTGATTTGGTTTGGGTAAGACTTTTTTCCCCAAACCTCTGGGGATATAATTTTTCCTGACATTAACAACTTGACGATGTAAGATTTTTCCCAACATTACAAGCCATGAAAAATATTTCTCTTTAGTGCGAAAACTTTTTCCGCCAGGTATTTCCTTCAAGAATTATTTTTTCTCGAAATCAGTCTGCAGGATATTTTTTCCTGAAATCACCCATACCCCCCTAAAAAGTCAAACGGTCGGCCCATTAAGACGTAACGTACACCCGCCAGTACACCCCTTTCACTTCCAGGTTCGCCATTTTCTTATATTAATTCAACAACAAGAGGTTTTAGTTTTTGTATAGCACAATTTGTAATGGCTGGTTTTGGAAAATTTCATGTAGAAAAGCCTGTCTGTCCTATGTCTGTTCGTATAGAAAAAATTCAATACCGGGATAGTTTACTAAAAAAGATTTGTTTGCATAGCTTTTGCATAGATTTCTATTTTTAAAAAATGGCCTAGTTAATTCCAGGGTGTGACTCAGCCTCTCCCCCCCTCCCCCTTAACCTAGCTCCTGGTATAGGCCACTCCTGTAAAAGCTAACCGGTTAATATACCATTATTAATTACGGCCATACTAACCACTTGTGTTCATTTTTCCTTGTGAGCGTCAGCATCTAGCGTAAATTAATGTGATCTTGAATATGAAGCTGGATGTAAATTTATAAATATTCAATTGAAAATAAAAATAAAAAAAAACCTGACTCATCAAACAGAGCAAAACTCACCAAACAATTTTTGCACAATAACTGCGCTTTCATTCGCTGTGAGATGAGTCTTGCCGTATTTAACTGCAAATGATTCGAGTTCGTGAGTGGCTACCAGTATATTTATGTCATTTCCACCTGGCGGTAGTTTTTTTTTTAAACCGTCTAAAAATTATGGTTGCATTGATTGCTTCCTGTGAAAGAAAAAAAAAAAGGTAAAATGGATTAGAGAAGATATGCCGCTGAAAGACCATCTACTCTTTATCATGAATATATTAAGTTTACATTGAACCTTGTCAAATATCGATCAATATCTGACTGGCTGTCTTTGACCGGCTTGATGTTATCAGCTAAAAGGACCAAATTAATCAATTTTGTCCGGTCTCTTCCGATGTCAGATCAGAAAGAAATCATCTTGAAAAAGACGGACCAAACGTTTTCCATGCTTGAGTGCTTCATTTCAAAAAAAAAATGATCAATAAACAGGGGCTTAACGAGAATATAGTTCAAAACCACTTAAACGTAGCTTTGTTAAACGTATTTTAGTATTTAAACGGTAGATATAAGCATATTCAAATTTGTTCATCTGTTCAGTTTCTAGCTGAAAGTTTAGTGATCCGAAAATTATAGGGATCAAAACTTACCTTTTCGAAAATTTTAGCCAGAAAAAAGACTCTCGAAAGTTCTAGGTCACCTTTTTAGGGTAAAAATTCGTTAAAAATGGGCTTATGCCATTTTTTAGATGTTCGAAATCCTAAAAGAGTAAAAGAGGCAGGCAAGCAAGAGATCTTACAACAAATTTTGACCGAAAATTCTAGATCTCAATTCGTCTTCCGAACTGATATTTTCCGAAAATTGACATTAGGTGCCCCTGAATAAATACATGCGAAATTAATAAGTCAGTGATGAAGGCCGTATTCAACTTAGGCATCAATGAAGTTAGTTATTTGCAGCAGAGACGACTTCACCTGTAAGGAACCGTTGTTGCTAACATTGAGAGCCTAATCGATGAAGAGTACCGAGATACCTGCAAAGGAAAGTGTAAATTTTTGTGAACTGGCCAAGTTTTGCTCCATAGTATTTCCCACGTCAACATTTACAGAATAACTATTGATTTTGATTCGGGTGGACCCAGTCAACTTTCGCCTTTATTTGCGGACATCTCGCTATTACGGACTGGACAATAGCTGACAAGTATCGAGCACATGGTAATGGAGGAAAATTGCCACATGCACAGCGTTTGCTGACTGCGTTCACTTCGGACTCAAACACTCGGAGCTACCTGATTCCCCGAAAGACGTTAACATGTAGAGGTTTATACCAGAAACAAAATCCCCTCATTATAGGGGCTGTGTCACGGCAGTCCAGTTCATTTTGTTTAATTTTGCCAATTACTCGCCCTCAATCGCTATGGAACTTAAAGTCAGCAAAAAAATTACAGGTAAATGACAAAACAGAGACCCGAGACAAACAAATATGTCTCCTGAAGTTGCAAGCAGCAGGGATCAACTTTGAAAAACTGTTAGGCTGAACAGTTTTCAAAAACCCTAATTTCAATCCGTTTCAATCTTCTTCAGTTTTGCCCATCCGTGGCATCTATTGTTTCTGTTATGTTATTTTAACCTTCCTTTAAAGTTTTAAGCGGTTATTTTTTAGGTTTCTCTTAGTTAACGGGCATTTTGTAATTTCCTAATTTGGCTGAATTTCGTGACACAGCTCCTTTAAAGAGACAATCTTCTTATCACCCTATCCTTTATAGAACTGAGAACTCTTCTTTGGCAAAACTGATCGACCATGCTTTATAACTCTGTTGTCTTAACTGGCACCGAGCAGCATCTTTCAACATTAGGACATAATTAATTGATTTATTTCACTGTCTTTTATTCCTTCCTTTTCTATGGTTCTATAGTTATCATGTTACGCATCAACTGAAATTATCGCAGTTGTTTTCTTAGGAATTCTTCGAGCACTGCGCTGTTGGGGGCCCTTCTGTCCTGCAGGAAACTAACTTTTGCTCTCAATGGACTGCCTCAATAACGGGAGATCATTCTCAAAGGCCATGGCCAGTTTCACAGAAGAAAATCATCCTGATCTATCTACTTTTTGTTAATGTCACTATTCCGCTTGTACGATACGCATGCAAACGTCACGCAAGTAAATGACGCACGCAGGCTAAATAAACAACAACTACATGATGGCGTAATAAGGGGGGGCACAGCCCTGTGGCAGGTTATAGCGACTTCGGGTTATGCGCACAAAATAATACAAGCCTTACTTATCGCCCCACTACCGTTTGGTAGGACAAGAATCTTGGCAGAGCCTTTCTTATCTCCCTACCGCCGCACGGGCTGGATCGGACAAGATTAAGGCAAAGGAATAGCTCAAAAGATGGCAAGACACAAGCAATGCCAAAAGCTTGGGGAAAGTCGCAACGCAGACTTAACCGCACCACAAGGAGTGACCCACCAAAATTTATTGAGACATAACATAACAACAACTCGTCCAAAGGGAGGGAGGGCGGGTAACAAAATTACTTTAAATGATTGCTTTCGTGCAAGCTAACCAAATAATGACTAGGAGTGGCATTTATTGCCAAAGCTTTATAGTCAGACAGTGTCTCAAAGTACGGCCAATAGGCACAGTTGTACTATAAACTATCTCAACTTATCATGATTAAGGTCTACCCATGAATAGCTCTCAACAGGGCTTTGAAAAAAGGGACCAATCTTTGCGAAGCTAAGAAAATACACGATGACAAACATGCGCCAAATTAGTGAGGTTCTAGCCATGAAAAGCTTTTGTTTTCTGCTTAAAGAATAGAGTGCTTTCATTTAATGAATCAGGCTTTCAAGATATTACCGAGCCTGAGACGGGGCAGGCTTTCTCGGCCTACCCCCGTGGGGCTTCATGCTTCATTAACTGCATTTACCCGCTGGTAAATGTCTCATTAATGTCACTATTAACCTTTTCTTGTAAGCTACAAGTTCATATGTTCTCTTGCAGGTTGCGCGAGTTTGAGATGAAATAATTTGTCACATTTTTATCATGCTTGTGTTTTCAATAGAAATCTGTAGTTATGAACAATCCACCATAACTCACCAATATATTCCAAGGCGTTGATGAGGTTGTTGTTGCTGTCGTGCAATCATCTGCGTGAATATGGGTAAAACAAATGTTACATACAAAATAAAGCCTGCATAGTACAAGTCGCTGAATCCCACCGCCAATTTACAGTCCAATGGAGCAAAAGTAAAACCGACAAAAAATAATCAAAGCCAAAACAAACCGAAACATACAACACAGGAGAGAAAGCAAAGGGAGGAATGGTGGCCTAGTAGTACTCAACATACCTGAGCTTCAGTATTTAGAGCAAACTAGAAACTCAAAGGGGGGTTGAAACGTGTAACTCGCATATATATTTTTTTTCTCCGATGCTCTTGAATATTCATCTTCAAGGTACCATATTTGGAACCGAGAAGAAAAGATCGATCTGACCAATCAAATTTGACGGCTACGAAAACGACACTGAAAAAGTGAATAGGCCATTTCTGAGTTCCCCGGGCCTCTGTATCAAAACGAGGCTAGGTGCTCAGCCTTTGGTATGGAAAGGATTTTTCTTTCTCAGGCAAATAAAACTCATTTCCACAAGAAAGGTTGTGCCCTTGGCTTCATTTTGACAGTGAGGGTTTTGGAACTCAGGCCTATTCGCGCTGCTATAAAACTTGTATTGCGCTTATTCCATCTAGTTCTTTTCGTCGAATGTTAGCAAATTTTTCCGGAATTGAATTCTAAAGACTGTATTAAAGTTCAGAAAAAGAAACAGAAAGTCGTTGTCTTGTGTTTTTGCCTCCCAGAGAATGTTAAATTAGGAAGTTTCACGTAGTGTCTCGCAGTGACGGCAAAGAAATGTACAAAAAAGCATGATACATGAGCAAGTTTGCTGTTAATCCGGCAGCGAGGGTTTCCAAATATGGTACTTGAAAAATGCATAATCACGACCATTGAACGCGAGTTAAACGTTTCAACCCTTAAACCCCGTTTCTGTGCAAACTTAGTGCAATGCTTTCTCTTTTACCATGAATATTAATGTGAAAATAATAAGTTAGTGTTAAATCGTAATGTCAAATGTTTTTAGAGGTGGAAATTTCATATGATGTGTTATGTTGTATACGCATTTGTAATATAATATACTAGGAGTAATCAGAGCTTAGAAGAGTGCGTTCGATCTGTTTGTAAGGCGTACAGGTAGCAGTTGAGGAGGAAGAGTGGATGGTTATTGCGATAGATTAAGCCCGGTTTCCATATGTTCGCTACGATAGCTGCGATCGGCTGAGAAAAAAAAAGTTCAGCGATCATATGGAAACCACTCTCTGAGATAGAACATTTTATATTTCAGCGATTGTTGTCGCTGCGATCGCTGGAGAATGGTTTCATATGATCGCTGCGATCGCTGAAGTTTTTTTTTTTCTCAGCGATCGCACCGATCACAGCGATAAGCGATCATATGGAAACCGGGCTTTAATTTGATCATGGCGTATTTTAAACGTAAGGATTGCTTACAGCGAAACCTCTATTTAAACTGTGCATCACAGTATGAAAAAGCCTTGAAGGCTAGTGATATCGAATGGCCCGTCTCAATAAGTGTAGTAATTTGGTCAAGTGTGTTGATTTCAGTGACTTGAATGGACCTACTGTGGGCTGTTTACATTTTTCTCCGAATAAATAACATAGACCCAACTCCTAAAATGTTCGTTTGTCCGGTGGCAAAATATCATAAGTCATGATGAACGGCGCCGCCGAGCTTCACATCTCGGTAGATTTACTTTGTGGCACAACCGCCGCCGAGCTGCACAACTCTCTAGATTTACTTTTGTGGCACAACGGCCGCCAAAACTTTTGAAACATGGACGTTTTGAAAGGTTCAGCAAACACAGATTGATAGTAGACCTTCAGCAAACTCTTAAATATGTACGCTTTACGAAGATTCAGCACACTTTTAAAATATAAACGATTTACGAAGAGAGAATAGCAGTCCTCAGAAAACGTTTGAAATATGAACGCCGAGGACACACGAATAAGCAAGCGCCTCAAAGCGAGGCAAATGTGTGTCGACGACGACGACGAATGCAATCTCGAAAATCCTCCCTTATTAATTGCACGGGACACCCCATAATGCACAGAACACCCGACACAAATTAAGGGTTGCGTTCTCGTACCTCGAACGCAAAAACGAGTTTCTCTCCAACACCACAACCCACGCCAAAAGAATGAGCAAAATGCCTCCATTCGGACATAATAAAAGTATTGCTACCATCAACACGTTAGAGACGAGAAGAAAAAAGTCTACCAACTGATATTGAAGTTATTACTTGAAAAAAAAAAGTTTGTGGTTGCTATCCTGTACTTACAACAGGCTGATAAGCACGCAAAAAGCGAATTAAATGTATTCTTATGGCTGCTCCCTTAACGGACGTCTGATTCTATCTGCTTTCTTTGTTTAATTTTATATTTTAAAATATCCATACAAGAATATGATTTGTTACGGTGAACGTACGGAGAGGATTTTTGCAACAGCACAATGGAAACAGATTCCTCTTTTTGGGGCAGTCATTACAGTCAGACTCGCTGCATTTCATGCATTTCCAGACGCCATTGCACTTTTTGGACATCCACAGTGAGAACGAGGGTCCGAGCTGCCACATCCTTTTTTGCAGATGATCAGGACCTGAAGAAAATTTCAGGAATAATGAAAGTCTCATAATTTAACAAAATATTACCTATCCCTTAGACTCAACAATTTGAGGCCATGCTTCACTTGACATTCATGCTACATGTGTGAAACTGGCCAAACGTGAGGTCAGGAGGGAGGAGGCGTCTCTATTGTTTTCGGGTACTTGTCTGTGACCGAGTCATCATGACAGTGTGACGTCACATAGCAACGACTCAGAGCTTCGCGCCGCTTGATCAGTTTAGCGTGGAGAAGCCATCGAAGTTAAACAAAGAAAGGGCTAATACAGGCTTTTGTTCAGCGTTGGTAAAACAATTTGTCGTAAGTGTGCAAGCTTTGTTGCTTATATTGTTTGTGTGTAAAAGCTGTGTTTGTTTTGTCCGCACGTTTGTGTTAAATTCTACTCCAATCCACTTCGGGTCAGTGGCGTGGGCGCCATTTTGAACTCGGAACTAGATAAGTCCACCCTAAACGTCAGCCGTTTTCTCTTTAAATTGCCAACCAAATCTCCTCAGAAGAGGAGGTTTAATTCATTAATAACAGAAGTTTGATACGATAGTTGATTTGTGTTGATGTAACGAGCCATTTTGCTCATCAATCCTTTTGAATGTGAAGATACTGTGTTGAATCGCGTGTGGTTTCTTGACTGGGGTAAATTTTGCAGACTTTAACGCTGTCATTGTGTGTCAAGTTTGCTTGTTTGTTTACTGCTTATGTCTAAGGTTTGCTGGTTAATCTGGTGCCCCTCTATTTTGATCAAAGTAATCGCTGGCCTTTGCTGCTTTGAAAATTTACTGCTGTTGGTTGTTTTATTCTGTTATGTTATTGTTGGTAAAATTTTTCTATTTGCATTTGTCTGCAGTTTTTGTTGGCTTTTTCCCCGTATTTTACTTGCCTGTGTCATTGTTGCTTGTTAGCAGTGTTGTTGGCTTCTGTATTTGCCTTTTAAAAAGATTATTCTTTTAATTAATTTAGTGTAACTATTTCTTGAGAAAAGAAACAATAATAATAATATTAAAGACATATAAAAGAGACAGAAAAAAATAGTTTAAATAAAAAGTACATAGCTTAATTTAAGAAGTTACATTATTTTAAAAAGGAAAAATTACTTAGTGAGAAAATTAATAAAGTAAGATCATATTTATATAATATATATCTATAATTATTTACTTCAGAAGAAGAAAACATCATGATGAATAAAAATATTTTATTGTGTATATATTTGACAATAGGCTTCTTGTTGTATCTTGTGATAGCTGTTGTGCGTGTCCATATTGTTTTTGCAATGGTTGCAATATCTTTCCCAGGCCTTTCAAACCTTCATGTGCCCTCTGCATCCCTTCAAAGCCCCCATCTTTTTTGGAGACACAAATCCCTCACTCCTTTGAGTTATAAAGTAAAAATTTGCGTGTAGTAAAAATGTTGGTCTCCTCTGTTTTGTCCTTTTTTATTATCCACTTCAAAGTGACGGTAATTCAAAACTTCAACCTCTCAAACTTCCTTGTGTCCCTTTTAGCCTTAACCACCATTCTTTTTACACTGACGTTTTTGTTTTACAGGAAAGTATTGTGCATGGTTTCTTTATGGCAAATGATTAAGTATAGATCAACTTTAAATTGTTTCTTAGAAATGCTTCTACTCCCTGCTGTTATTACCTTGAAACTATTTCTATCTTTGCTTGATCCAGTTTACAAAATTTTGTTACATGTAAAGCCCCAATTCAACTTTTCACTGGTACAATATTTTTGGAGATTAAAATCACAGCTTTTTTCTCCTGCCTAATGACCGTGTGCCTTTTTGTTTCTCATGGCTTTTTACTGAACCTTGGTATTACAAAAAGTTGTTCTTTAAACTGTGAACTTCAATATCCTGTTTACTTGGCAACTGCTGCTTTTTTGCTGATAATTTCTGCACTCCCATTTTCATTCTTTGTGGGTTTATATGTTGTGACTATTATTATATTTGGGGAGACCTTTGATGTCAGTTCCAGATCCTGTACAGAAATGCCACTCCTTTTTCCAATTTTATATCTCTCATTTGGTGTACTTTTAAGTTATCCCTGTGCCAGACTGCTTGAATTACACCACCCTGGTTTCCTTTTTAGCATGTTGATAAGATCTAAAAGGTTGATGACAACAATTCAAATTGTTGATATAACAGGCAAGCCACACACCCTCACTTTTGTACCATATGCCACAATAAAAGATCTAAGATCTCAAATAAATACTAAATTCAGAATAACAAGTGATTTGTACTGGTTGTCATACTGTGGAAAGCCTTTATTTGATTTTTTACTTTTGGAAGAAATAAGAGGAACAGTTTTCATGCATGGGCGATTGATGGGAGGTGTACAGTGCTGTCTGAAAGGATGTGAAAATGAGGCAGGATCAAGAAAATTTGATAGTATGGTTGGGGGTATGAACTGAAATGTGCCCCTGATGATGTTACACCTGAAAATCTCAAAGATCTTAGGGTATGTGATAAACATTACAGCAGTTTATCAGCAAGAGGGCATAAACCTCCTATGGGGAAAGGCTCCACTAGATCACGCAGCGATGCCCAGCTGGGCATCCTGAAAGTTACACCATGTCTAGTGACTTGTTGACAATGTGGCAACAAGGTTTGCCTGAGTAGTGATGTTCCCTGCAAGAAACACCACATAAATATTTTTAAAAATACATTTTCGGTGGGATGAAATTTTTTGGATGAAAGAACTGGCAATAACACTGATTTACATAATGACTTGTATAGTGTAGATCCTCGTGATGGAACTTTTCCAGACTACATATGCATGTCATGTCAGCCTTTCTATTTAAAATCCATTAAAATAGAGCATGAGTACAAAGAAGCTCAAAACATCTTCCACCAAAAACAAGGTTGTTCAATTTCCACAATAACAACAGATAATGACAGCAACAAGCATGAGTTTTTGAAGAAACAACTATTAATCCAACTAAAGGACAAGCCACTGTGCTATCAGAAAAAAATGGTCTTGGATTTGCTGTGTCCGATGCTTTAAACTGTAAAGCAGGCATTTTACAGATGTGTTGAATGAAATAATGACACAAACTGCTCCAAAAGAACCAGTAGATGCAGGAAATGACAGTGAAGTACAGTCATCACCTCTGCCAGTTTATACAGTTTTTCAAACAGTTATTTCACGTATTTTTCCATGGACAGTGTCATTTACTCAGCACACTACAGGTAATACCATGAAGGTTACGTTTTCTGTTCCAAATATCGGAAAAGGTGGTGTAATAACGAAGTGGAAGAAGTTAACCCTTTTTCTTCCTTCCGAAATAAAAACATTTCCTTCAAAGGATTTTAGTCCATTTACAGTAGAATTCTTGGGTAACAAAATTGACCATGAGGAACTCCCACACAATATTTTTCAAGAAAACATATTAAACTCTGGTTTGGGTGTCATGCTTAAAACTATTGAAAACTTACCGGTTTGTTCAGGTATATATGATCCAGCCCTTGTTGATATGGCTGAAAAGAAAAGGGAAGCAAATTTATACTTTGTGGATGAAAAAGGAGCAAATGTAGATGGAGAGATTGTCAAGTGCTTTTGGAGCTTAAATTGCACCTACAAACTACCTGTCCATTCAAAAACCAGATGCCACAAATGTCAAGATATTTTACGATCTTGCATTTGTTAGAAAACAAATCCTTCATCTGAATCATTTGAGTCTAAAACAGCCTATGATTCACACACTAAACTAAGTACTCTTTCACGTGATGAACTCATAGCCAGAGCAAAAAATCTACACAAAGTGGTTGCTCAAAGCCAAAAAAAAGCAAAACAATATTACATTATTAATATTATTATTCGCATGAATTTCAAATGGTCAAAGCACAAGATCTTTGGGAATATAGGGAATTTGAAAGATCTCTCATGCCAAAAGCTGGCAATAACCACGATCATCTTGAACAAGTAAGACGTTTCATTTTGAAAAATGGTTTTCAAGAACCAATAATTATACCATGTGATCTTACAACTGGAAGAGCCTATATCACTGAAGGAAACCATCATCTTTGGATGGCCATTCAGGAAGGTATACCATTCATACCATGTCGTGTTATTCCTCACGGGCTGCCCGCCAATGGCTCTTCCAAAAAGCTTGAAATTTATTTTTCCACTTTAAAATTTGGGGAAACAGTACTTCCTGAACATATGGGATTGACGGGTGCATAAAACAATAACCTTCATAAAAGATGTATCAAATCTATTTCTGTTTGTATACATAAACTTCAACACTATCATAATTATAGTACTTTGACAACAGAGATTCCTTGCACCCCTGATCAAAAATTATTTAATGGAATATTGCAGTTAATATTGTACAATGCAACTGCACATAGATTCTAGCCTAGCAGTGTTATCCCTCTAGCATTAATATATGGAGAGCCGTTTGTAGAGCCTGAACATTAATTTTATAACCTGCATGTATTTCAGGAGCTATCTATTTTCCATTCAAAAAATTACGTTTTCCTGATGTTGATTCATGCACAAAACATGCATATAAGTCTCCTGTTGTTAGAAGTAAACGAGTAAATTTCAAAACTTACCACTGATATCTACTGCCAACCTGTTGTAGCAGGTAGTGACTTGATGTAAGCAGATTACATTTATGTCGTCTCCACATTTTTTCATTCCATCGACTTTAAAGGGATTGATGAGAAGAACTACGCGCTTTGGCTCGCTGAAACTCGGCGTACATTAAGCTCAATGTATCATATACCAATCCTCCTATTCTGAGATCAGGATATTGCCACACCACCTCGCACGTTGCCCGAAAGCGATAAACGATCATACAAACTGTGCCAATTTATAGACACTTCGCGGTACCTTTCTTTGCCTCATGTGATGCTTTTGAAACATTTTCCGACTGAACCTTATGGCAAATATTTCCATGTTATGTTTCAAAAGCTCTGCCTTATTGAAGAAGGCAAAAGATGAATCCAAACATTCAGAAAATTGACATCCTTTGCAACGTAACGAACAAGAAATTTGCCCGCCATTTTGAAAATCAGCGATGTATGACGTGACGTCACACTGGCAGTGATCAGTGAACCAATGTTTACCCTAGAGACGGCCCCTCCCTCCTGCGTGAGGTTAAAATGGCCGGTTTTTTTTTTCCGAAAAAAAATGACAGGTTCAACAAAAGGATAAAACGAGACCAATGACAAACTATGTTAATCAAACAAGCTTGGTCAATCAAGGATATATTCACTTATATACATTGTAGTTCAGTTTTATTCTTGGTTTAAATTTTGTTTTCCTTTGTTTTTGGGTATGGTAATGTATGATAATGAATTTGAAACAAAGGAAAATAAAATTTAAACCAAGGATAAAATTGAACCACAACATATGCCTGGTCAAAATTGCAACTGTGACTGTTTTTACGAATCAAGAGCTTTTGGGTGCCTTCGAGGTTATCTCATATTTGACACGCAGATGAACCTAGTATAATTGACCACTCCAGAAAATACCACAACATACCATAATGCTCTTTGTTTGTCACCCCAAAATTTTGCATAAGCATTGTTTGCAGTTTCTCTTGGGGCCATTTTAACTCCCAAGAGACATTGAAGACAATGCTTATGCAAAACTTTGGGGTGACAAATAAAGAGCATTATGGTATGTTATGGTATTTTCTGGAGTGGTCAATTGGCCTAGCTCTTCATGAGTTCTCCGTAGCTCAAGTGAATAGAGCGCCCGCCCGGTGTTTGGAAGGTCATAGGTTCAAATCCTGTCGGGGACTCAGATTTTTTCTTTGTCCCATGATCGTGACATGCTGATCATTCATTTTCACATTTGTTTCACCGACCATAAAATTTACCATCTTTTATTCTTTCACCACACATTGCGACATCGACATTGCTGATCCTAGCGGTATGCAGGATGCTTGTCAAATATATGTAAAAAAAAGTATATGGCCTAGCTCTCCATGAGTTCTCCGTAACTCAAGTGAATAGAGCGCCCGCCCGGTGTTTGGCTGGTCATAGGTTCGAATTCTGTCAGGGACTCAGATTTTTTCTTTGTCCCATGCTCGTGACATGCTGATCACAAGTTATCAAATGTTATAAGTTTTTGTTTACGATCGGGGGAAAGGTTAAGCTTCTTCAGAATGATCGCCGATAAAGCAAACGAAGTCAAAAGACAGAAGAACAGAATAAAGCAGTACAGACAGAACAAACTCTTTAGAGAAAAACATTGGCAAGTTTTATGTGCAGTTGGATAAAGAAGGAGACGAGAAAAAACCTGAACCCGAAACACAGGACGCTACACAATTTTGGAATGATATCTGGGGTAACCCAACAGAACATAAAGGGATGCTGGTTGACTCAAGACGATCCTAGAGGAATACAACTATTGACGTGGAGAAGGTGAAGAACATCCTGAATTAAAAGAATGCCCAATGCCCTGACAGAAAAATTTTACTACGTTACATGAGAGGATTGCGGACCAATTACAAGTGTGCCTAGAGCTGGCGTGGGGAGAACCCCAAGGGAGAACTCTGTTAATTCTGAAGGTGTTACAAAGGAAAACATACCAAGCAAGTGCAAGCCGATAACCCGCCTTCCGCTTATGTGGAGGTTGTTCATAGGAATGATGTCGGGGAAGAAATATACGGTTTTTTAGATGATAGAAACCTCCTACGAGAGGAGCAAAAAGGGTATAGGAAGAAAGCAAGAGGAACTCACGATCTCCTGTTCATTGACAAGATGGTCGTAAGGCATACCATAGAAATCTGGCAATGACATGCACTGATTACAAAAAGGCCTATGATATGGTGCCTTATTCTTGGATAGAACAATGTCTAAACCTATTTGGAATTGCAGAATAAAAAGAAGCTATTGAGTGAAAGCATGAAAAACTGTATAACAGAACTTACCTCGGGTTCTGTTTTTTTGGGAAGTGCACATCCAAAGAGTCATCTACCAAGGAGATGCACTATCACCCCTCCTGTTTGTTATTGCAATGATTCCATTAAACCTGCTACTTAGAAAGTCGTGATTTGCGTACGAATTTAATGGGAAATGAACAAATCACCTGTTCAGTTTATGGAAGACCTCAAACCTTATGCTAATACTGAACAGGGCCTAGAGTCTCTGGTCCTCACTGCGCTGGATTTTAGTGAAGATATCGGGATAGATTTTTTGGGATTGACGAATGCGCAAAACTAATGCTTCGGAGAGGAAAAGTAAAAGCATCTGATGGAATTAAATTGCCTCAGTTAGGGAAGAGAAATAAATTCATTGGACGTTATGAATTTGAAGCAGCTATGAATAATTGGGGATTCTGGAGGCTGATAGGGTTATCTACTAAGAAATGAAAACTAGCCTGACAAAACAGTTTCTCCGGTGTGTGAGAAAACTGTTGAAATCAAAGCTTAATGGTGGCAATGTAATAAAAGGAATTTTAAAATACGTGGGCAGTTTCTATCCTTAGATAGTCTGCAGCATTCATTGACTGCACAAAGGAGGAGTTTAAAGAGCTTGACAGAAAAACCAGGAAATATCTTACAATCGACAGTTCTCTCCACCCGAGGGATAGCACTGTCGCCAGATTATACCTGCCATGGAAGCTAGTTTGAAGAGGTTTGTGTTCGTTTGGGGACTGCGTGAAGATTGCAAGGTTGGGTCTGTTTGACGACTTTGCGAAGAGTGAAGAGGCTCTTTTGGTAGCAGCAAGAGCGAGTAATAAGAAAGTTCTTTTTACAGATGGCACATAACGTGGTTTTCAATACCACACTGCATATAAAAAAATAAAATTGCTAAAATAAATTACTTAAAATGACAAAAACCAAATAAAAATTAAAAAATCAAATGAACTATGAAAATTCACATCTAAGAAAACTGGAATAAAAAACCTAGAACCTTCTATTGAGAGTTAAAAGTTTTAAGTAACGATATTTTAAAAGCGTTATAAGGTATAGACATCTCATCTCTACTGGAAGGGAATTCCAATCTTTCAATGCACTATTAAAGGATCTGAGGAGTCCCAAGTGACTGATAATGAGGGCTGGCCACACTTTTGTTGGGCTCGTATTTCTTTTGGTTTTACTTGTATCGGCATGTCCGTTAAGCAACAGCAGCTTAACCTTCCGTTATCTATTAAACATCATGGTGTATCCACGGAGAGTCATTATTTCGTCTGGAAACATTTCCTTCACCGAGAAAAGTCGGAGTTTTTTCGATGGAGTTTCTGTTTCAGTAGGAGTTCTCGGATTCTTTCTATTAGAGATTTTTCGCATAACCGTCCACAATACCCGTTAATGATCCACTACAGTGGGAAACACCAACTACATAATTATGCAAATTTGATTCCGGTAGGGAATTCATTATTATCAGTGAAATAAGGCAGCACAAGAAAAGTTGCAACTGATTTCTTCATTCATTCCTTAACAGTGTGCACAGATTGTTTCTACATTTGAATTTACGGATACCTGGTATATTAAAGTTAATCTGTGTCAACTGAATCTTACTTGTCCAGCATATTTTGTATGTTGTCCATCATTTGCATTGCCTTACTGCACATCTCCACGAGAGCCCTACTCGCCTGCTTTGCTAGTTTTCCGCGTGAACCGATTATTTTCTTTCCTTTTTGTCATTCTCCGCTGGCTTCAGGGCGGTTGGGAGTAACCAATGGTTCGAAATTGTTGGCTTCGATTTCTTCTTCACTAGAATCGGTGAAATTGACAAAAAAGATTCGCGGCATGTGCAAATTTGCTTGATTTTCTTAACTCGGGACTTGCATGTTTATCGTTGAGTAGCGAGTCTTACTTTTTTGCCTTTGGTCTCCGACATGCTTTTCGTATGGCTTGTTGATGATCGTGAGGAAGACGGAGAGATTTTTGCACGTTCTGGTTAACAATCCTTTGAATGTGCTTTAGCGTTGCGGTAACTATGTTTAAGCAAAAGACGACAAACTGCATTATATTAACTCCACAAAATTTATGCTTAATGTGATAGACTTCAAGAGAGCTGCATAATTACGACGCCTCAGTGACGCTTGGGACTTAAAAAGCGATTATGAATTTATGTCAAAAGAAACAATAATCGGAGGAAAAAGAAAGTTTTCCACCTTCCTCAGATTGAGTTCAAAAGCTGCAATTTTTTTTCGAATATATGAAGAAGGAGTTTAAAAATTGAGAAGCAAATTATTGATTAACTTTTTGGTAACTCAGAAGCTTTGAGTAAAGGCTGAACTAAGTTTTTTTACAGGACAAAATTAACATTTTCTATGAAATGTGTAATGTCAAGAGAGGATGATCCTCTCTTGGTAATATTTTAGCTCCCGCACGGCCTATTAGCTAATTTATTGCGTTCGGTGTGCCAATATAAAATATAATCGACCAAAAAAATTGTCGCGTGTGTAAACTTTAGAACCACAAAAAGTGATGGAGTAGATTATAATTCCAAACCGTCAGGTAAACAATAACTGACATCTTAGACTTTTGGCCATTCTTTTTTCTACCTCAGTGTCACCACTAATTGCGTTTTCAGTTGGGCGCTCTTTCTGCACATACTCATCATGCACATTATCATTTTTAAGGTTTCAAACTGTCAGGTCGTGTGATTAAAGAGCTTCTAGATTAATGTCTTATCCAAGATATCAGCAGGGTTTTTTAAAAAGCGAGAAAAGAAATATTGCCTTACACTTAAAAAAAAACTCATGTTATAATAGCAAGAAATAAAAATGACATAAAAATGAAATAAAAATATAGAAGGAGAATAAGAGAATAGAAAGAAAACAATGTTTTGTTTATGTCCTCCAGGTAACGCTATAAAGTTGAATTTGAATAATTCGAATAAGAAATGACACTTTTTTCAAACCATATTAAAATCGTTTGCGCCACGTTTCAGTTGTTTCGTGACTCTACTAACTGAATTTAGTCTTTCTTGCTCCATTGACGAAGAAAACATATTTTCCTCCAGACTGTAACGTATCTGTGTTTTGAAGCGTCGAAGAAAATATAGAAACAGCTGCAAAAATGCTAAGAGACACTCAGAAGAGAAACCTGTCAGGGCCCACTGCAGCAGCTTTTTTTTAATTAAGGTGGCCCGAACCTATTTATTGGCGCGTTGGTTATGTGTTTTAATCGCGTTTTTCGGCAGAAATGATTTAACCGATTTCTATGATTTTTGGCATCCTTAATAAAGAATGGTCGAACTTTAAGAAAATGCTATTTATTTTCTTATAGGTGAAAAAACATTTGAGATATCGGCATATGTTTAAAACCGCATTTTTTTAAAAAATGTCAATAATTTCAAAACCCTAAGACAGATTTTTCTCTAACTTCGGCAAATAAGCCTCAGAGCTCTCTAGTTTTATATCTGCAAGTTTGAAGTCAATCGTGAACGTAGAACTCGCTGCACAAATAGCTGGTCAAATTAAACCATAAAATGCAACGCTTTTAACACATGTGTGAAAGTTGACGCACGAATAGAGGGAAACTGCCGGCGGACTATCTCCTATCTTCAGTTGCAAGAAACTGAGTAATCGGAAACACACGGCGAATACAGTTTGCAATACAAGAAAGAAAACTTTATGCTGAATGCGGGGCAAGATAAAATAATTGCTATTTATCGAATTTACTTTGTATTTGTCCCTCTCTTTTCGAAACCTATCTTAACAAGGCAAATTATATTATCTACGAAAAACTCTTAATAGGTTTTAGCGTCGCAGGCTTTCCGTTTTGAGGAGAAATAAGGCCACCAACTCCAGTACTTCTAACCGTCCATTTTTCAGCTGCACTGAAAGCCCTTGTACTTGATGATTTATATATTCAAGGTTTTTAGACTTGACATCACATTCGCACGGGAAGTTTGCCACTTGCGGATAAAGATGAAGAGAATATGACAATCGTCTTATTCTTTTCATTAACCCCAATGGCAAAATGCCCGTGCGAATGTGATGGCAAATCTTTCAAACTTGAATAAATTACCTAATATAAGGGTTTTCGTTACAGCTGAAAATAGATCGGTTGAAGTACTTGAGTTGGTGGCTATATTTCTCCTCAAGACGGGAACCTTCAGTGCTAAAAACTGGTACGGGATTTCCGTACATGTTATATCGTGCTTTGTTGAAATTTTTTGCGAAAAGAGAAGGGAAAATACACAGTAACTTTGATAAACAGAAGTTATTTAACCTTTCCCCGCATTCAGCATACGGTTAATTGTTCTTCTTGTATTGCGAACTGTATTCGCAATAGGCTTCGGATTACTCATTTCTTGCAACTGAAGCTTTGGGCAAGAATCCCCTTGTAGACAGGAGATAGTCCGTCGGTAGTTGTCCTCTATTTGTGTGTCAAATTTCACAACTGTGTTAGCATTGCATTTTAAGGTTTAATTTGACCAGCTATTTGTGCAGCGAGTTCTACGGTCACGATTGACTTCAAACTTGCAGATATAAAACTAGAGGGCTCTGAGGCTTATTTGCCGAAGTTAGAGAAAAATCTGTCTTAGGGGTTTGAAATTATTGACATTTTTTGTAAAAATGCGGTTTTAAACATATGCCGATATCTCAAACCTTTTTATACCTGTAAGAAAATAAATAGCATTCTCTCAAAGTTCAACCATTCTTTATTAAGGGTGCCAAAAATCATAGAAATTGGTTAAATCATTTCTTCCGAAAAACGCGATTAAAAAACATAACCAACGCGCCAATTAATAGGTTCGGGCCACCTTAACCCCAACATAGAGGTATGATTGACAACTGAAAGAGGTAGTCGTCGTGTTCTCTTGTTCGACATTTTTTCGCTTTTATTATAACGAAACTCTCTTGGGCCATAATTATCCGACCAACAAACAAACATTACAGTTCACTTTCAGCTAAGTTTGAAAAGGCGCGGGGAATAGCTTCTCGCAATAAGAACACTGAAAAACAACCCACTACGTCCCTGAATACATAGCCTGGTCATATGGATTCTGGGTGTTCTTGTTCTCATTAAAACACTCCCGTCTATACAGTAGCTGAAGTTGGATCACAACAGGTGGAATGTAAATTTGTCAGTTAACGGCCAATGAAATTTATGGTTGTCATAAACACTGCATCATGGTTAAACAAACATGTCCAAACGACATTACTACTGTTTACAAACTTCAAAGGGACAGAAATTCGCCTAACTGGGAAACTTGAGAAAATAATATTAGGACAAACGATCAAAATTCGAGAAGTGAGGTAAGAGAAAAATGTGGAAATGAAGATACTTCCGTTTGGCTCGCTTTAATGAGCGTTTAGTCCCATTCCGCTTACGGTAGTACAGTAGCTGATTAGTTCAGTGTCATCACACAAAAGGTTCTGTCTGCACACGTGATCCTTTTTTTGGACGGTGAAATATCTTATCAAACAGGAAATAAAGGACAATAACGATCTGCCGTTTGGATCTCAAGAGTGATGATCTTTTTTTTTCTTTTGAAACTGGTACTGGCCCAATAACCCTAACGTTATGCATGACTGTATGCTGCATTTTATCTTGAACTTAAAGGGACTTCCCTTCCTCCCCCCCACAAAAAAGTTGTTCCAACTGAATGATTTTCCCATCAGTGGACAGCCTTTAAATCTTCTCTACCAGGTGAGGTATATTTTATGGATGGTGGCGCTGCTGGAGGCCTGTAACCTCACCAAACGTGGTCGCCATCTTGGATTTTATCAAGAATTAGAAATCAGTTAAAAACCGTCAGTGACAATTAATAATTCTTTTGTGCCAAACATGTAAAATACCACATAAATAATAAGCAATTATTGGAAGAGGTTGAGCAAAATATCGTGATTTGTCAGTAGCGAGCAGATCAACTATTTGCCTCAGCCTTCGGCTTCGGCAAATAATTGATCTGCGCTGACAAATCACAATATTTTGCGATACCGAGTTCAAAAATTGTTTTGTCATTCGATCACTGAGCTTGTTTTTTAATAAATAATATCTTCGGAAAGCGGTTGGTGCAAGCTGCCTTCCAGAAGTAATGACAGAGATCACATAAACGAGCGAGGAGCAAGCGTGGTTTCATTTACGCACGAGCAGAATAGTATTTGTAGCCAAAAACAGTTGAACGACATTGCGCATGAGCACACCATTATTTTTAGGCAGTTATTTTCAGGTCACGTGGCGGGCTCTCGGCCAATGAAAAAGAAGAAACATTTGCATAGAATGATAATACACTTTGCTTCATTTTAACCACAAGCTTAACTTTTTAAGTTAAAGAAGTTGAAAAAACATGCATTTTCACTCAAAAATGGCTTGAGCACATCCTACTTATGGCAGCATATCTCGTAACCATAGTAATTGACCATCACTAAACTTGTCTCAGCGGGGGTCGCAAACAACAAACCCCCTACCGCCATCCTTGTACGTCGGAGACTTAAGCTGTGTCGCCCCTAAATGTGCGGTTTTTCACCTTGCCTATTAACGGAGTGCATCACAGCCAACCAACTCATTGAGTAAAAGAAACATCAACTTAGAATCAGTATTGAAAAGCGATTGATCAGTGTATTAGAAAATGATGAATAAAAGTCCAAATACTAAAAGCGGAACAGTACACCATTCGAATTATTTTTGCTTTTTGTATATATTACTGAACCTTGGACTTGTTAAAGCAGCGCTGTTACAGAATTGAGCTCTCTCTTTTTTTTGCAGCAACTAAAATGAAAATTTGGCATTTTTTCCCACTGGGTAAAACTGGTACAGCTTATCTCTTTATATGCTTCAATGCATATGTTGAGAGAAACTCTTTTTCAATTCAACTGTTTATTTTACAAGTCAGTTGACAATAGTTGTTCAATAGAATTAGAACGACGGAACTGAAGATTTTTAACGAAACATAATATAGTGTATTGGGTGTAGTAGCTCGGTTGGCAGTTTACTTTCTTTTCTTGTTTTAAGGGCAAAAAATTTAAAAAAAGAAAGAAAAAACGAAGACGTCACATATTAATAATATTGTTCTAAACCTTTAAAACCTTTAAGGATTAGCCTATCAAAATTGCAAATACCATTTATAAAAAGATATACCCTAACAATGCATTCGATGTGTCTTGGTATCGAAAGAGCGAAGAAGTACATTACAGTTCACTGTCAACTCACCACTAAGGAAGATCAGGAATATACATGTCAAAAGGAAGTTACCACCAGTCATTCGACTTCTTGAAAGCGGATTAGCTCCTTTATCACAGGGCGTTAAGCAATTCCTCAAATAACAACGAAGTATACTAAACAGAGATCTGCAGCTGGAGCCTGAAGAGTTAATATTGTGTGTTAATATGTTAATATTGTGTTAATGTTTTAATATTGCTGACGCAAATGAGTTAAATTTCTATGCATCATACAATATATATATATTTTTTATCATAAATCGTAAACTTTCCATTTTGGGTTCTGAAAGTTGAAAAACAGTGGTGTAGTGATAGAACTGTATTTAAAGTTTGAATTTAAAAATTTGCTTGTGATAAAATGCCTTTATTGCAAGTTATCACTATAATGAGATACTTCATTAACATTCTGGTTGTCACGGACGCTGACAAAGTGTATTAAATATTTAAAAATCATTAAGGAATAGACTTTTTGGCGAAATCGCAATAAAGAAAAAATATCTATACAGACTTTACAGTCTCGTAGAACTTTTCCCAAATTCAGAAAAGTTTTCTGATTAAAGTCAAGAAAACATAGGCCTGTAATTTCGCTTACATGTATCACTCACTTTTATCACTTTTCATGGGTCATTAGGCACAAAAATTAATTAAAGTTATTAATGTTAACTAAAGGCGGTCTCTCATCGCCAACAGGTGATTATAAAAAGAAAATTTCAACCAACCGGTACCATTCTAAGCAGCTGGTTTTCGAAGCGTCTATATGGCAATAAGGAGTGAATTTGTTTAACTATACTATGGTTGAACAAATTAACAGAATATGCAGGCGACTCAATAAATAATATCTTTAAAAGAAATGATGCAGATTGTGGCCCTTTAATTTATTTCGTTCCCTTCAATACGTTCTTTAGAAATGATAATTATAATAATTAAACAATACTTGTATTAAACGTTAACGAATATGACGTTGACCTTACAAAAAAAGCAAAAAAGGAAAAAAAAAATGAAAATGAGAGATTTTATGCCGATTGGACAGGCAGGTTACTCCACCAACCTGGGGTCCCCCACCTCTATTTAAACAGACCCTTAAACGGCAGATGCTTAAAATTGAAGGTGGAGCAGCTCAAAATTCATTTTCATAGGAAACCTTCCTCTGGTTAAATATCTCCACTGTATTCTGTAACACGTATGATAATAATAACAGTAATAAAAGGTAGACAGAAAATTTGTTCTAATGCATGGAAATTTCGATCATTCGGATCACTTTTTATATCCACAAAGCCGTTTAGACCTTTTTAAAATGTGGTCATTAAATAAACTTACAAAACAAACGAGCTTAATAGAACTTTTTCAACCATTGGTCATCGATTTAACAAATTGACACCAGGATTGAAGACAAAATTCCTTCCTCCTTCGAACCACGATTCGCTTTTTCCAACCCCCCCCCCCTCTTTTTGATAGCAATTACTGGCGCGCGCGTGAGAAATCACTCAGTTATTGCTAAAATAAAAACAGAATATCAGTAACGTTTAATGATGCAGTTTCTCGCTGCCAACGGGCAAATATGAAAGGCTGAAAAGCCGTTAAAATTGTTTTACCTTCCCGGAGGAAAGAAAAACGACAAAATAACGCTAATAACCAATCAACTACGAACTACTTACTAGTTTTAATTTACTTAATAACTACGTAATACTGCTTTCTGAAAAGTCAATTCATATGGCCTAACGTCAATGCACAAGCGCAAGTCAGTCTTACGGCACTCTAGCACCTTCCTCATCGGTGAGGTAAAAGGTGAAATGAGTTTGCGGAATGGCATGTGGCATGGCTTGCGGAAAGACATAATTATGCGGAATGTAATATACGCAGAACGACCCAAAGAAATAAATTAAATTGAAAAGTGCAGTAGATTTCTGGATTACAGATCATGAATGTTTGACACGGGGCGTTCATTTAGTCTCAAAAATGATCTGATCTGTCCGCCGTATTAATAAATAATCCCTAGAATTGTAGCTAGTCCGACTTCACGTTCAACAAGCGTTCTTTTCCCTATAGCGTTTTAACATTTGACTATATTAAAATGGTGGGCAGAAAGAGAGAAAGGATTATCCAAAACACCTAAAATAAATTAGTAAGTATTAATTATAAGTATTACATAGACACGAATGCAGTAAAGCTTATCACTACTTTCTCCTCTATAAGCACGGGCTATAATAATTAGGTTTAAACACTGACATAGTCAAATCCTCTATCTCGGTAGAGGTGTTAGGGCTAGGACTTCGGAGCTTAAGATCCCGGGTTCAATATGCTTGCTTATGACACTTTCGATCTTCTTTTTTCTCAAAAATATTGAAGGGACTTAGAAAATCTTAAGTTTCAGACTTAGAAAAGATGGGTGACGCACTGTCGCTGATGTGTTATCAGTGGTGAGCTGCAGAGAATGCATGATATTACTGTGACTAGGATGCTCTCGGTGCTCTAGCTTTGTATCTGGAAAGCGTTGTTATCTTCTTCTCATGTAAGTGCGCCCATTTTTTGGAATTTTCTAAACTTATAATTTACCAATAGATAATACAGATCGAAAATTAAATAAAACTGCAAGAATTGCTAAAAGTAAAAGAAATGAAAATAAAAGGTATACGATGTTTTCTACAACTCGGGCTATACGTCAGTTTCCATCCTCTCAAACTACCTTTATAAAAAAGGCGAAAAAATGTTTGAAGCTAAGAACCATAGCCTGAATTTTTAAAACGAGCACATAACTCAAAGGGGTACTATCTCACTTGACTAAAAATAAAGGTGTACTATCTCACCTGACTGAAAAAACAGAGCATAACTGCATCGAGAAGTCGTTTTGTCAACAATGGCAACAAAAATTTATGCGATGACTTACCCGCCAAGTAAGATTCCAAATATTGTGTTACCAGAAATTTGCAGTCAGCTTTCCATAAAGTCGAAACAGGTTCTCCGCAGTATTACCAATACACGATGCGCTGTAGATTAGGTCGAAATAGTATAACGAAAACCGGTCGATTTTTAACGTCTCCTACTTTTAATGTGCTTCCCTTAAAATCCTCTTTTGAAGCACGCCATATGCTAACTATTCATGCAATTTCTTGGATCAGAGCAGGTGGAATATATTTGGCATGGCATCATATAAGCATGTATTTAACGGTGCAACGGTAAAACAGTGGTTTCAAACGGCCAATCAATATCAAAGAATATCATATCACATTTCGATACAAATTAGTCTAAGAAAAGAAATTTACCTTATTAGAAATTCTTGGAAAACGAGTGACATAGTGACATACACTAATACTAGTTAGATAACTCGCCAAACAATTTTGAACCTTTAAAAGACATTATTCTTCTTTTCAATGATACAGTGTGCAAAGGGGTAAGATAAGACTATTAGGGGCTATTTGCATGATACAGGAATGACTTTCACTCGGAATAAGTTTCGTTCCAGAATTTGATTCACATGACAAAATGACTGGCTTAAGGTTGATTTCCACTGTCGCGTAATTTTTACGAGCGTACACATGTAAATTTTACGCGCGTAAATAAAATAGAGGCAATCTATGGAAAGCCGCGCGTAAACGCAAAAGTTGAGCGAGGTAACGTGTTCGCACTTAACCTCAAGTTGAAGCAGTTTTTTTTTTAAAAGAGAAAGCAAAAAAAGAATATTGGCTGCCTCACCAATTTGCTTAATTCCGGATCAGTGTAAACTTCTTACTGACGCAATTTCACACATTATACAAACATGGGAAAATAATTTTATTCAAAACTGAAATTTCATTTTTAAGTTGTTGAGTTTGAAAGGTTCAGAAAGTTGAAATGATTAGAATAAATTAAAAAAATAATAAAGAAATTTCTCGGCTTAAAGTGTGACTGTGACGTTCGAAAACATGTTGTGAACAATGTAAAAATAAAACATTTTCGGTTGCCATTGACGTTAAAGAAAGTTTGTAAATTGTTTTTTTAAATCTTGTTGTTATTTGGCGAATTTTCTCCCACCACCCCCAGCCAATAATCTCTTATTTGAGAGCCTAAAAATTTTCTATTGTTGTAATTTAGTAACTTAGACGAGCGAAGTATTTTTTTGCGCTATGGCTAAACATATAACTAATTAAAATTATTTTTTAAGCTCTAAACCTTAATTGTCTCTTTTAAATATCATGTCGCTTGCGGTTTGTCACCGTTCGGAAAGATTGCCTAGTCTTAATGAAACAACCCATTAAGTTAACAACTTTTTACATAGAGTTATGATTGACAACCGAAAGGTAAAATGGTGTTGGTGCAAAGACTGAATAGGTAATTCAAGTCAAATACTTAATGAGCGAAACAGTTTATCGTATTTTTTTAAACTGGTGACTGATGCTTAATATACTTTCCGCCTTTATGTGCCCTAAGCCTATCGCGATCATTTCCTTTTGCGTGGCTCTTATTAGTAATTTGTTGAACAGTTTAAATGTTGTAAAATATTCCTTTTTATCCAGTATGGGTAAATTCAGTTTTCAGGATTGTACGTGTTACCTATCCTGTATACTTCCAGTTAATTACTGACCGATTGATAGCGCGTGGGACATGTGTGATGAATGAGACGCATCCTTTAATTCATCTGCATATTTTACAAGTCAATTTGTTGTGAAACATGTTCTGTACACTAAACAGGGCTAAACTGAAGTTTTTTTCTGATCAATTTCAATAAGAAATACGGAGAAGAAATATTCAATCAACATTTTTCGATTTTTTTTTCTGTCAAAGAAGTGCAAAAAAACGGACGTCGTAAGGGCGCTAAAGCTTTAAAACGTTCAAATTCTAAAACAAATAGCCAAATAGGGTGTCTTGCTATCAACATGAACTAGATAAAAATTGTGGCGCTATATATATGCCAGTATATTATACTCCCCACTTAAGAGGAGCAGAATCGAAATATACATGTAACGAGGAAGCTACCGCCAGCGATTCGATTCAGTCAAAGCCTTTTCTTCCTCAGACGATTACAAATGGGATCGGTGATCCCATGTGGCTGACGCCTTGAGAGTGATAGCTGTTCTTGGCTACTTCCAAATGTGTTAATCTTGGTGACGTAATTTAAAAAAATTCCTTTTAGGTTTTTTTTTATAAATTTTCTGTTTCGTGTTGAAAATCGTTTTGAAAATTTCGATCATTTTTATCACTTTTTATTACCAAAAAGTCTTTGAAACTTTTTAAAATATGATTTCAACCATTGGTCATCGATTTAACCAGTCGACATCAGCTTTTTTAAGTTGTCTGTTATTTCAGAATTGAAGACAAAATTTGTTCATAACTTTGTCAAAATGTTTTCGAACCACGATGATTCTCTTTTTGCAAAAAAAGGCTCTTTTTGATAGCCAATTATTGGCGCACGAGAAATTACTCACCTATTGCTAAAACAAAAATAGAATATCAGTAACGCCTAATAATGCAGTTTCTCGCCGCCAACGGGCAAACATGAAAAGCTAAATTACAGCTAACTTACTAAAGCATTGAATTAAGGAGGTTTCGATTTCCTAGCTCTTACTTTCTAAAGCAACTTAACTTCAACCCTATGATGTCTATTAAAATTGTAATGACCTTGCCGGAGGGTTTAACAAAAGAAAAAGAGAAAAAAACTAATAACCCATCAACTACGAACTACTTACTAGTTTTTACTTAACTACGTAATTCTGAAAAGTCAATTCATATTGCCTAACGTCAGTGCACATGCGGAAGTCAGTCTAATTGGGCTCTAGCTCCTTCCTCAGCGTCAAACGTTGCAGTATTTTTTTTTTCAAGTTTAAACTTCATAAACTCCACCAAATTTATGCGTAATATATTAGACTTTCCGAAAACTACATAATTACGACACCTCAGTGACGTTTGGTGGCTTAAAAAGCAATTATGAATAGAAGTTAAACGAAAACAAAGATAATCGGGAAAAAGAAAGCCTTCCACCTTCCTCAGATTAAGTTTAAAAGCTGCAAATTTGCGAATATATAAAGAAGGAGTTTAAAAATCGAAGAGTCGATTATTTCGAGTTATTTCGAGTTTTCGGTTCTTAGAAGCCTTGAATAAAGACTGAACTAAAGTTGTTTTTTTTTTCACCAGACAAAATCAACGCATCATATGAAATGTGTAATATATTAGCTACCGCATGGGTTATCGACTATTTCATTGCGTTCGATGTGCCAATTTATAATACAACCGACAAAGGAAATTTTCGCGTACGTCAATAAGAATCATGGCTCACAGTAAAAAAAAGTGATGAAGCAGAGTATAATTCCAATCTGTCACCTAAACAATATTCCATTTTAGTTTTTTTGGCCTTAGTTTATTTGCCCGCTTAGCGTTTCCCTCAGTCACGCTTTCTTCCTGTGTATACTCATGGTGCGCCGTTAACATTTTTTTGAGGTTTCAAACTGGAGCCGGAGCTTTTAAAATGGTGTTTTATACAAGATGTAAGCTGGAGTTGTTGTTGTTGTCAAAAAAAAAAGAAAAAAAAAAAAAATGGAAAGAAATGTTGCCTTTTACTTACCCATAAAATACCCAAAAAGGGGTTATAAAATATAGAAGAAGAAATAAAAAGGAAGAAAGAAAAAAGAAGAAAAGAAAGCAAGAAAAGAAAACTATATTTTGTTTGTGTCCTCCAGGTGACGCTATAAAATTGAACTTGAATAATTCGAATGCAAAAGTGCCCAGTCCTATTTCAAACTATCTTGTCACCTCAGGTGCCACAATTTTATTTGTTTTCCGACTTCGACTTTTTCTGCAGCTACTCTTTCTGGATCCATCAATGACGAAAGCATAGTTTTTTAATATATATTTTTTATTTTTTGTCAGTTTTCAGTGTCTTTAAGCGTTGCACAAACTACAACTAGCTGCCAAAATATTCTGAGACACTCAGAAGAAAATTTAGTCTGTTCCAGGCATTCAGATGGTAGAACGCGGGCAAATAATTAGTTGATTGCGAACTCCCTAGTCTCCTCTCGTTGTCTAACTCGTGGGGACGCGGGACGGAACCACGAGTTATTGCAGGGACGGTGATATGCAAATGAGTCACTCGCTCACTCGTAGTAGACAGACTTCGTAATTAATGGGATCCGAACTCGAGAGTGCGAAGATCTATCGTTGTCCGAAGAAGCACGCGTTCGCCGAAGTCCGAGAGCTTGCATCGTTCGCTGCTCAGACTCAGAGTTTTCTTTGCGGCAAATTTTCTACAATACGGTTAGATGTCTTACCAAATTTAAGACATGGAGGAATCTTTCAGATGAGTACGGTGGTTAAATTGGGGATTGGATTTTAAGAGCCTTTGACTCGTCTAGGCGTTAAACCTGACAAGAGAAGATGAGCATTTGCTCTTCGACTCCGCCGCAAGATCACGGGGGATATATACTGAATTCCGGCTTGTTGGAAAGTCATCTGAAAGTGACAAAATGTAATGCCATGCCAGTCTTAAGAACCTGTATGAGACGAAAATGGATGTGATTTTGATCATTAATTAGCTTCAAAATTACAGCGGAAATCGAGATAACAGAATATATGTTTTGCGTGCTACTTCGCAGACGAGGTTTATCGGCTTTTTGTAAAGCGTAATTATGTTCTTTCATTAATTCATCGCCATGGAATGCGTTTAAATTTTTTTTTTCTCGGTTAATGCTGCTCTATCATCTTCAAACGGTGGAGGCTCCATGGAAAAGGCATTAAATTAAAGACTTATCGCCAAATTTGTGTGTCTCGTCAAGCTAAAGGTGCCGGGTCGACTCCTTCTCTATACTTTTCTTTTTTTCCTTCTTTCTTTCTTTCTTTCCGTTTCTGTTTTGTTTTGTTTGCTTATTTGTTTTGTTGTTTTTCTATAAATATATGCTTAAATAACTGTTATTTAATAGACTGCAATAAACAGCAAGAAAAGTATCGTGTTTCCAAAGAAAAGATAGTATATTAAACTAACATATGGATAAACAATCCGAATTTCTATCATTTCCCACAATTTACTGTGGGAAAACCAGAGTTGATAACTATCATTTGATTATTTGCTAAACATCGTTCCCACGAGTTGACGATAGTCTTTCTTTGATTTCCTCTCGCGTTCCTTTATCGCTCACCGCCTACAATTTAACTCTCTCTACACTGAACGCCTGAAACAGGCTACAGAAAAATCTGCTCTCATTCAGTAAAACCACTGCCGTAGTCAAATATCTGTGGGGTATAAGTTTCACTCCCTTCCTCTCCTCTGTTCAAATTTTTCCTCCAAATAGGCCACTTCCGAGTTCCAAAAACCCTCACTTTCAAAATGAGGCTAGGTGCACAACATTTCTTGTGAAAATGAGTTTTATTTATTTTACTCGCCGGGAAATGGCTTACTGACATGCAGTCACGTGTCAACAGAAGTAATGTTTCTTTGTAGGATTTTTATGCTCTTTCCTATAAGAATTAAACCTATAACGAAAACTTGCCAATACTCTATTTTCTAACAGTGGCTACTAAAACAAATTCGCGTGCAGTCTACGTGACAGTCACGTGTCAACAGAAGTAATATTTCTTTGTAGGATTTTTATGCTATTTCCTTTAAGAATTAAACTTAAACATATAATGAAAACTTGCCCAAATTCCCCCTTCCCCTATCAACGACGGCCACGCAGGCTATCTGTTTTCTAACAGTGGCTACTAAAACAAGTTCACGTGCAGTCTACGTGACAGTCACGTGTCAACAGGAGTCATGGTTCTTTCCTCGTGCAGGGCATTGTCAATCTTGCTTTTTACTCCAACCGTTGATCTTAGAGAGGCACTGCTAGGTTCTTTTGTACAACTTGGTTCATTCGTCACTTTGTTTGACCACAATCCGATTGTATTGCGGTTTTCTTGAGAGTTTTTCACGCTTTTTGCCGCATTCCTCTTCTGCATTTTTCTGGAGTATGCTGCACGTACGTCGCTGTTTCTCAAAACGTGAAGTATGAAGATGAACAAACCCTAAAAATGTGTGTATCGATAAATAAAAAGAAAGTTAAGTTCCTTCATAAGGGTGAGAGAAAAGAAGAAATGAAGGCAAAATTTATAGTCAATGGTTAATCGCAGTACATGGTATCAGGTACCGCCCACCATCTCTACTATTCTATGTTCTGTCATGTTAATTTTCTCGATCGCTACATTCCTTGACACTACTGTCAAAGTCTGGAGTAAACTTCGAATGCTTGTGTGGCAAAATATATAAATAAATAAATGAACGAATGAGTGAATTAAAACGGCTTTTTTAGCCACCAAGCTAAGATTTGATAAAATAATATTTGCTCGCTGTCAGTTAGCCTTAGAAAACATCGGACATTGTGCGACACCACCACTGGTTTCCCCGCGTAATGACGTTGGAGAAACTAGCGGAGAAATTCCATACTGATCACTCGTCACTACCCGGATCTGGGTAGTGCTTCTGATTGGTTAAAATCTGCTTCATCCAATTAGAAGCACTTCCCAGATCTGGGTTTCTGACACGTCATCAGTATGGATGTTCTTCGCCAAACGTCATTTCTTGGGGAAACCAGTGGTGGCGTCGCGAAATCAGGGCACCCAGCGTCAATTTTCAAAAAATATCTGTTCGGAAGACGATTTGAGATCTAGAATTTTCGGAACATTTTTTGTAAAATTTCTTGCTTGACTGCCTCTCCTAGGATTTTCAAACATCTAAAAAATGGTATAATTGCCCATTTTTAACGGATTTTAACCCTAAAAAGGTCACCTAAAATTTTCGGGAGCCTTTTTTCTTGCTGAAATTTTTGAAAAGGTAAGTTTTGATCCCTATAATTTTCGGATCACTAGACTTTCAGCTAGGAAAGCCGAACAGATGAAAAATTTTTAGGGGATAAAAATATGCCTATATCTACCGTCTAAATACTAAATACGTTTAACAATGCTATGTTGTGGACTGTTTCCTCAAACTACTCAAAAAGTTAACATGTTGGATTTTCTAGTACTATACCTGCAAAGAGTTGAAGATGGTAAAGATGTACTGAAATACGAGTCCAGCATCTGTGACACTTAGGACACCAAACACCCAGGTCAGTCCCAGAAGAGGAAACAAAACTACGCATGCTTTAACTCCTTGTCGAACTCTTTCCAGATGAGGTGTTTTGTCGGCTTGCATTCTTAGGATCTCATGAACCACTCGGGCAAGTAAAACTGAGTTTATCTGCGTGGAAACAATGCATGAGAATAAGATATCTTTTAATGGCAGAAACCTTGGACCCTGTTTCTTTCTTTCTCTCAGGTCTTGAAAATATGACTACAATGAATAAATAAATAAACAAATAAATGAATAAATATATATATATATATTATATATATATATATATAAATGAAAACATAAAATATAATCGATAAATAATCGATCAAAGCTCGGACGTATGAAACATCTCAAGCATAGCACGCTAAGTATGACGTCACAGCCTCCCCTTCACCGCAGCGCTCTATCCCAGATGTGTTTATTACCCGCAAATGAATGAATAAATGAAATGCCGTGGATAAGAGGACAATAAACGTGTCCTCTTTACAGTATATATTTACATGTTAACAGTAAGCTCTGACGTCAGCATGCAAGGGCGGCACTGGTAGCCGCTATCAGTCCATTTATGGGCTTACTGTAATCCACCAAGATATGATATGAAAGGAAGCTAAATATTCTGGTTTTCTTTTTTCTACATGAATCGTTATTAATTTCAGTTTCACGTCTTACATTTTCATGGCAAATATTTGATGATTATATCAATTTTTAATCAGTTACAGGTGACCCTCAATATTCTGTAAGCAATTATTTTTTAAATTGTTCTCTTAACAAACTTATTCACTTATGGGACATTTCCACTTTCTTACCCTTACCGTGCAAACTAAGAGAACAGGCGCAACAAACGTCCAGATAAGGTTATTTTTGAAGGAAACCCAGCAACTGAAAAAAATAAAGAAAATCAAGGTGTTACTAAGAAAGGATTATTGATAAAACTTGACGGTTAAAATTGGAAATGTTGACGAAAAAGTCTACGAAGACTTATTTAAACATTTTCAGTTGTTTGAAAACCAATTTTTTAGGCCTGTAACGTGAACGTGCTCATAATAATTCCTCTGAAAAAGACAGTTTGGGCAAATTTCATAAGTAACTTTGCAATAAATAAATAAATAAATAAATAAAAAATGGTCATAAAAAAATAAACAGATTCTTGAAACCTCCAAGTTTTTCTTGCTCCGTTTTGTTCGGTAGTATTAAGATCTGGTTTGTTTACTTACAAATGATCATGAACATAGCTTTCTATCCCACCATCTTGAATGGAAGCAATCACGATCGATAAAACCACAATCAAAAGGGAGACGCCTAAGGTTTGATTGAAAACGAAAAAGAGAAAAATGAAAAGTTAGGCTCAGTTGGGTTGCGTCAGATACGTCAGTGTACACTCTTATGAAAACTGTGGTGTTGAGAAGTGAGTGTACAAATTCCTCTGAATAGCAAGTCTCAATTGCAAGTCCTTGTAAGTACGTAAGGAAAGTAACTAGATAAACCAGGAATCAATTGACCACTCCAGAAAAGACCATAACATACCATAATGCTCTTTTTGTTCGTCGCCCCAAAATTTTGCATAAGCATTGTCTTCAGTTTCTCTTGGGAGTTAAAATGGCCCTAAGAGAAACTGAAAACAATTTTTATGCAAAATTTTGGGGTGACAAATATAGAGCATTATGGTATGTTATGGTAATTTTGGAGTGGTCAATTAACGAAATGCTTTTGATCCCGGAAGGGACTTACAAGTCAAGACCTCTTGACTAGATCTACCAACGGGCCATTTTCTGTCGGTAGGCTTTTGCTTTAATACTTACCCCAAGCCACTCCATAGAACAAGCGCCATCTGATGACCGTATTGAACACTTTGACAACCATCAGATACAGGTAAACACCCTCAAATAACATCCAAGCAAATCCCACCAGATAGAAGTAATGAATCATGGCTGCTACAAACACACACAGTTCCTATAAAGAAACGGGATTCACCGTCATCACATTGTCCATAACAGCACGCTTTTTACCAACCTCCCAACACAAAAAATAAATGATTAAAAGTAAAAAATAAACCAAAGATACTAAAGAAGAACTAAAGAGCACTCGACCACTGAGCCACATTTTTTTAGCACATTTGCGTAAAATCGAGCTCATGGGAAAGCCATCTAATGATATTAAGTTATTCAAAACTCAACTCTTTTATATCCAAAAGTCTTTCATTTGTGATTTTTCTTTTTAAATGTTTTAGCGATCAATTTATCATTCAGGCCAACAAAATGCTCATTATTTCGTTATCTTTCAGATTAAGCTTAACTTCCTTAACTTACCTTAACTTCTGTGGCATCAATTCCAGCAAGAAACGTAATTTGTGCTATCGCTATGGCGACCACAAGGTTAAAGTGGATTTGAGTTTGGTCTTCTTTCAAATCCCTGAGCGAGGCAAAAAATAATTGAATCCCTCTGAAATGTTATTTTTTTCGAAGCGGGAAAATCCCATCTTAAGGTGCTTCTACTTTCTTGATTTAAAAATCATAAATGAACGTCTGACAATCTAATCCAGAGCCTAATTGCGCTACGAGGGGTTTTGAAGAGGCCGGCTGACTCCCCGTCCCTCTCCCTTGTGGCTCGTTGGAAGATAAATTTTTTACAGCCCCAGGTTTTTCTGTTGAACGTCTAGTCTGTTCAAGCGTTTTACTGTTTGCATGTTGCAGGCGACAATCTTGGTTTCACTCTTCCCCAGGTTATACTTGGTGCATTTGAAACCAAGATAAAAACGCTTACCTCGACCTTGATCGTTCCGGGTATCACAAAACCAAATCTAAATGTCTGAGCTCTTTTATAACGGTATATCATTTGTAACTCACATGAGGACGCAATATGCAACAGCGGTGAGTGCTTCTCCGATAAGCGATAGAGCACACCCAACGTAAGTAATGACTTTCAGTGCCACGTTATGATCTGCTGGAACCTGTTGGAAAGATAGTTTAAAAACTGTTTGCAAATACGCCAAATCAATCAAGACAAATATTGGAAAGAGTCAGGGCCCCTTATTATTTAGCAAAGAAGTACTCTCAATGGCGAAAACAGGAATGGCCTTCTTATTACTCGAGTCA
Organism: Porites lobata; assembly: GCA_942486035.1. NCBI lineage: Eukaryota > Metazoa > Cnidaria > Anthozoa > Scleractinia > Poritidae > Porites > Porites lobata. The sequence continues at coordinate 38,876 of CALNXK010000298.1, forward strand.
CTAAAACTATAAATGACAATGTGAAAAAGGGTTCATGGCGCCACGATTATAGATGCTCTCCTTTTCTCCTTTTTTTTAACATTCATAGTACAGTAAAAACCCACGAGTAAGAACCTGTTAGTATTTTCCCAATTTAGCCCAAACAGGTTCTTACATAAATGGTATAATTAGCACAAATTTAGGCTATTTGAGGTTCTTAAATAAGTTCTTATTTTCCGAAGAAAAAATACATTGAATATTTAGAGGTATTCAGTTTATTCTTTATATCAAATCTGAATATCAAATTAAAATTTATGTAAAAATCAATTTAAGAAGAAAAACTGAAGCAGTGACAACATGAATTTTAAATGTAATTTTACATGTATTGTAATGCCTTGTCTTAGTACCAACAGTTAATTGAACTCCTATACAATAATCAACAATGAATGAGGCTCAGTATCTTAGGAAGAATTATGGAGATCGAGAAGGGTGTTTGATAACACCCTCCGAGATCTCCATAATTCTTCATATGATACGAAAGCCGAATTCAATAATTGTTTTATTATTCATTAAAAATAATTCCTAGTTTAAAAACATAGCTAAAACAAGCTTACCTGCATCGATGCTAAGTTCATCTTCGATAGTTTACGTTTAGGTTTGTCCAGCTCCGCAAATATTCTCCAAATAGCAGATGTCGCCCTCCAAGTTGTCTCAGCTTCTTGCTGTTTTTGCTATGTTTTTAGCCATTATTTCGGCTAATCCAGCTGTAGTGCTTACTCTTGAAACGAGTGAAGTGTCCGCTATTTTAGTTTTTACAACGAAAACAACGCAATCTCGTCCCCAGGTCTTCTCGGTTAACGGTGCATTAACTTGTAGAAGGCTGCATTTTTGACGTCATTTCCTCGTTAAACATAAAATTCTTCTAAATTTGGTCATCAGTGAATGATTATGGTGAATTTTGCTTGTGGAAATATTTTGAATGAATAATAATATCATTTAAATAACAGTTTGTAGCTCAAATAACAACTAAAGATTGAAATTTTTGAAATTTATGGAAGATATCTATATTTTCACATCTACCTCTCTGGAAATCTGCGATATTAGCTAGTCAGAGAGAGTATAGCTATAAATCGCAGGTACTAACGTCTGATCCAACGCTGGAGCGATATACCCTGCGGTATATCAAACATGGAAACACAACAACAATAAAGTAATGTATGGAAATTGAGAGAATTTTTCATAGAACCTGTTTCACATTTTAGGCTAAACAGGTGCTTGTGTAGAGATGCCCTAACTAGCAGATTCTAGCCTAAACGGTTCTTAAAATCTCGGTTCCTACTCGCGGGTTGTTATTGTATTGGGACATGGGGAAAACAAGCCAAAAAGCTGCTCCAACTAACCTCATTGTCTGCTCCAACGTGCATAAGAACAGCAAAGTTTGTGAGGTGGTTACAAGTGCATGTGATTTTCGTTTTGGTTCTATTGACCATTGAACATCCTTTGCTTGACCAAGAACCGTTGAAACGTGATCTGAAATATAGTTCCGGAGTATGACTGCTTAAAGGTAAAGGCCAATCAAAGGGCAGCAGTATATCAACCCTTAAACGGCATTAAAGTCGGTAGCAAGATATTTTCTCTATAGAATTGTCCAATTATTATCTAAAATAACTATAAATCAACTCATACTAATAACCCCTGATGCTGTTAAGTCCTTTCAGGTGCGTATTGAAAAATTCTGTCACACTTACTTGGCAGCAAAATCCCAGAAGACACAATGTGCCTCTAGTCCCTTAAAAAAGACATTTAAAGTTTCAGATAGAATAAAACTAACAAAAACCAAAGAAAGGTGAATGACTCGTCGGCGTCGTAGATATTTTTATACCTGGTACTAAGTAAAAGCGACAAACGAAACACGAAAGAAAGAAAGTGCATAATTTTACAACGCCTTATTAAGGGGTTACATCGTGGCTAGACCGTGAGCGGTCGTCAGGTTCTTACCTCATTGCCACGCGCGGCTAGCGAAAATTGAAATTATGCAAATTAATGGTAAAAAGGACTGCCCTTGTTTTTCGCGGCTTCGTTGCTCGCTCCTAACGTATGCTCTCGAACTACTCTGACTCAGAAGAAAACTAATAGCCAGCTCGCAGATTACATCGTGGTGAAGTTCCGCAAGTTTTAAGCCACTAACTGAGTTTTCTTTGATTTTCTTCTTTGAAGTGCTCCAGATTAAGAAGAAAAAAAGAAAACAAGAATATCCTAAAACAGTACAAGCAGTTATCAATCAATCACTTCTCGGCTAGAGAAGTTAGCATGCTCATTTTTTTATGAGTAGACAGATTTTAATCACACTTACTAGCTAAAGAACATACCTCATCGTAACGTAATATAACTGACACGTTTTTCTGAAGGATGACCTGGGGCCTTGGATCTAATGTGCTGCCTATTATATTACTTAGCGTGAAGTTCATGATAGTTTTACTGTTAGAAAAAATTGAAAAGACAATTTATGATTACAGTGTTGTAGAAATCTCACCGCAAAATTTCAGTGACTTTTAAAGGTAGCGTCTGAAAAAAATGGTCAAATACGTCCCCCTTAAAATTTTCTTCGTTAACAAATTATCTACTCACCCTGGAAAGTACATTATGGTTGCTTGCCATTTACAAAAAGATTCCGGAAATTTCTGTTGAAAAGTAAATGCAGCACGGCTTTTTGGTTCGTTCCAGCGGACAATTTCCGGGAGCAACGAAACATCTGAAAAGGTAGTCCTGTGTTCTCGGAGGGAATATATCAGACAGAAATTCGTGTTCCATTTCTTCAAAGCCACCTTCGACACCAGTTTCAGGCCTTCGCAGTCGTTTTCCTATAAATGGAACTGATTCGTACAAATGGTAAACACGATTCCGGGGCGAAATTTACCAGTCCTGAATTTTGCGTACCATTTGCCTAAACCGTGGAGCGACTGGTTTGCTCATCAGGGAATGGTAAACAACCTACAACACATTTTCTACAGTTTATTAGGCTTTTGTTTCGTGAGTGATTGCTTTGTAAGGAGTTGGAGCAAATTTTTTAATTTATACCTCTTTGGAGTCTCTCAACCCTTAATGAATTTGTCCTTTTTAGAGTTAAACTAGAAATACGTTTATCACAACACCTCGCGAAGCCGTAAAGGGTCAGCAGTACGCATGAATTAAGGAAAACATGCCAATAGGTAAAAGATATAGTTGAAAAAGTAAAAACAAAGCGACCAAAAAGGGGAAAAAATGAAAGAAAAAATGCCTTGGAGGACAGTTGAATCCCGTCCACCTGCATGCAAAGTCGTCTCATAGACTACTACGCCACATCGTGGCCAAACTATCATCAGTCTTTAAAGCATTTTCCCGTGAAATTCTGGTGGTAGACGCTGTTTGTAGTGGTGGAGCTGTGTTAATCAATAATTCAAGAGGTATATTTGAGGAAAATAAGCACTGTTTCAGCGTTAAAATCGGTAATTAAACTCATTTCATTTGGAGAATAATGGCCGACTAAGGCGCTAGGTGTCTCCCAAACCGTCGCGAAGTCCCTTGCTGACGGTCGTTGTACAGTTTGCAGTTCCCTGTCAAACGCATGAGGAGAATTGAATAAACAAAGTAAATAATTTTTCACAAAGGATGAATAGACACGTTAGCCTTTTATGAATAAAACATGATAGTGCAGCTAGTGGAAATCGTGTTGTTTGGAAACCTGAAAATGTACCTTGACGTCACAATGCTCGAAGTCACTGCGACTACTGACCCGGAAACCTGATATACAGCTCTTTCGAGAAAGCTTGTTAGGAAAAAATGTGCACGTGGCAATCCCGATAGGTACTATGGGATATGATCAATACACTTTTCCTGGCACAGTCGATGTCAAACCTACTTTTCTTGCTTTCCTTTACCACTCACAACTATACTCCCATGGCCTCTCGTGCCATTCTTTCAAATTTCTTTGAAAAACAGTGAATCGTAAAAGCGCCCACAATACCTTTCGGGCTTGTCGCGTGCACTTTTTCCGACAACCTTTCTCGAAAAAGCTGTATATACAAAGCCGACTCGTATTTTTGTCTTGCTGTGAGATCCACGCACGTTCCACGCGCTATGCAAATGTAGACAAGATTATAAACCTTCGTTACGCGAGGCGAAGAATTAATTGCGGAAGACAAGAGAAGTCCGCAATCCTAATCTCCAGGTTGTTATTACGCATGCGTCGCATGTATGTAGCCAGCATTTGTTTGGACTTCCACTAAGAGTAAATAGAATGCGTAGAACGCGTGTTTTGACCATCTGTCACGTGACACGTCACAGCGTTTGAGCAAAATCGTTTTGACCTTCGATGGTTGTCGCCCGCACTCCTTTCAACTTTGGTTATTACTACTATGTTTTATATGTAAGAGATTAAAAGGCCTATATGCCTAACCCGTTTAATCCAACTCTTTCTCCACCGGGTATCCACTTCCTGACCTCACCATGGTAGAGCATGCATACGGTGACAGTGTCTGAGATAAAATTAAAGTGATTAGGCAAAACGTTAAATGCTTAGCCGATACCGAATTTAACATTAAGGTCTCTGACCTTTTATTTCCCCTTTCTTGAGTTAGCGTAATATAGGCTACAGTCGAACCTCTCTAGTGCGGACATTGAAGGAACAGACCGAAGTGTCCGTATTAGAGAGGTCACTACGATGACGTCACATTCATGACTCCACTTACAGTTTTAAGTGTTCAGTAGCTAAGACTAGGCTTACACTCGCCTTTAAACTACATTTAAGTTTATTAAATCACAGTACAAAGACACTGTCTTTCAATAGCATACAACATTGTACATATCACTGTTTTAAAACGAAACAAGCTACAGCGCAATGGTGCATGTAAAAAGTTGTAACGTAAATTAAAACACAATTCTGAAAGTGTCTTTCGCTATTTTGCAAGTGCAGTAAACAGCAACTAGAGTACAAAATGTAATAGAAAAGATCTTTATGCTATCTGTAGTTATTCAAACCTTGAAAAAGTCGGTTATGTTCCTCTGCACACCTTTTGCAAATTGTCGTTTGATATACTAACAGCGACGGGCTTTTGAAGTCCCCTTGCATGGCTCATCAGCCAGACGGGATTCACCCTGTGCAGATTCAGCTGATCTGGATTCGGGATTCACCTGATCACCGCAGTGTCCGTAATAAAGGGGTTAAGTTATATGAATTGACTCTCTGGGGCCGAGATTTAGTGTCCGTTGTCCGTATTATAGAGAGTCCGCATTGTAGAGGTTTTTTTTTTTAAGAAAATGTATGAGAATTTTGTCGGGACATTGGAAACTGTCCTTAATATAGAGGTGTCCGTACCCAGCGGTTCGACTGTATTTGAATTCTTAACTCAATCTTAACTAATTCCAAACAATCTTGCCGGTGCCAAAGTGCATTTATGCAATGTTTGAAAAACTGGTACGACTTTTAAAAATATATTATTGGTCGCCACAGTGCAAGTACTCATAATTATCTCATAATTAAGGTGCTAGTGACACTGCTTTTACCTTGTACTTTGAAGTTTTCCGAAGGAATCACAATGCTCTCTGTTCCATTTCTTTTAGAGCAAGTAATCGGTTTCGTATTGTTTTCCAAAACCCTCTGAATCTTCATTACTACAAAACCTATAACCAATAACTGTCTGACTGGAAAGTTTTACCAATGAAATATGTCAGTTATTACAATATTCGTATGATGTCATACAATTGTAGTGACTTTTGATGGGTGATTTGGTTTGGTTAAGAATCTTCTTCCCCAAACCTCTGATGATATAATTTTTTTTCCTGACATTGACAACTTGACGATGTAAGATTTTTTTTTTCCAGCACTATAAGCAATGAAAAATATTTCTCTTCAATGCAGAAACTTTTTCCGCCAGGTATTTCCTTGCAAGAATTATTTTTTCCTCGAAATCAGTTTGCATGATATATTTTTCCTGAAATCAGCCATACCCTCCCCCACTCAAAAGTCAAATGGTTGGCCCATTAAGACGTAACGTACACCCGCCGGTACAGCCCTTTCACTTGCAGGTTCGCCATTTCTTATATTAATTCAAATAATGAGAGGTAATTAGTTTTTGTATAGCCCAACTTGTAATGGCTGGTTTTAGAAAATTTCAGGTAGAAAAAATCTGTCTGTCGTATGTCTGTTCGTATAGAAAAAAAAATCAGTACCTGGGATAGTTTTCTCCAAAAAAAATTTGTTTGCATAGATTTCTCTTTAAATGGCCTAGTTAATTCCAGGTGTGATCACTCAGCCTCCCCTCCCCTACCCCCAACCTAGCTCCTAGTATTGGCCACTCCAAAAATAGCTAACCGGTTAATATGCTTTTATTAATTACGGCCATACGCACCACTTGACTACACTGTAAAAAAGAAAAAAAATAAAATAAAACTGACTCATCAAACAGAGCACAAAACTCACCAAACAATTCTTGCACAATAAATGCGCTTTCCTTCGCTGTGAGATGAATTTTGCCGTATTTTATTGCAAATGATTCGAGTTCGTGAGTGGCTACCAGTATATTTCTGTCATTTCCTCCTGGCGGTAGTTTTTTTGCATCTTCTAAAAAAATTCTGGTTGCATTGATTCCTTCCTGTGAAAAAGAGAAAAAAAAAAAAAGGTAAAATGGATGGATTAGAGAAGATATGCCGCTGTAAGACCATCTATTCTTTATAATGAATACATGACGTTTATATTGAACCTTGTCAAATATCTGTCAACATCTGACAAGCTTAATGTTATCAGCTAAAAGAACCAAGCAAATTAATCAATTTTTGCCCCTTCCGATATCAAATGAGAAAGAAATCACCTTGAAAAAACGGACTAAATTTTTTTCATGCTTGAGTGCTTCATTTCAAGAAAAAAAATGATCAATAAATACATGCGACATTAATAAGAGTCAGTGATCAAGGCCGTATTCAACTTAGGAATCAAGTTAGTTATTTGCAGTAGAGACGACTTCACCTGTAAGGAGCCTTTGTTGCTAACATTGAGAGCCCTAATCAATGAAGAGTACCGAGATACCTGCAAAGGAATGTGTGAAGGTTTTGTGAGCTGGCCAATTTTGCTCCATAGTATTTCCCTACATCAGCATTTACCATTAATTTTGATTCGGGCGGACGCAGTCAACTTTTGCCTTTATTTGCGGACACCTCGCTATTACGAACTGGACAGTAGCTGAAAAGTATCGAGCACATAGCAATGGGGGAAATTGTGACAGCGTTTGCTTACCGCGTTCACTTCGGACTCAAACACTCAGAGCTACCTGAATCCCCGGAAGACGTTAAAATGCAGAGGTTTATACCAGAAAGAAAATCCCCTCATTAAAGAGACAATCGTGTTTTCACCCTATACTATCTTTTATGGAGTTGCGAATTCTTCTTTGGCAATACTGATCGACCATGATTTATAACTCTCTTGTCTTAACTGGCAACGAGCAGCCTCTTTCAACATTCAGACATAATCAATTGATTTTTTCACCGTCTTTTATTCCTTCCTTTTCTATGGTTCTATGGTTCTCAAGTTACGCATCAACTGAAATTATCGCAGTTGTTTTCTTAGGGGAATTCTTCGCGCACTGCGCTGTTGGGGGTCCTTCTGTCTCCTGAACGAAACTAACTTTTTGTTCTCAATGGGCTGCCTCAACGGGAGATGACTCTCAAAGGCTATGGCCAGTTTCATAGAAGACAATCATCCCGACCTCAGTAAATTTGCATCTTTTCTTGTGAGATACCATGCAGTTCATATATTTTCTTGCAGGTTGCGCGAGTTTGAGGTGAAATAATTTGTTGCGTTTTTATCATGCTTGTGTTTTCAATAAAAATCTGTAGTTATTAACAATCCACCATAACTCACCAATATTTTCCAAGTTGGTATTTGTGTTGTTTTAGATGATAACTGTGTTATTGTTGATTGTAGTGCTGGTGATTTTGTTGATGGTACAGCTGACGGAAATGCCGCCGCGGTCGATGAATCTCTCATGAAAGTTGGTATGGGTGACGTTGAAGATGGCGATGTTTTTTCTATTTCTGTCATCAATGATTGTACAGGTAACGGTGATGACGCAGTTGTCGACTCTGCTGTCATTGTTGATATGGGCGATGGTGATAATGTTGCTGTTGTTGATGTTTGTGCCATCAGTGTTGGTACAAGTGCCATAGATGATGATGTAGGTGATGACATTTCTGTTATCGATGTTGATATGAGTGTCTTTGATGATGACGATGTTGCAGATGTTTTTGTTATCAATGAAGATATGGGTGAAGGTGATGATGTGGGTGAATGTGATAAGAGTGTTGTTGTTGTTGCTGTCGTCGAAGCATCTGCGTGAATACGAGTTAAAAAAAATGTTACATACAAAATAAAGGCTGCATGGTACAAGCCGCTGATCCCACCATTTACAGCCTGACAAAAATAATCAAAACTAAAACAAACTGTAAAACGAAAACATGTAAAATAGGAGAGAAAAAAGGAGGAATGGTGGCCTAGTGCTCAACATACCCGAGCTTTATCATAGAGTATTTAACTTAATGTAACGCTGTCTGTTTTACCATGAATATAAAATTGGTAAATACTAAGCTAGTGTTAAATCGTAATCTTAAATGTTTTTAGAGGTGGAGCATGTGTGATGTAATACGAGATAATGGGTTGGAATGGTCAATTTACTTCTCTTTACTGTCGATTTAGTGTCGATAAGACTGACCTATACTTTAATTAATATTCACATGTTCTGAGTTAACGTCGAGTCAGTTTGGTGAAAAAGAAATTCCATAGTGTAAAGTTAAGTGAACTGGACGAAGTAGAAAAATTATACAAAGTGAAAATCCAAGTGTACAGCTTAGCACCCACTCAAACCCATAGAGAAGACAACGAAGAAAATGAATCTGATATCGCGGCCGCTACACTGATCCGCCGTCCGCACCGCCATGAAGCATTACCTAAACTTGTACGAATACCATTTCTCGTACATCAAAGATCTGGCGCGTTACTCTAGATCCTTCTGTTGTTCCCATTGCGGTAAATATTGGAACAAAGGGTCCTGTTGAAGTCGTCACGAGGAGACCTGTGACCGCAAAGTGCAGCTCAAGTACCCGGGTGGCGAGTAGTACGACTACCAAAAACCGTTTTTCGAGAACTAGAAAAAGAAGGCATTGTCGTTCCTGAAGAAGCACGCTATTTTCCGTATCGACTCACGCGACATTTAATATTCGAATGCTACTGTGACAAAGAGAAAACACAAGAATTAAAAAACACAGATAAATTAAACTAGCAATCTGTACCCTTGAGTGCCAACGTACGTAGTTGTAACGTGCCTGATTACCAAGCACCCAAATGTTTCGTGGCTAACGGCGACCCAAACGCGTTTATTACAGAGTTTATCCAGTACCTCACCAAGATAAGCCTGCAAAGTTCCCCTCTGCCCCGTTAAGAGTTCACACCCATGTCTCAATCACAGTGACTGAAACAAGCATCTGCCCCAAACCTTGGTGAGACGCATGAAGATCAACTCGCGCAAATACCTGTAGATATACAAGAAGGAAATGTAGAGTCTGACGGAAGCGGACTCGACAGCGAACAAGGGGAAGAAAGCGAAGAGGCAGACAGCGAAGATGAAAGTAGAGGGATTAATTTGATTGCGAGCGATAATGAGGACGATGAGGAAGAAATTGAACCTGAGGACGAACAAGACAATAAAAGGAACAATTCAATTGATCCTTGTTAAGTTACTAAAAAAAAATTATTGTTTTTTTGTGTTTTTATAGTTAAGGTTTTGGCTTGAAGTTTTTACTGTGCAGCCAATTTGTATGCAACCGTTGGCTTGTTAACTCGCATAATTAAGTGACTAACGACGCGTGAAACAAGTCAATAAGCTCACCAAGCGCTGAGACTTCAATAATTAGTCGTTTCTTCGAGATAGAAAGGAGTAAACGATTTTGTAATAGTAAGTCAAAATTGAAATAAAGAGTTTTCAGCTCCACTTTCTGAATGTGTGTGTTTTGTTTATATATTCCATTATTAGCGCTAAAAAGAAGACATAAGCCGTTTCTCGCGTTGCTAGGTGATCGCTCCTGAATTACTCCTATTTTGTAACTAGACGTTCTGACAAACCGACTAAAGTTCCTTACCGGGCAAGTCTATAGGCAAGCCTTATAATTGTTCCCATTGTGTAAGAGAGACGCTCATTAGGAAACCTATACCGAATTTTTATGCAGGAAGGTATGTGAATGTTAATGATTTACCTATACCTAATCGACACTACCAAATTAATATGCAGGAACGCAGTTGAATCTTAATGATTTACTTATACCTATACACCTACGGGGCTTATAATGCAACATAGTACACTACTGGAAACAATGGGAGAAGCCTATTGTTCCTCTTTTGTAAGAGAGCACCTCACTTCGTGTGAAAAGAACGACTTGATACTAACTCGACAGTGTTATCGTTATACAGGTCTAGATGGTATTTACCATATACAAAGAGAGATAGGCGACGATGACGTCATAGACTCGACCTAACTCCACAGTTACTCGATAGTCAGAGGAGTAAATTGACCATTCTAAACTACTCGAGATCCCCGCCGACACCCACGCCAAAATAATGTGCAAAATGCCTCCATTCAGACATAATTACATCCTCGGAGACCCAGGGGCAGTCAGTCGGGTCGGGAGAAAAGGCGGGAAGAAAGTTTTCAAGTAAGGGCGAAAGAGCCCCTGGGTACCGACTCTCACCGGACCATTTCCAAAAATTCCAGCGGATGCCGGCTCCTGATTGGGCACAAAAAATGCTTTGTATTATTGTGCCCAATCGGCGAACACATCTCCTGAGTTCTTTTCGTGTTTTCGTACACGACGGCTATTGTCTCGATAACGGCTTGTCTGTCTCATGTACCAATGAAATGCCGGCAGTCAGGAAACTTTCAGTTTTGATATAAAATACCCATCTGATTTCAAAATACTGTCTGGCCGAAAACTAAAGACGCTTTTCCAAAAATACGAGCTTCAGCTTACAACAGGTATTCACGTGTGCATCGGCCACTTCTTGCGTAAATATTTATAGAGAGTTTTTAAAAGATACCACGACGGAAGACTGCCACGAAAACGTCGCATGGAAAAGTGACTTCATATTTTTTTCAGTCTCTATCGTGATTATTCCAGCTCGCTTACTTTGTCAAATAATGCATTCGAACTATTCTGGAGCTGAATTTCTACAACCATATCCAAGTTCATGAAGAGAATGAATTTTGTCATTGCGTCAGTTTACGTCCTTCACAAAACGTGAAATTAGGCATTTTCACGGGTTACGTCGTACAGTTGACGGCAAAGAAATGTACAAAAAAGCGTGATGCTCGTGCAAAGTTATTGTTTTGCCTTGTCAAGCTATTGCTTATTTGACTTTCTTGTCGCCGCCACATCTTAAACTTCCTATTATTTACGATACATTGTTATCCGCCAAAAACAGAATATTCTCGGGGCAAATTCAATTGCTGCTGCTCATAGCATCCCAAACGTTTTTTTCGACTCATCGGTAGTTCCTTCGTTTCTGGATAGGAAAGTAGAAAAAAAAAGTTTCCCTTGCACGCACAGGCTTGGTGAACGAGCTCGGCATGTGTGGCGAGACAATAGCTGTCGTGCACGAACTCATGAAAAGAACTCAGGCGAAGCTGTTCGCCGATTGGGCACAATAATACAAAGCATTTTGTGCGCCCAATCACTAGCCGCCAGCCGCTTGAGTTTTTGGAAATAGTTCGGTGAGAGTTGGTACCCAGGGGCTCTTTCGCCCGTACTTGACTGCCCTTGGGTCTCCGAGAATGACATTATTATAGAAGTATAGCTACCATCACCACGTTGGAGACGAGTAAAAAAAGTTTACCACCATACATACCGAAGTTATCAGTTGAAAACCAATAGTTTATGGTTACTATCCCGTTCTTACAACAGGCTGATAAGCACGACAAAAACAAAAAAAAATTAAAGATAATTATATATATTCTTATGACTGCTCACTTAACTGACGTTCGATCCTATCTTCTAAAACCCTCGCTTTGCTTTTTTGTTTTTTTAATTTTCAAACATCAGTGCAAGAATATAATTTGTTACGGGCAACATACGGCAATAACTTTTGCAACAGCACACTGTTTTTTCAGCCTCGAATTCCTTGCAGTCACTGTTGAAAATGTTGCATCTTCTGTTAAGATTGCCGCCACAGCTCGTCTTACACTTACATTTAGGCCCATTGCCTCGTTCTGGGCCACACTCGTCTTCACACTCGTCTTCCTGGCGCTCCTCTGACCCTGAAGAATATTTCAGGAATGATAGCAATAAGTCTCACAATCTAACACAGTATTACCTATCCCTTTCCTGAACAATTTGAGGTACTGATTCACAGGAGTTAGCCAGAGTGCTAGAGGGTTTTTTTCCTCCTTTCACTTCCCTCTTTTTGCATCTCGCTGCTTGTGAGCGAGAAGACCTCTGACATCCACTCAGGTCACTTAAGGCATGACTATCGAATTAAATATGCATATTTTGATAAAATGCTATGGAAAAAGTCAGCAGTCAAGAGCCAAGATGTACCAAAATTCTTACTACCCTTGAGGGTAAAGACCATGTTAAATATCTTAGCGCATGCGTCCTATTGGTTAGCAATTTAGGCTAGAAAGTTCATAATAATAATGTTACATTAAAGGTAAGCAGAACTGTTGGTGTTGTTGCCCGTCTGAGGCACTTCGTCCCACGTACAACCCTTTTAAATATTTATTAATCATTGATATTGCCTCATCTGACATGCGGTTGGCGGCTTAGCGTCAAGCTGCTAAAACCCATTTACAAAAATTTCTCGTGCTACAAAAACGAGTCCTTCGTTTGATGTATTTTTCTGAACCCAGAGCACATGCAGGATCATTATTTATTTCCTCAAACATTCTACCCCTACAAATATTATATGCTGAAAAAGTATCTTCTATAATGTTTGACGTCTCCTGCTTGAATGCTCCGTCCTACATCTGTGATCTCTTTACCAAAGCTAATTCAAAGCACAAGAATGAGACCAGGTTTTCTTCGTCTGGAAATTATTATGTCAAGCCTGAATCAAAATCAAGGTTCTTTTTCCAGTTTTGGAGCTAAACTTTGGAACGCAATTCCAAACGAATTTCGTAAACTTTCCAAAGGATCTTTTCGCAAAATCTGTAGCCACGACCGTAGTTAATGCACCATAAATTGATAGTTCTTTAGTAAATTTCTGTAAAACTATTTTTTTTAACTCTAGCTTTTTTTTTTTTTGTAATTCTCATTTTTCCGCTTAATTTGTTTAGTTGACAGTTATATAATCTTCATAGCTTCCTTTAATTTAATATTTATGAGTGCTGTAACCTTTCCACTCTGCCCGTCTCGTCTAACTCTTGCTACTTGCGGGCGGAGATGGCAAAACGATGTGTGTAAAAATAAAATATATATATATATGCTATTTAGAAAGGTTTGCTTCTATCAATGATCCTGAAAATTGAACTACAAATATAGCTTAGGCATGGGTCGCACTTGGCAAATTTCTGGAAGAATTTGTTTACCTTGCGGTAAAAATGTGTCATCGGGACACATTGCCAAGTGCGACCCCA
>CALNXK010000298.1:60000-92500 GCA_942486035.1 Porites lobata
GAATAAAAGCGGGCAGTTTTTGAAAGCACCATCGTTCTTGCAATCGCTTTGCTAGGAAATATTTATTCGAGTTCGCTTGCCTAACGAAAAATTCGGTTAAAAACAAAACTCAGACGCAAAATGGAGCTCAAACTCTTTATTTCAATCTATTACAAAACAGTGCTCTCTTCTCTCTATGAAATTACTTTATCTTGATGTCTCAGATGTCTTGTTACACGCTCCGTTAACCAGTAGTAATTTGCATCTGACTCATGCCTCTTTCGTGTTCTCGTAAATTAATAAACAATAATACCTAAGTCCTCTAACAAAGAGGTAAGGTACCGTTTAACACACAGTTGTTAGATCTATTGAAATATAAATATTCAACTGCAAAGTACATCGAAAACCGTCTAATTATTTGGTTATTGACCTATCGAGCATTTGTTCGGTTCTTTTCTAGAAAAGATCTTACGCTGGGATCGTCTTTGTGCAAATAAATCCATTTTGATTTTCCATTGCAATAGTGTCTTAATTTCACAGGCCACTAATTTCCATACGAGTGTGATGGAAGATACGAATCATAAAGATGCCTGGCAACGCGGTACAATACCGTGATCCCAAAGTCTTTTGGTTGGGTTTGGCATCGGGGCGCTCCTTGCATATAATTTTGTACAACTGGATATGCTGTTTCAGACCAAACAGTATCAAAAAGAAAAGGTCGTGACTTTTTTACCATTTGCGGGAAGATTTGATTACAGGAGGCGATTTTACTGCTGATCTAGCTTCGCACACAATGTTTTCCTTGTTACTGGTCGGAAATTAGAGCCATGTACTGAGCATTCCGGCTGATGTCCGTGTTACCTCAAACGACTTCCGCTGACTTTGTCCGTTTGTTTTTGTAATGCCAACATCTAAACACAACTATCAGTGTTTTCTTATCAGGGGCACCCAACGAGAATATTGTTCAAAACCACTTAAACAATGTTGAACGTATTTTAGTGTTTAAACGGTAGATGGAGGCAAATTTTTATCCCCTCAAAAATTTTCATCTGTTCGGATGTCCTAGCTGAAAGGCTAGTGATCTTAAAATTATAGGGATCAAAACTATTTCGTGAATTTCATCTAGAAAAAAGGCTTCCGAAAATTATAGGTGACCTTTTCAGGGTAAAAATCCGTTAAAAATGGGCAACTATACCATTTTTTAGGTGTTCAAAAATCCTAGGAGAGGCAGGTAAGCAAAAAATTTTACGGCAAATGTTCCGAAAATCAGTTCTAGATTTCAAATCGCCTTCCCAACAGATATTTCCCGAAACTTGACGTTGGATGCCCCGGTCTTATTCCTGTCCAAAGTTTCAGTGCTTGTATATTTTCAAGAATCTATGCGTTGATTGTTTCCGATACAAACTTTCATCAGTTTGGCCATATATTTTCCTTTTACACCCCGTAAATGTCCCAGGCAAGAAGCCAAAACAAAACAGCAGCAAAACAAAACGACATTCACAGCAACAAGAGGCCAAGAGTGTTCGCCGACGAACCGCCGTCAGCAAACGAAACTTTTTTTGGCGCGTTGTCACAGGGACTTTGCGCTGATTGGCTAGTCTGCATTGCCTATTGTATTTTCTGGCATTTGATTGGCTCAAACCAGCTGTCCTATTTTTCTTAAATTTGACAGTTTGCCTATTAGCTCCTATTTGTAAAGGAAAGCCCTAGCTCTATCTGAAACTATCCAAATTAATCCTTACTTGGACAGTTCGTAAAAATTAAAGAATAATTAGCTTTGCTGACAATATCAGATTAACTAACAGCTATATAATTAATAAAGGGAAGGCATACCGAAGGCAGGGGAAGGCACCAATGAAGCTTAATTTTCAACATAGTAGACTACTCAGGCTTTTACACAGAATTCAAACTTACACACGTTACCAAGTTCCACCAGATTTGCAATCGAAAAAAAAATGCAATAGGCAGCTGTTATAAAGAAAACAAAATTTAACTCGGCCGTGTTATTAACTAAACAATTATCTTTTAAACATGTTTATACTTTGGTGTGAATGGAGCCTCACGCGCAATGCGTTGGCAACTTAAAGTTCCGTAACCTCAATTTCAGACCGAAAAAAAAAATGTGAGGCCCTGAGAACCACGTTAATTTTAACAAAAAGAGTGTTTTGGCTTGGTTTGTTGTGAAACGTCTCCATGTTCCGAAGGGCACCATAAAGTTCTTAGAACGTGAGTCTATTATTTACCCAAACCATGCATTTCGCCCTAAAACGAGCAGGTTTATTTTCGAAGACAAAATCTAGAGAAGTTTTTGAGTGATACTCGGCTCCTGCTTGGGCTCTATGTTCAGCTCGGCTTGTTAAAGCAAAATGATTCTTCGCGCATCCGCCATCAACCAGTTACCAACTCGTCGTTTCGTTTTGTATGCTGTGTAATTTCGCTGGTGCTTAATATGCTGTACTTTAGAAATTCGGCATTTCGCTAATGAAAACGGAATACATTTTACTGAAAAAGACTGAAAGGTGGTCTTAAACGGAATCAGCTTTCGAGCGCGGTCTTGTTCGATATTTTCGTTCAGTAAGGCCGTGGAGAGACGTCCAGTTTAAAAAGAAGCAAAACAAGAAAATGGAATATATAATTTCCGATAATTTGTGATTCTTACCGGCGATCCACAGGAAAACCAAAAATATGAATAGGAAGTTACGGACTGTCATCTTCTAACCTTTGCAACAGTTCTAAAGGAAGAGAAAATAATATTCAAGTTTACATAATTATAGCTGAATTCTCATTTTTTTAGAATATAATTTGTTCCAGGTGATGCAAACTTGTCTTGTAGAACGAAAACAACGAAACACACATAGATTTCCATGTATAACATTAAGGCGAGTCTCGCTATTCGCTCGTGCTATGTTAACGTATTACTTCAAACGAGGAGATCAGCTTAAATTTGCTGCGCTGTAAAATGAAGGGTCTTACGGCTCGTGCTTCCTCTTTTTGATCATGAAACCTTTTTCATTTTGTTTAACTCCTACTATTCCGAATAAAGATCGAAAATAGAATATGAACTGGCAAATAATTACTAGAAGTAAGAGAAAAGAAAGTAAAATAAAAGGGAAAGCTACTACAACATGCTATAAATTTCAATTGTGGTGCCTAAAATTTTCAGTTGAAACTTGTAATTTAAATGGGTAGTATCTCACTGAACTAAAAAAAAGAAACTAGTCAGAGTATAACTGCAGCTGTGCATCGAGACGTCGTTTTGTCAACAATCGCATATATACGATGACTTACCATTGCAGTTTGCAAACATATATGTTATCAGAAGGTCGCATTTAGCTTTCGATGAAGTCGAAACATGTTCACTGCTGTATTTCCATTCACGTTGAAAAGTAGTTTAGCTTGAAATGGTATAACGAAAAAGGGTCGATTCTTAATACCTCCTAATTTTAATGTGCTCCCACTTAAGACCTTTTGTAGTAGGCCATCTGTGAACTCTTCATGACACTTCTTTGGTTCTAAGCAGGTTGAATGGAGATTTGTCTGTCTATGGCAACCTATGAGTATATTTTTAACGGTGTACCGGTAAACACACGGTTTCAAAGGATCAATCAATATCAAAGAATATAATATTAAATTTCGATACAAATAAGTCTGCAGGGGGAAAAAATTTACATTATCCGTGGAAACAAGTAAACACACTGACATTACATTTACGCCGGCGCACTGATCATCGCTTCTTGTTGGATATCGTGCCAAAGAGGTAATGATCACTTTTGAAGCTTTAAAAGGCAATTCTTGTTTTCTTTGATACAGCTACCAGAAGGGCAAGGTAAGACCAAGGGGTATGTACATGGTACAGGAATGACCTTCACTCCGGATGAGTTTCGTTCCATAAAGAAGCTCGTACTTCCCTCACATGACAAAATAACCGGTTCAGCCTAAGGCGTTCTAGTTTGCGTAAATCGATTTCGCGCCAAGTCAGATACGCAGGCGCCTTTTACCTAATTTAATACTAACATTACCTGCGCACACTTCGACAAGATAAGCATATCAGCGCTCAGGATTGATCACGTAAAAGTGTCTACAGTATGCAACGTTCGGAACCTGGGGACGTGGCTCGACATCCATCTGAGCATGAAAACTGCCATCAACAAGACTTGTCAATCGGGACTTTACCATCTATATAATATTGGGCGCATTAAAAGATTTCTTAGCTTTGAAGATAGAAAGTCGATTGTTCAGGCAATACTGATGTCGAGAATAGCCTATGGCAATAGCCTATGGTATGGTGTTGCCGCTACGAACCTTAGCAAGCTCCAACGGGTGCAAAACGCGGCAGTCCAATTGGTGTGCGCATTGCCAAGACATGAACACGTCACATCGTCATTAATTTTTTTATACGTCTTCACTGGCTGCCGATTAAGTTTAGAATTAATTTCAAGATTGCTATGCTCTGTTTCAAGTGCATTCATGGACAAGCCCGCAGTTACCTAAAAAGCATGATCGCCATCAAGAAGGCTTCGACATACAACCGCCGCTCGAGCACCAGTATCCAGTTGGAAGACCATTCCCGAGACGATCGAAAAAAACGTTTGGCGATCGTCGAGCCTTTTCCAATGCATCCTCCAAGATTTGGAACAGTCTCCCGCAATCATCACAGTCACAACAAAATTCTAGCACTAAGTCATTGCTTAAAACTTACTATTTCGGAGAAGGGTTTAATTTATAATTTCTTTTTAGTGTTTCATATTGTATACATCTTCGCATTTTATTGCAAGTTCAAAATTGTAAATAAGTTTGCGCCATATAAATATTAAATACTATTGTTGTTATTATCATTATTATTATTTGACTAGAAAAATATTTTTGTTGTTAAAATAACCCACTAAGGAAGAGATCTGGAGGTGCAAACCCCCTTGCAACTTAGTTAAAAGAGAAGATGATTTCAAAGTTTTCAAAGTTAAAATATCATGAAGTGAAATTTTTCCCTGAGTACTGGTTTAATTGAGATGCTTAGCATAATGTAAAGTTTCATATTGTGAACAACGTCAACAATTATAATGTTTTCAGTTGCCCCCAGGAAAGTGCACCTCTGGTGCATATTTTTTACCTTACCGGCTTTGAATGGTCTCTTACCCGGTGAGCTAACATTTAGGGAGAACACTGTGATGATTATTTGTTTCTGTCCTATTTGTGGGCTATAATATAAACTACTGGTTTTTGTAATTCTTGAACCCTATTATCAGTTTGAATTTTTCAGTCTCATTCTATTCTTGTAATGTAGTAAGTTAATTAAACGGGCAAAATTATGAAATTATGAAATGCTATGTTAAGCTGATGACCTGAATGCGAATATTTGTCTCTTAAAAATTATAATGTTGTGTGCGGTTTGTCACTCTTTAATTTGGGAAAATTGCCCAGTCTCAGTGGAACAAACCAGTAGATGAAACAATTTTTTTCATAGAGTTATGATTGACAACTGAAAGGAAAAATTTGTGTTGAAGAGGTAGTCGTCGTGTTCTCTTGTTCTACATTATCTTCGCTTAATTTTATTACGATCATGAAATTTTATTGAGCCATAACAAACAAACAAACATTGAGGTTCAGTTTCAGCTATGTTTAATTTCAAATGGCGGGAATCGTGACATAGCTTCTCGCTATAAGAGCGCTGAAAAATACCCCACTCCTTTCCTGAATGTTTTGTGATCATATCGATGCTATTTTGTTCTTAGTAAAACACTCCCGTCTATACAGTAGCTGAAGTTCTTTGGATCACAAAACAGGTGGAATGTAAATTTGTCAGTTAATGGCTAATAAAATTTGTCGTTGTCATAAACACTGCATCATGGTTAAACAGACATGTCCAACGACAGTGACTACGTAAGGATATAATATTATAACAAACGAAAATTCGAGAAGTATTGGTTCTTGTCCCATTTTGCTAACGGTAATGCAGCTGATTAGTTTAGTTTCAACTCTAACTTAAACCTTTACACAATAGGTTTTATCTGCACACGTGGTCATTTTTATTTCTGGGTGAAATAGTCAAAGAAGGAAAAAAAGACAATAACAATTTGCCGTTTGGATCTCAAGAGTGATATTGGCAGCTCCCAAAATGTATTGCATATGATCTCTTTTTTTCTTATGAAACTGGTACTGGCCCAATGGCTTTTGCCGTAGTGTTGTACATGTGTATGCTCCATTTAATTTTGAACGACGTACACGCATAATCATATCCCCACCGTAGTACATAGGGCGTGGGGGTTGATGGAACTTCTTCCGTTTATTTTTGATATGTTGCAGTATTTAGAAATGATTTTCCTTCAGTGGGAAGCCTTTGATCCTCTCTACAAGATATATGGGGTATATTTTGTGGGCGGTGGCGCCGCTGGAGGACTGTGACGTCTGCACTGAACATGGTCGTCATCTTGGAATTTATTAGTGTAGGTAACAGCATGATTTGTAGTGATATTTGGCATAAATACCAAGAGTGATATTTCGAAATCGTTATACGTAATTTCACGAGCCCATTAGGCGAGTGAAATTTATAGACAATTTTGAAATATGACAAGTGGTATCTATGCCCAATATCACGTACAAATCATGCTATTATTTGTTTATTCTACTACCTGCAAAGGTTTTGTAATTTTCACATGTAGGTATTTCAAATTAAGCTGAAATACCACTGCTCTAAGCCAATCAAATTGCATAAATTTCCCATGTAATAGTATAAAGAGTGAGGAATCAGGTAAAGCGGTGAGAATTAACAATTTTTTGTGCCTAACATGTACATAAATAATATTCTCTGTTTCATTATATCCCCAAGCTTTACTTTAACTGCTGAAAGAAGTTGAAAAAACATGTATTTTCACTCAAAAATGGCGTGACCACCTGCTACTTATGACGTTATACCTCGTAACCATAGTAAATGGTCATCACTAAACTCGCCTCAAAATGTGCACGAGGGATAAACGAACAACTACTTAAAACGTCAGGTGCTGATGTTTTATCGTCTATGAAAAAATAAAAAAAAAATCAGAAAAACCTCAGAGAGGGTGGCAACAGCTGTCAAAACCGGAAGTCGGTCACTTTTGAAGAAAAAGTCGCCCCTAATGGACTGTTTTTCGAATTAGCTATTGAAAAGCGATTGATCAGTGTATTAGTACTCTTAAGAGGAGAATAAGAGTCCCAATACTAAAAACGGAACAGCACACAATTCCAATTATTTTTGCTTTTTGCATAATTTATTTTACTGAGCCTTGGGCTTGTTAAGCAGCGCTTAGACCTGAGTTCTCGTTTTTTGCAACAGCTAAAATGAAAATTTGACTCATTTTTCACTAGATAAAATTGGTACAGCTTATCTCTTATATGTTTGAAAGTGTCACGAGTCCTACTTCGTAATAGGCTCTTTGCATGACTGTGATCACGTAATCAACTTTCTGTAAACAGGAAAACAGTTCACTTTTATAAAATTTTGTTAGCACAAGCTGAAAGAGCATATTAAAATTGGGTAACCTGAGGATTTTCAGCCGTATTTCTCAAAGGTAGCGATTGCAACGGCCACCGAAAGTTAGAAGCATTTGTATGAAAAAAAACAACTTTTGCCATCCAGTCACGCTTGCATGGTTTTCCATTCAAATCCTTGTAAATTCTAAAATTTTGAAACTCTCGTTAAACCTTTGCCTTACTCATTTAAGGGCTCAAATTGCCTGTTATGAAATATTTCACAACAAAAAAACAAAAACCTACGAAGACGCCACACTTTGTTATTGCTTTAACTCTTTAAAGCTTTAAGTATTAAGCCTATCAAAAAATTGCAATTAATACCATTTATAAAAAGATATACCCTAACACTGCATTCGACCTTTCTCAGGGGCACCCAACGAGAATATAGTTCAAAACCACTTAAACATAGGATTGTTGAATGTATTTTAGTATTTAAACGGTAGATATAGGCATATTTTTATCCCCTAAGAATTTTTCATCTGTTCGGATTTCCTAGCTGAAAGTCTAGTGATCCGAAAATTATAGGGATCAAAACTTACCTTTTCGAACATTTTAGATAGAAAATAGGCTCCCGAAGATTCTAGGTGAACTTTTTAGGGTAAAAATTAGTTAAAAATGGGAAAGTATACCATTTTTTATATGTTCGAAAATCCTAGGAGAGGCAGGCAAGCAAGAAATTTTACAACAAATGTTCCGAAAATTATAGATCTCAAATCGTCTTCCGAACAGATATTTTTCCGAAAATTGTCGTCGGGTGCCCCTGCTTTCTTAGTATTGAAAGAACGAAGAAGTATTAACATTTACTTTTAGTTCTCATGAAACTTATAACTCACCACTATACCACAGGATCAGGCATACTTGTACATGTCAAAAGGATTTAGTTACCGCCAGTCATTCGACTTCTTTAGGCGGGTTAGCTCCAAACGCTCTTAAGCAAGTCCTCAAATAACAACAAAGTATAGCAGAGATCTGCAGCTGGAGCCTAAAGAGTAGTTGAGCTAGCCTTTGTTTATTTACAATGTGTTTATATTGCTGACGCAAATGAGTTAATTTTCTATGCATTATACAATGCTTTTTTAGTTAAATCGTACGTTTTCCGTTTTGGGTTCTAAAAGTTGAGAAATAGTAGGGTAGTGATAGAACTGTTTATAAAGTCTGAATTTTAAAATTTGCTGGTGTCAAAATGCGGTCTAATGCAAGCCTACCGCGATGATGTGAAACTCACTCAAGCACATTTAACATTATGATTGTCACGAACGTTGACCAAGTGTATATAATATTCATGAATCATTAAGGAATAAACTTTGCCAGTTCTCAAAAGAAAGACATGAATTTGTATATACAGACTTAAAAGTTTCGTAGAACCTTTTCCAAACTTGAAACGTTTTCTGATTTATGTCAAGAAAACGTATATCTGTAATTTCGCTTGTATGCATCACTAATTTTTATAACTTTAAATGCCTTATAGAAGTTTTCCATGCGTCATTATAGGCACAAACATTAAAGGTATTAATGTTGTTAACTGGAGGAGGTCTCTCATCGTCAACAGGCGATTATGAAACAACATTACCGCCAACCACTCTAAGCTGCGGTTTTCGAAGTGTCTATATGGAAATAAGGAGTGAATTTGTTTAACTATGCTATTGTTGAAGAAATTAAGTGAAAGAGTGAGGGACCGTCGATAATGAATGATATCTTTAAAACATACGTTCAATACGTTTTTTAATAATAACAATAATAAAATAAACAATACTAACATTAAGAAAACAAAAATGCGGACAAAAAGAGGGCCTAAAATTTTCTAACTGAGCCGTGAAGCTGTTAATTTGCAACTAAACGGCAGGTGCTTACAATTGTAGGTGGAGCAACTTTTTTGTTGTGTCATCCGTTGTAGATAAATTACTTAGCCTATTTCAACCAACTTCTTAACATGGAGAACAGTCCTGCTTATTAAAATGCATTTAGCTCATGAATTAAGAATGTGTTCCCTGTCGCTCCCATTCTGAATCTATTCTTTTTTCGCTGTTTTAACCACAATGTTATGTCAAGTGTTCTACAACTAGATATTTCACAACATAACTAACGGAGGAAATGACATGAAGCAGACAAGGCGGACTTCGGCAGGTTGCCGTATTGTGGGCTACTGACGGTGCAAACCATTTGGGCTTCCGGTGGATATGGTAGAGACATTCAAAACAAAGATTTTGAATTAAGTAACTGGGATTAAAGACCCTTTGTCACTTCCCCTGATGCATTGCTCATTTGTTGTTTTCATCATTTGTTGCTTTCATCGAACGAGCGGCGATCTCTCTGGAGGGTAAAGTATTGCATGTCATCTCGTGGAAGAAGTTAGATGAACGCTTTGTTTGAATTTTCGGCAGTCTAGGCCAACCTCCATATGCGATCACCTCTCGTAAGTGAACACCTCCCGACTGCCAATCCAAATGTTGAATGTTGAATGTTTAATGTTACTTCCCTGAAGTGATCCCGCCTAATAACTTTTGATGATTCTCACGATCACCGTCGCCGCCCCCCACCACATGTCTTCATTTTCTAAGCAAATTTGAGTGGTCCCCCCTCTGAATCCTTCCAAAGTTTTCAGCGATCCCCCCTTTTGGGTTCTCAGTTACGACTGATCTTCAGGGGATAAATAATGACCGGTCCCTAATGTGTTTCGCAGTGATGTCAGGGAAAAACATTCTATTACCAGAGCTTTGGGGGGAAAAATTCTGCACACGTGATCATTTGACTGTATGACTGGGTGAAATAGTCAAAGAAGGAAGAAAGGACAATAACAATTTGCAGTCTGGGTCTCAAGAGTGATATTGGCAGCTCCCAAAATGTATTGCATATGATCTCTTTTTTTTCCTATGAAACTGGTACTTTCCCAATGGCTTTTGCCGTAATGTTGTACATGTGTATGCTCCATTTAATTTTGAGCGACGTACACGCATAATCATATCCCCACCGTGGTACATGGGGCGTGGGGGCTGATGGAACTTCTTCCGTTTATTTTTGATATGTTGCAGTATTTAGAAATGATTTTTCCTTCAATGAGAAGCCCTTGATCCTCTCTACAAGATATATGGGGTATATTTTGTGGGCGGTGGCGCCGCTGGAGGACTGTGACGTCTGCACTGAACATGGTCGCCATCTTGGATTTTATTAGCGCAGGTAATAGCATGATTTGTAGTGATATTTGGCATAAATACCAAGAGTGATATTTCAAAATCGTTATACGTAATTTCACGAGCCCATTACGCGAGTGAAATTTGAGACAATTTTGAAATATGACAAGTGGTATCTATGCCCAATATCACGTACAAATCATGCTATTATTTGTTTATTCTACTACCCGCAAAGGTTTTGTAATTTTCACATGTAGGTATTTCAAATTAAGCTGAAATACCACTGCTCTTAGTCCATCAAATTGCATAAATTTCCCATGTAATAGTATAAAGAATGAGAAATCAGGGAAAACGGTGAGAATTAATCCCTTTTTTGTTTTAACATGTACATAAATGATATTCTTTGTTTCATTTTATCCCGAAAGAACTTGAAAAACCATGTATTTTCACTCAAAAATGGCGTGACCACCTGGTACTTATGACGTTATACCTCGTAACCATAGTAAATGGCTATCACTAAACTCGCCTCAAAATGTGCACGAGGGATAAACGAACAACTACTTAAAACTTCAGGTGCTGATGTTTTATCGTCTATGAAAAAAGAAAAAAAAAATCAGAAAAACCTCGGAGATGGTGGCAACAGCTGTCAAAACCGGCAGTCGGTCAGTTTTGAAGACAAAGTCGCCCCTAAATGGACTGTTTTTCGAATTAACTATTGAAAAGCGATTGATCAGTGTATTAGTACTCTTAAGAGGAGAATAAGAGTTCCAATACTAAAAGCGGTCAAAAGCACACAATTCCAGTTATTTTTGCTTTTTGCATAATTTATTTTACTGTGCCTTGGGCTTGTTAGGCTGCGCTTAGACTTGAGTTCTCGTTTTTTGTAACTGCTAAAATGAAAATTTGACTCATTTTTCACTAAATAAAATTGGTACAGTTTATCTCGTATATGCTTGAACGTGTCACCAGTCCTGCTTCGTAATAGGCTCTTTGCATGACTGTGATCACGTGATCAACTTTCTGTAAACATGAAAACAGTTCACTTTTATAAAATTTTGTTAGCACAAGCTGAAAGAGCATATTAAAATTAGGTAACCTGAGAATGTTCAGCCGTATTTCTCAAAAGTAGCGATTGCAACGGCCGCCGAAAGTTGGAAGCATATGTATGAGAAAAACAACTTTTGCCATCCAGTCACGCTTGCATGGTTTTCCATTCAAATCCTTGTAAATTCTAAAATTTTGAAACTCTCGTTAAACCTTTGCCTTACTCATTTAAGGACTCAAATTGCCTGTTATGAAATATTTCACAACAAAAAAACAAAAACCTACGAAGACGCCACATTTGTTATTGCTCTAAATCTTTAAAACCATAAACCGATATACCCTAACCCTGCATTCGACCTTTCTTGGTATCGAAAGAACGAAGAAGTATTAACATTTACTTTTAGTTCTCATGGCACTGATAACTCACCACAGAAGGCGTTAGGCAAGTCCTCAAATAACAACGAAGTATAGCAGAGATCTGCAGCTGGAGCCTGAAGAGTAGTTGAGCTAGCCTTTGTTTATTTACAATGTGTTTATATTGCTGACGCAAATGAGTTAATTTTCTATGCATTATACAATGCTTTTTTTACCTAAATCGTAAATTTTCCGTTTTGGGTTCTAAAAGTTGAGAAATAGGGGGGTAGTGATAGAACTGTTTATAAAGTCTTAAAATTTGCTGGTGTCAAAATGCGGTCTAATGCAAGCCTAACGCGATGATGAGAAACTCACAGGGGCACCCAACGAGAATATAGTTCAAAACCACTTAAACATAGCATTGTTAAACTTATTTTAGTATTTAAACGGTAGATATAGGCATATTTTTATCCTCTAAAAAATTTTTCATCTGTTCGGATTTCCTAGCTGAAAGTCTAGTGATCCGATAATTACAGGGATCAAAACTTACCTTTTCGAAAATTTCAGGCAGAAAAAAGGCTCCCGAAAATTCTAGGCGACGTTTTAAAGGTAAATCCGCTAATGAATGGGCAATTATAGTAGTTTTTAGATGTTCGAAAATCCTAGGAGAGGCAGGCAAGCAAGAAATTTTACAACAAATGTTCCGAAAATTCTAGATCTCAAATCGTCTTCCGAACAGATATTTTCCGAAAATTGTCGTTGGGTGCCCCTGAACTCTGCAGTCAAGTACATTTAACATTATGATTATCTCGAACGCTGACGAAGTGTATATAATACTTATGAATCATTAAGGAATAAACTTTGCCAATTCTCAATAAAGAAAAACATGAATATGTATATATAGACTTAAAAGTTCCGTAGAACCTTTTCCAAACTTGAAACGTTTTCTGATTTATGTCAAGAAAACATATATCTGTAATTTGGCTTGTATGCATCACCCTTTTTTATAACTTTAAATGCGTTATAGAAGTTTTCCATGTGTAATTAGGCACAAAAATTAAAGGTAATATATAGATTTAGCCAGGGCTAAAAGCGAGGCTCCCATTAATAAATTTATAATTTAAATCAAACAATAAACTTGCACGGGACGAAAAATTGGATTTACTGCAGTTTTGACGCGCGTCAAAAGTTAAGTCAAATATGGTGTTGGCTTTGACTTCACCTTTGACGCGCTTCAAAGATGTCGCCAAATATATAAGCTCTTTGCTTACTCCTTTGACCTTTGTAAATGCGAAGTCAAATGATTAACAACTTTGACTTCACTTTTGACGCGCGTCAAAGGTGAAGTCAAATGAATCAACACTTTGCTATTCTTTTAACGTGTGTCAAAGGTGTGACAAATATGCTGGTAACTTTGACTTTACCTTTGACGCACGTCAAAGGTAAAGTCAAATGCGTGAACGTTGTGCTATTCCTTTAACACTCGTCAAAGGTGTTGTCAAATATGCCGGTAACTTTGACTTCACTTTTGACGCACGTCAAAGATGAAGTCAAACGTGGTGGCTGCGCTATACTTTTAGTGGTTTTTAAAGATGAAGCTGAATACGAAATTTTCACTTTGACAACACTTTTGAATGCTATCAAAGGAGACAACAAAAATGCAATGAATTTCGGACTTATTTCTAAGGTTTGTTATCAAGCGACGGCAGAAACAGCTTCTGGGCATTCGCTTGGGTTCTTCTTAATTAGAACTAGGTAATTTTAAAAACGCCTTGGATCTACAGTAATGTAATTATAATCCGTGCAGCGCTCATATGAAAATTTAAGTTTTCGTGCTTAAACTTATTGAAGTTTTAAAGCCGAACATATAATTGTGCTCGCGCCGTCGTTGCTAGTGCAACGTGAGCCTACGTGCAGTCGCCTACTATAAAAACAAAAAGGTATATTTGCACTCAGAGGCTACGTAACTTTTCAACCACTTATTAAATCGTGAATTTGTGACCGTATCATTACACTTTATTACACTCTACTCTTTTATGGAACGACGTACTACGCTGACCTTAAAACACTTTTTATTAAAGCAAAACAGATTTACGTGACAGCTAAATGGCTAAAATATAAAGAGACTTCCAACGAAGTTAAAGGCAATTATTTCTTTATTAGCCAAGTAAGGAAAACGTTACCAATGAAAACACCAAAAATTATTAAAGACGGTCAATTTTCAAAACGAATTAATACTCAAGTCAAAAGATAAATTTTGTTGAAGTTTATATATATTTTAAACTGGAAAGGGCGTGGCCCTCAAATGTCGTAGCCGTCCAGAACTTGCGGAGTAATAATTCGCAATATTGATCTGGACAGGAAGTTCATCAAATGGATCTGCAAGTTAAAAATCCCTGTTAAATATAAAACTATCCTCGCATGCCCTCAAACAGAAAAGGCATAAAATCAAAGACAACAAATAACTGAATTTTTTCAGCTAATATAAATATCGACGAATAGCATTCATCCGCAAATAATAATAATGGTCAAAGAATTTTTTTTTTTGCTTTTTCTGTTGTTGTATGTTTGACGGCAACGTCTGTGACATCAAATGTGATTTAGCTTGGGTCACATCACAGTAATAGGCATTCAAAAACCTCATCACAGAAAGTACGGCACACCTGTATCGCAGTTGTGCTATAGAACGTCAAATATCAACGTTTTCGGAAAGCCTGCGAAATTTCAAGATAAAATCCGCCTTGCGCAGGCTTGAGTCAAGTCTTCTATCATTAAACCTTTAAGGTAATATTTTTTACCTAATTTTTCAATGGTACATAAACAATCGCGAAGTTCTGACAGAATAAAGAGTTTAAGCAACAAGGACGGTGACGGCTACGAAAACGTGACTAAAAAAGTGTTGTCGCGCTACTTCAAACGTTATCGCGCTTATTCCATCTCATTCTATTTGTCGAATGTTGGCAATCTCTCCAAAAGTTGAATTCTGAAAAGACTGTATCGAAGTTTAGGATAAGGAAAAGAAAGTCGTTGACTTGTGTTCACGTCCTCTACAAAACATGAAATAGGACATTTTCACGTAGTGGTGTAGTGATGGCAAAGAAATGTACAGAAAAGCATGCTGCACATGCAAAGTTGTTGTTTTGCCAATCTAAACCTCTTCCTCTTTTGACGTTCTCGTTGCAGGTGTCGTCGCTTAAGCTCCCTATTACAAGTAACGGTTACGATTACAATTGTGTACACGCGGTACGCTTGAGGCGACAAATCCGACAACGTTAATTGAAATAACTGTTTAACCAAGAGACTTTTCTTTTGAAAAAAAATTTTGATTTCTTTCTTATTAAACGTATTAATTTAACAAGGGCTACGTACTACAAGGACTACATGAGAGATCCTTACCCTAATTAAGCCAAACTGTTGTTTGGCAATTGCACAACCCCACCCCACCCCACCCCACCCCACCCAAACCCACTCAAAAAATATTTGATCAGTTCTAAACAATCTAACCTTGGTTTTCTTGACACACTGAAGGACATAGTAAGAATTTGATACTGGTTTGGTGTTGTAACACCATCAACTTCCTCGTCTGCCTGGGACAAGTAGTGTGTTAAAAGTCCCGTAGACGGACGAATTAGTCCCAAAAGGGCGCAATGACAAAATATGCAAATTTCAATGCAATAATAAATACCGAGAATACGAAATGCTATGTTGTATTCAAATTGAAGCACAATGCAATTGGCCTTTTGCATTAGTTGATCACGTGATGATTTTTCGATGAACGCGAAAACAGTTCGCATTTAAAACATTTTGTTAGCAGGACCTGAAAGAGCATATTGAAATTTGGTGACCTGTACATTTTCAGCCGTATATCTCAAAAGTAGCGATTGCAACACCCTTGAATGGTTTTCCATATCAATCATTGTAAATTTCGAAATTTTCAAACTGTCGTGAAATATTTCTTTAAGTATTACGGGGCTCAAATCCCCTTTTAGTTCATAACAGGCACTTTGAGCCCTTAAATTCGAAGGGGAAATATTTAACGACAGTTTAAAAATTTCAGAACTATCAAGGAGTTGTATGGAAAACCACTCAAGTGTGACTGGGCAGCAAGAGTTGTTTTTTCTCATACAAATCCTTCTAATTTTCTGCGGCCGTTGCAATCGCTACTTTTGAGATATACGGCTGAAAAATTTACAGGTTACCTAATTTTAATATGCTCTTTCAGCTCGCGCTAACAAAATTGTACAAACGCGAACTGTTTTCGTCTTTACCGAAAGTTGATCACGTGATCAACTAATGCAAAAAGGCCTATTAGAAAACTTGTATCGATGAATCACTACATCAGAAAAAAGCGCGAACTGTTCCTCTCTCTCTCTCTCGTAGCCCATCTTGGGAAATGCAGCGCCATATTAAGTTCCCCAATGCCACCACCTCAGCGTCAAGACGTTGTGAAATGTGTGTTAAAGTAACGGCAATGGCCCCATTCAATCCCTGCTATCTCCCGACAGGTCACTTTGTTAGGGACGGGGTTTCAACTAACTGAAGTATAAAATGCAACGATTTGCTAACAAAATGCTATTTTTCGACCAATTGGACACACGATAATAACGTTTTCTCCTTTGACTTTGTCAAACACAGGGACGAACTTTGACTGAATCCGTTGAACGGGAATAAAAGAGGCCGGCCCCAGTTGTTCAAAAAGGTCTTTGCAGCAGACTTGCAAAGGCTCCCCAAAGTAATTCCTATCTGGATGGGATTGATACCACAGAACACAAGCAAGCAAATACGTCCTATACTCCCCATCTACTAAAACGTTTTGCCTAATGTAGAAGGAAACTTTGCCTGGCCTTGGCTGTGCTGAATTGATATCAATGCGTCCTCCGTCGGAAACCCACGACGCAATAATATAAGATGAACGAACCGTCCTTGAAGTTGATGAGCCGTATCGTTCTCCTCCGACCAGAACCGACGAAAACCGTTCAAAGTTTCCAAAAATGCTTCCTTCCTCTACATTCTCAGATATAAGCTTATACATTTCCTTAAGGTGGGGTACTTCGTGTGACTCCAAACAATCAAGACAAGATGGCGGAAAGCATGAGTAAAGAGAAATTTCACTCCACGTGGAAGACTTCTGCACTGGACCACTGCAAAGCGGCACAAGGTGACGAAAGGATTCCTCTTGTTGCACTTCTACTTCCGCTAGTGTTCCTGCCTGGCAGCCCTGCACAGAGTCTAGTAGGGGCAGAAAATCGTCTCGAAAAGTATACGGCAAATCAACCCCAAATGCAGACTGGTCCCTCAAAAATTTACGCGCAAGTTGAATTTCAATCGATCTGTTGTTGGTCGGAAAAGAGCCCATAATGCCGTTGTATCGCTCGAACGAGAAGAGCCAGAATGCATAAACGGGTCCAAAGTCACGGACGGACTCACAAAGATGGGTATGCATGTGCATGTTTGGCGTGATTAGGTCTTTCCCATACAGCTGTTCAAAATCTACACAAAATTTCTTTAAGAGAGTATTTGCTCTTTCCGTGTCGGTAACCGTTAAAACGGGGCTACAAAGAATCTTGCACGCAAGCACAAAGGATCTCCACACCTCAAGGTGGTTAATGGGAAGCTCTCCTCTTAAGGCATACAAAGACACAATTAGAGTCCACGTTTTCCACTGATCGGCCGTAAATCCCCCAAAGCTGATGGAAATTTTATTGGGGAGCCTACCAAGTGAGGATGGGAATTCCACTTGGTCGACCCTCTGTTGAATTAACTTCAGCTTAGCGTCTGATAGCAATGGTTTTGTTTGATTTAACCAAACGTTTTCCATTACGTTCTTTGCAGTGCCGAGGAAAAGATTGTGCATTGGATCTATTACTGTAAAACGTACACAGTTAAAGTAGGGGAGGCGCATAAGCTCGGAGTAACGAGTCCCATACTTGCTCTCTAACTGCTGTTTATCTTTCATTGAAGTTTGCTGTAGAGTTTCCTCCGCTTCTCTCCGGTGCTCGTCGTTCGTTCTTTTCTCGCATGGGTCAAAACCGGAATAGTCCCTCTTCTCGCCAAACCCACCTTCAAAAGTTTTCTTACATCTGCTGCACCCTTTCCTGGCTGCAAAACTGAGGAAACCACTAACCTAAGACGAAAAGATCAGTAAAAATATGTTTTTTAAAAAAAACGTATTTTACATGAAGAGAGCTAGCCATCAGATGCGACCCAACAGACTTGATGATTTCGCGTATGCCAACCAGTTGCTGAAATACAAGGGCGTTTCATCTGGTTGTAAAGAGGTAAAAATTTACATATGCCCGCCTTACCACAGGCGGCCGGTCATGGGCAGGAGATGGCTAACCGCTATATATGCGTATTTTTTGAGCAACCGAAAGATGTTTGCCTGCATTCATACTTGCGTTGCAATTAGTATCTTTTAAATTCCAGTATAAAAGAGACTTTGAGGGGAGTTTAAATAGCAACCCTTAATTAGGTTAGGCGGGGCAAACTCCTGCAATGCATGCTAGGAAAGGGAAACTGACCAAAGATACTAGAAGTAATCAGCTAACGATTCAATTTAATTAGATACCTTTCTCGCGGCCGGTAGATCTGAAGCAACACACAAAAGAACACCTTTCACGATTTCGTCATTGACATTCCAGCCGTCCCATAATACGAGAAGCTCGTCTACTAAAGGGGAGAGATAACTGTTAATGGTTCCAGATGGCTCGTGTGGTCCAGGGATGACACCAACAAGTATGACATTTTCAACTTTGAATCGTTCGCTTCTGGGAAGGTTCATCACGACAAGATAGATTACCCCAACACTGTACCTTGAAAGCTTAAACGGTTGAAACCAATCAACGTTAATCATAAATGCGAGTGTTCTCTCTCCCGCGAGGAGAGGTTGCTCCCTGACATATAAAAACTCCTGCCACACCTTTCCATCGAAAACATCAGCAAGAATGCCAGTTGCATTTGTAGAATCAAAGTCTCTGCCTCTCTTCCATAAATTACACTTTAGCCAAAAATTTTCCCTAGAGAAAAAAGTCCTCAAAGTGGCTAAAATAGAATTGTAACTGTACACTTTGTGAGGATATAACCTGTTTCGCCCATCTTTGAGTTTTACCTCTTTCAAAAGGTATCCACCGTTAAGTTCCCCGCAAGTCGCCCTATACCTTCTTTGTCTGTGATTAGGAAAAGGTCGATGCGAACATCTCTTTGACAGTCTTTGGCTACCAATGGTCACAAAACAATCGGTGAAAGTGTAAAGTGAGTGGCAGTGCGGGCAAACAATATACTTTGTAAAGCTATCACCACATTGCCCTAGTGTCTTACGAAGAAGATAAACTGAGGTTGGCAATAAAAGGACAACTGGTGCAAACCAAGGAACATAACGTACGATCACAGTAAACAGCACGTGTATAAACTGAAGCATTAGGGCTATGGCGTTGTCCGACACATGAAAATGAGCTGTCCAAAACAACAAAAACAAACAAACCCACTTCACTAGGGCAAACTGTTTGACATAGGCGTTAGCATTTACGTCAACATCAATCGATAGGCGGCGGGGATCATCCGGGTTGTCTTCGTTGAAGTCTGCTAAAACGTCATCCAAAGCATCTTCCCAAAACTCCACCCTAGATCTGTTGGGATCAACCTCCATATACTCGACTGCTTCGTTTTCTTGTTCAAGAACATCATTGGAACCGTGTTCATTTAGCTCATACATTTCTACCGGTTCAGAGTGTTCTTCTCTTGGTGACTCTTCATCTGACGAGGACAGATTTTCGCCATCCCACGAAGCATTATTTGTGTTAAAGTATGAGCCCTTGTGTCTGCGAAAGGTTCGAGGAGCTACATATTCACCACAATGAGGACAAAAAATAGATTTCTCTTCCATCGCAAAATACGTTGTCTTTTTACTCAACCGAAATGAAGTCAAAAATAACGGTCAGCATTAAAAAACGCAGCCTTGCTCTCGAGGTCTAAGGGAAGAAGAGAAATCCTGGAAACTAGTCAAGCAACTCCTTTTATGGAAAGCCATGGAAAGCAAGCTTACGTGAAAAAAAGCGGGAAATGTACGCAGTCCGCCCTGCTAAACACTACAACTTTATCTTTTGGCGCTGCGTGGTTCAACAAAAATCTCTCAGTAAGGTATCTTTACTTTAGTTTTCCCGCTTTAAAGATGCTTTCTGGAAGAACAGGTAATGCTCAGGTGGCGCGACCACTTTCTTTCGAGAGGCAAGACGAAGACGGTATTGCAAACTTACTACAAACAATTCAAAGACAAAATAACCAGATAATAGAAAAGTTGGGGACAGGTCAAGACAACGAAGGGCGAGCGGGTCAGAACAGAAGAAAACAAGTGCCAGTAAAAGTAGAGGTGAGAGTTGCTTTTGGTGAGCTTTTTAACTAACAGTTGACTACGAAACCCGACCATTAAACAGTAAGCTTCAGCTTAGGCCGCCTGTTGACTTGGTGTTCTTCATTTCGTTCCTTTTTTTGGCCGATAAATGGGTAAGCTTATGTGAGCTATTCTCCTAACAATATCAACAAGTGATTTCTTTTTACTTTGAATGAAAAAGTGACTGATAACATTTTACTTAAGCAATTTGAGAAGAAAACGCTGTGAATGAAACAATTTTCAATTCAAGCTGGCAGTTTTTATTGGCTATAAAACAAAGACTAAATTTCCCGCCATTTTTACGGCAATTATAATGAAAGAATACATAAGACATCAACCTCACCTTATTATAAATAATGTTGTGACTCATAGGTCCTAAGGGACTGGTCAAAAAGTATAGGGGGGGGGGGGGCCGGAGCATTTGAAAATGTGGTTGATAAAAAACACATGACCCACCCCTTCCCTTCGGCACAAAAATGACTGACCCACCCCCAAAGCAAGGTTGGAAATTGCATGACCCACCCCCTAGTTAAAACAAGGATGTTTGGTTTCCTCTAAGGCCATCCCCTTTTTTCTCTTCGTTTACCGTCGAATGCGTTTCCTGATATTGGATTAGGCGGTCGGATTGAAAAAAAAAAAAATTTAAAAAAAAATCAAAAGAAGTCTCGGAATAGTAGGCCCCTGGTACCCCAGGACGACGTTAAAAGTTAACATTCACATATTTGGATTAACAAAATGTAAAATTTACTGTGAAAAATGTTCATGTTTTTGTTCTTGTTTTTCTCTGTGCTGTTACTATGCTCATTTTTCAGATTAAAAGAATTATTTCACGTGAAAAATGGTGTAACTATGTCGTTTCTTTTTTTAAAAAATGCCTAAAATTTGGGTCGGTCGGACGAAGGTAAACGGAGAAAAAAAAGAGGATGGCCTAACCTTGTTCTGTGCTTGACAAAATTTGTTGATACACTGCTACAACAAATATCAAAATCACAGAAATCATACCTTTCACTGAAAAGACAAATGTGAAAAACCGAACATTTCTTGTTTCGGTGGACGTTATGAGTCTTGACACAAATACACAGCAAAACGAGGGTATATTGAAATTGTATGTCACAACGCATATGAAAATTTCTACAAAGACAACCCATTCCTACACATTACTTGCCGGAAATTCTTAGATTAATCCTCAAAGAAAATTTCTTCCACTTCAATGGAAAGCACTACCTACAAAACCATGGAACTGTAATGGGCACAAAGACAGCAGTTTTGATTCCTTTGCCAATATTTTTATGACATATATTGAAACAACAACTCTAAGCAAAACCTTCCTTTAGAACAACAGTTTGGAAATGCTACATACACGATGTCTTTTCCCTATGGGACATGAGTAAACCAGACATTGAAGCCTTCATGGAACAAGCAAACTTACATCACCCAACTATTAAATTCATGGCCGAAACATGTGACACTGAGATGCAGAGTTTTTAGACACGGTTGAATACAAAGGCACAAGATTCAAAAAAACTCTATCCTCGATGCAAAGACACATTTTAAACAAACAGAAACCTTCTTGCACACACATTTCACCTCATGTCACCCTCCAAGTGCTAAAAAAGGATTGTCAAAGGAGAAGCCTTGAGAATCCTACGAAAAAACTCCTCAGAAACAACCTTTGAGGAAAATATTTCAAAAAACGCTCGATGGACGGAGGCTACCCACAAACTTTGATAGAAGACCTACTATCAGAAATAAAATTCACAAAAACGAGTCTAAACTCCTAAAACAAAACCTACAAGGAGGAAAAAGATTTATTGCCATCTGTGACACAATACCAACCCTCAGTGTCTAATATAAGGGAAGCTTGAGTAATAAAAATGGAATCTTATACAAAGCCAACCATAACTTTAATAAATTTTTAAAGAACCACCAATCATTTCCTTACAAAAAGGGAAAATCATTAAAGGACATGCTCGTTAGAGCCCCCCTCCAAAAAGGTTTAATAACAAAGGGTTCACGGGATGTGCGGTCTGTCACCCGTTGTATTTTCTCGCACAACAGGTTTGTGAGTATTTTAGCAATAATTCCAGCTGGCTGTGTTTTATATAACAAGTGTGGTCAACTGTCTCGTTAGTAGTTAGTGCTTATCTATGTAATAAAATAGGGTGACCCACCCCCTAAGGGTAGCTGCAAATTGCAAGACCCACCCCTTGCACAAGGCTCAAAACCTCATGACCCACCCCCTCTCTGCTCCGGCCCCCCCCCCCCCATACTTTTTTACCAGTCCCTAATTTCATGCAAACTGAACATGAACACAATTTTAAACAACAGTTTAGCTGATACAGTACTGAGTATGCAGTCTGATCACGATAGAGTAAAACTGTGTGCATGTAAGCATATGTAATTTATATATCCAACCTTAAATTCTGTTATCATCTGTTAGAGAGCTGTTCACCTGGCGGTTATGGAAGTGGAAGGCCAGTCTTGGGATTTGAGGTATGCAACATCAATTTCCATTCTGAACCTATAAAAAATGTCATTACAGTTTATGTTATATACACTTATTAGGAGTCTAGAAATTTGTCCACCCACCCCTCCCTTTATCCCAACGTCAATACAACGTCTCGCTTAGGACAAAATACTGTGTTAGGGGAGACTGGTGGGCAGTTCCCAATAAGCTTTAATAATTGATCCCTACTCTTTAATACCTGTTGCCGGTAGCTAATTTTACATAAAATCTAATGTAAATCAACATCATCATAAGACTGCAAACTGACATAATATTGTGCTACACACGACAATTCAACAGCAAGCCACTTTCCTCACAAGAGAACAAACAAGTGAATACGGAGACATTGCGAAGAGTACGTGCAACGGATAAAAGCACACAAGGATATATTGTAGCAAGTAAGATGGTTCTATGTTATCATTTTTTCTGGTAAATGATAATTTGCTATGTAATACTTGTATTTGTATTCGTATTTGTACACTAAAAATCCACCCCAAAACTTATCTTTATCCCCTAATGATTTTGTAAATTAAGTTTTAGAACTTAAACTTGACTTAAATTCACTTCTACAGGAGCCATTAAGACCTACTTTTATTCACAAAAGAGGAAAGAAAAAAACAGACAGGCAGGGGTATCAGATCAAGTTTTAAAGAGACAAAGGCGGCTGCAAAGGCGTCATGAGGTAAGGGTTCTGATAGTTGAGAACTGATCAAAAGGATTCATTTAAGGCAGATATTTTAGTTCATGAGCGTGCAACATCAAATTGGAACGTTCGCCTTTAATTCCATGTAACATTCAACAAAGCTACTTTTGTGTCACAAAAATTCAGCTTTGTCAAATTACAGGATTGGTTGGCATATTCAAAAAGAAAAAGATGCAAAAAGCCTGCTTGTTATATGTCAGAAAGTTAGCCTGTTTTTAGTGCAAACTATTGAGGAGCAGTTCTTGCAAATTTTTTGGGACTGTTTGTTCGAATTTGCTCTCCCGTGAATGATCTTATACGTGTACAAAAATTTTAACAGTTTTTTTGCTCATAAATTTAATCCTTGAAGATACACTGTAGCTGTTGTGTGGTGGCCCAATAGGGCCATAGAGTTTTTTGACGATATTTCTCATTCTCCTTTTTCTGGTTTACAAGCAAATTTCTCAGCCAGGGTTACCCTATCACCCTTGTCAACTTTACAAGCTTTGCCAACGCGTTTCGTCATGCGTGACATTCTTTGTAACGGTCCAATATTTGAAATAATCTTGAAGTTCGAATTCTCTGTGGAAAACACGTTCAATTCACAAAAAAGGGGAAAATATTATCGTCGTAGACAGAAAATAACATGTTATTTTTCAGATGCATTTATAATTAAGCTCAGAAACTGGATGATACCGTTCAAGTTGGCACGATTACTGGTCACACATGATGGCAGAAAGTTGACCCGGGTAGGCGAGTTATCCCTAGCCGAGCGTTTAGAAGGCAAGCACCAGGGTTACCCTCCCGCCTTGTAAACAGGGCCTCAGACTATTTTATACTTTAAAAACATGCTTACCTCAATGGTTGCGAAGTAACGAAGTTGCTAACTTCAAAATTTTCACGACACTCAGTAACTTAACCAGACCCTACATCTTCATGTGTAAGCTCCGTAATGTGTTTAAATGTGCATTCTCTGATTCTCGCAAGTACAACGATGAAACAACGGCTGAAAAAACGTTCGGAATTAATTCCATGTTAGATATCGATCGGCCAACG
This sequence comes from Porites lobata, assembly GCA_942486035.1. Lineage (NCBI taxonomy): Eukaryota > Metazoa > Cnidaria > Anthozoa > Scleractinia > Poritidae > Porites > Porites lobata. The sequence continues at coordinate 84,639 of CALNXK010000298.1, forward strand.
ACGATAAGTCAAATGCCTTAACTTATAGCCTTCAGAGAATCGTAGCTGGAAATGTCACCGTCGAGTCGTTGTTCCGATCCCATGAGCGCGCTGCAGCCGGTCACGTCCATTTCAACAAGCCCCGTAGTTTTCGAATACGACTAGTTACAAAAAGGTGATTTTGCATTAACAGAGAACCATAAGGAAAGAACTGCGTAGAGAGTCCACCCGCTCATAACCTCGTCCAAAAATGAAAAACAGAACACGTTTAATCTGAAGTGTTCCGACATCTTCAGCTAATAGCTCAAACATGTCAGATGACAACGAGTCAGAGTTCAAAGCAGAGCTCTTAGGACAATGTTTCCAATAAGGCAACCAATCATAGTTCATGTACGTGACGTCCAACTCCCGCTTCCCGCGTGATAAACATGGTTTTGTTTGGAGGGGCTTATCTTTTTCAAAATCGATTGGGAAGGAAATTTACCGTTTTTGTTTACGGTATCCATCTCTAGCATTTCTCGTAACTTCGGCCCAAAGCTGAATGAATTAGTTTTGTCTTACTACCCAAGGACACGTAAGTGCGCCTCCACATATATTGTTATCTATTAATGGTCTTACCTCAGCCACGCTGCCTCCCCCCTAAAATGTGTGACATGTTGTTAAGGATTATTGCTGTTATCATTTTCCAGAAAGCAGCACGGCGAAGAAAAGCCGTCAAGGTTAGTACGACAATTTCAGAGGAGGATAAAAGCCGATACCTAGGAGCGATTCAGGCTTGTTACATGTCCTCCGATGACTCTGCCTCTGACAGTGAGGCAGAGGAAGGGGAACATAGAGAAGGTGACGATGAAGCCGAAGCGACGACAGTCAAAAGGAAAAAATTCCTCACGAAAAAGTTGCCGTGGCGCTCTACTGAATTGGAAGATTTAGTTAAGTCGCTGGACCGAAAGTCCTCTCGAAGAAGGTCTTCTAAAGCAGCGGCTATGATGACTCGCAGAGAGTCATCGGAAAATGCCTCGGAGCGTCTTGCCCCGCAAGACGCTCCTCAGTGGGCAATCCGCCTACCGCCCTTAACTACGTAATACCGAGATGAGGCAAGAGCGAATTGGATGGGGGTCTCAATGGGGAGGTAACTTTGAAGCCGGGCTTTTTTTTTTTCTTTTTTCAATTTTGACGGTTGATAACAACAAGAAGTTTAATTATGTGGAAATTTAGTCCAAGAGTTTCACAAAATAGAAACTTCTGTGTAAACAAATATCAAACTTTTGTGTTTTGAAGGTTTTCGTGACCTTTATTTAAAGGAGCCAGTCGGTGAAGATCAGCTGAAATGATGAGCTAGTAAGCGATTTGAAACGGTGAAAAACAGGGTGAAAACGGTAAAAAATAAGCTTTTTTGACGGGTGACGGTTTAATAATCCCATTGAGACCCTCTGAGCGGAAAATCAGAATGCACTCTGACTGGATGACGATTCCGCACTCTGAGTAACGAACTCACTATCAACTCTTTAGGCGATTCAGTCATAGAAAATTCGAATTGTTATAGACAATGAGTTTTTTACCAATCAGAGTGGGGAATTCGACTGTTGTTAGTTGGAGGGCCAGGTCCACCAAAGAACTTTTACCGCCTGTGTTAGACCGCAGGGAATCCCTGTGTCACTTACAATTACAGGTAGCTCGATTTTTCTTTTTTTTCTTTGGCACGGTGAGGGGCCCGCAAAGTCATAGTGCCGGTGAAAGTTGAAAATTTTCTGTTAGTTTTTGGGTGTTGGTAAGTAGTTACTATCAAAAATTCAAGGACACACGCGACAGTTGCCATTGTCGCCAAACGTCTGAATCGTTTATGACTTGGGTCACGTGGCTTCTTTGTTAAAGCAAAAATACTCTCGTGGTCAGATTTCTATGCGTTTCGAAGGCCAAGAAAAACAATGGCATTTCTGTGAACCAAACAAAAGACGAATTTTCGTTCGATGAAAGTAAATCGATGAAACTCCCTTTGATTGCAGTTTTTTATGGTTTTATAACTCAAATGCGCGAACAACAAAGCGGCAACGTAACCAAGTCAGCAATTTGAAAGCTATGTGACCACATAGGTTCCCTTTTTTTAGCTAGACAAACAAAGCCACGTAACCCTAAGACGCTAACGTCTGTCTTTCGCAGCCTAATCGTTACCTTTTTTAATTTTTAGCCTCGACTTTTGGCCTGAGTTAGTTTTCGTGTTTGCTGATTATCTTTTTAAAACAATACGCCCTTTCCCCAGTGACCTCAAAACTAACTTTAAAGAGAGGCTAAGTGCGCGCAATTGATATAAATTTGACTTTTCATATTTATGAAAATAAAACTCATTTTACAAAGGTTTTGCACTTAGCCTCGTTTTACTGAAAAGTGAGAGAACTTGGAAATGGCCTAAAGATACAAAGAACATTCTGAACAACGCTGAACAACCGTATTGAAATAAGATCTGGATTGACATAGCTATCTTTGTTCAAGTACGCAGAATTGATACAGAAACATCTTTCGGTTTTATGTTCCAAGACTGATAATGTTGTTATCTATATTTTATCAACATTAGCTCCATTGAAAGAAGTGATTAGAGCCTGCTTCCCTATAAAACTGTTAGTAGCATATTCTTTTATGATACGAAGTTTAATACTAATTTGGAAAAGTTTGAGGAGTCGGCTCCTTTAGTCCTTGTCGGAAAAAAATTAAAATAAAGACGTGAAAAGAGCAGGAGAATTGGCGACAGAAGCGAGCTCATTCGTTCTTTTTTCTCAGTACAAAAGAGGAGCCTGGTATCAGGCTAATTGAAAAGTAACTTGGGCTTTATTGTAATTTTTTATTCAGTTCAGCAAGTGTTTTTAGCTGCCGTAAGTTACATTGATAATCTCTGACTGAATATTTTTAGTCAGACTTTAGTGCGAGTTTTCCGAATTGGTATAGAAACATCTTGGGGTTTCTCCGACACACGGAGAAAGTTATCTATAATTTGTCATATTCTTGTATACAAAGTTACTAACTTGAAGCTTTGTGGTCAGCTCCTTCAATCGTTGTTGAAAAAAAAAATGAAATAAAGAGGGGAAAAATGCCGAAGAATTGGTGAAACTGAGAAGCGAGCTCATTTGCCCCCTTTTCTACACGAAGGAGCTTGGTCCCAAGCTAATTTAAAAGTAACTGGGAAGACCTCTTAGCCTTACATAAGTTAACGGATAATTTCGGACAATTGTAAGTCAGACTTATTATAAGTGCGAGTTAATTGTCTTACAAAGTTAACTCAGATACTTTCAACTTTAAAAGCATGCATTAGTAAAATTATTTGTATTGGCCCTTTCGCCTAAAATTGATAAATTAAAGTTTTGACTACAATAAAGTATGAAATTCAAAGTAAAAAGTTTTATTTGTCTCACCTTTGACATACGTGTGTTCATGGCGCGTGAATTACAGATAAATTTGACTACACCATTTGTCATGCCTTTGACTTGGATCTTACTTACATTTTACGACACCTTTATCAAACCTTTGATTAAAAACCCAGACATATTTGACGACACTTTTGTCAAACCTTTGTTTTGAATATTACACTTATTTGACGACACCTTTGTCAAACCTTTGACTTGCCTCTCAGACACAGTATATTTGACGACGCCTTTGTCAAACCTTTGACTTGAATCTCAGACGCATTTGACGACAACTTTGTCAAACATTTGACCTGAGGCTCAGACACATTTGACGACACTTTTCACAAGCCTTTGACTTTAATCAAAGACATAACTTTGCCGCGCTTTTGTCACACCTTTGGCTCGAGTCTCAGACATATTTGACGACGCCTTTGATAGGGGTACAAATGCTAATCAAATATACCTTTGACGCGCGTCAAAGGTAGGGGTTAAAGGCGTGACAAAAACGGCCTTTATCGCCTGAAGACTCGCTTTTGACCGCGAGCAAAGGTAAACATTTGTCGCGCGTCAAAGGTGAACAAAGGTGTGCAAAGGTGGCCTTTATCGCGCGTTTGACTTCACCTTTGACGTTCGGTAAATCCGTTTTTTCGTCCCGTGTTGTATTCCACAATTCAGTTAACTTTAGAGCACATTCGTGTGACTTTTCAGGGAAAGGCTAAGTGATTTTACAAAAAATAATTTGCAAACAGCCCAAGAGTGAACCAAATCTCACATCGAGTTGATAGCCTCATAAGTACACCCCAAAACTGGCAATCATCTTCGATCACATTTATATTAAGAGCCATAATGGCTCTTGATCACCGTAGATTAATTAGGCCTGAAAAAAAAATTCCGTCCGAATTTTTTGCGTTCGACAAGTTTACTTTACAAAATCTTGCCAACAAATCTGGGTGCGTGTAAACCAAGCTTTTATATCACTTATACATCACATCTGAGGTGAAACAGTACTATGAGGCACTGTTTTTATCATACAGACCTCGGACAACAGAATGCAGTATTTCACAATATTGCGATACAAATTGCTATCATTCAATATTCAGGACGATCGAAGCACGCGTGGGCTTTAGCCGTAAACCGTTAAAAAAATTTTCAAAATCATCTATACGGGCAGCCGGTTCTGACTTTTGCAGTGCTAGGGGTGGCGAGTGTTTTAATAAATATTGACACAGTTACGCTCCAACATAATAAAGAATTTATTATGTTTATTTTCTATTTTAAAACGGTTTAACGCGCGGCATTTTGAGTACTCCGGGAAGCGCTGTTCACTGAACGACTGAAAACAATCGGCACAGCGATTAAAATTACAAGAGACAGTACTAACAATCAATAAAAGAAATATAATTCGGTGAAACATATACAGAGACGACAATTTTAATTCAGGAAGACAAGTATTAAAGTGTCTCTAAAAATCCTGAGTCTTCGAGCTTTAAAGGGAACCTCCACTCTTACTACAGAATAAGTTTAAATCGAATAAAATTATGTTGATAAACAAATTTGTTCGAAATTTGTCTTTAAAAAAGTGTTTATGTCAGGAAAAGTGAATTTTAAAATCGCTTATTTTCACTTTCAAATTTCGCGGGCGCCGCCATCTTGAAAAATTGTGACGTGTTACGGTTTCTCTATTGTTCTGACACAAAGAGCTTTTGTTTAATAACAATAGGGCAACCATTACACGTCACAATTATTCAAGATGGCGATTCGGATACAAACGCTTTCTTTAAAAATATTTTAGATTGACTTGACTGTAACAGTTATTTCCTGTGATTTAAAGTTATCTTTTTGTTGAAGTGGAGGTTCCCTTTAAAGCTGAAGTTTATGTTTTAAGCCGGCTTCCCGGTGTTTGCTTTTATCAAAAGCGAACTCGAGGCAAAGAAATCGCTCAAACCTTTCTTTTACAGCCAGAATTATAACTAAATATTCCTTAAAAAGTTTTCTTTCTATTTGCGGTGAGAAAATGTCTAAAGGCTTTTTAAAGATCTGTAAGCTTATAACAAACCTGATACTCGGTCAGACCATTGTCTCAAATCTTACAAACGTGCGTAAACAATTTCATTGTTAACTTTTAAGGTCATTCATAAACTTGCTCCGACTTACATTTCCGAACTTGTATCACTGAAAGACACAGGGGGTAGGTACTATCTTAGATCAAATAACGGCAAACTTCTTAACATTCGACCATGCAAGTCTCTTTCCACGCTTGGTGATCGATCTTTTTACATGGCTGCCCCTAAATTATGGAACGATCTTCCCCTTTTTATTAGAAATATATCTTCAGTTCATGCTTTCAAGAAGGCTCTTAAAACTCATTTATTTCAGAAGGCGTTTCCCAGGTAATTTATTGTTTTTATTCTCTTTATTAAGAAGGATTTGTATATAGGATTTTAAAGAATAATTGTTATTTTTAAATTGTTATTTTTACTAATTTTTAGGAACGATCTGTAAATAAGACTTTTGGAATATGTACTAGGATTTTAGGATTTTGTTGAGTCAATGTTATGCGCGGATGAAAATTTCTTTCCCTGGATTGATATTTGCGCAATACAAATCAATAAATGTCAATAAATATTATATATTATTATTAAACAAAATAGCCGCATAAACTACGCTCGACTTCATTAAATTAGGAATAAAAAACAAACACCAAATACAATAATTACTTAGGCTTACCACTTGAGATGCAGCTCCTTAAAGGTGTCAAGTAAGGCCAGCATAGCTTCAGACTTTGCAACCTTCTTACGCATTAAGCAAGGTGAAAGCGAAAACGACGCCATGCGAAATCGGATTTCCGACTTTGACTCAACCAAAAACCAAATAAACAAACTAGCCATGAATAACAGAAGACTCCTGATAGCAGCTGAATTTCATTTTGTACATCCAGTGGAAAAAGAAAGTTAAAAACATCACAAGTTGACACAAAACTCTGTCAGCTTCAGCTGTCAAAGTAAACAAGATTCAAGATGCTGCATAAATTTTCCACATGAACTCACCTGTCAAATTTTGACCAATCAGAGCATAAAAATTGGACGTAGAGCGTGACCAACGCGTGAACATGGTGAGAAAAGTCAAAAGCAACTGTCTTCCCTGCCTGTAGCAGCTGGCTGAATTTTCGCGTCCGAGGTCAGTTTGAAATCAAAATTTTAATTGTGCGGCACATGAACACGACATATTTCATATGAATTAAAAAAAAAATTAAACTTGAGCATGCGATCATTTGAAAACCAGTACCTTGTCAGCGGATTAGTTCAAAACTTGACCTCGATGGGTCGACAACTGAGCCCGCGATACAGTCAAGTGATACTGGTCAGCGGATACCTTGTTTTGACAGCTGTCAATTGATCACAACATTGATGTCCAATATGTGTATCAGTTTTCCTGTGCTCCGATCCCAAACTAGCTAGAAGGTATGAGACTGAACATTGATCGCGATGAAGTAAAATAATTAACTGGTCAGCGGACAGCTTCCAAATAAATCACGTCACCTCAATGAGTTGACACATGAGCCCGCGATACGGTCATGGGATACTAGTCAGTGGCTATCCTGTTTTGGCAGCTGTCAATTGAACATATTGTGAATGTCCAATGTAAAAGATGTGGACTTGGCAAGACACGCCTGAGACACCCCTCCCTTCCTTTTGATAGTCTCCCCTACCCCACCCGTACAATCCGTAGACGCGTACGTACGCAGGTACGTACGTACGTTCGGTCAATCACGTGACAACCAAACGAAAAGAGGTTGACCTTAATCTATGAGTATGGGGCTCTGTCCCACGCGCGCTTCGCGCGCGTGGGAGCCCCGCTATTCATGTTGTTAACTGGAGGTCTCTCATCGCCAACATTACAGCCAACCACTCTAAGATGCGGTTTTCGAAGCGTCTATATGGAAATAAGGAGTGAATTTGTTTAACTATGCTATGGTTGAAGAAATTAAGTGAAAGAGTGAGGGACCGTCGATAACGAATAATATCTTTAAAACATACGTTCAATACGTTTTATAATAATAACAATAATAAAATAAACAATACTAATATTAAGAAAACAAAAATGCGGACAAAAAGAGAGCCTAAAATCTTCTAACTGAGCCGTGAAGCTGACAAGCTGTTAATTTGCAACTAAACGGCAGGTGCTTAAAATTGTAGGTGAAGCAACTTTTTTGCTGTGTCATTCGTTATAGATAAATTAAAATCATTGGAATAAGGCCTATTTCAACCAACTTCTTAACATGGAGAACAATCATGCTTATTGAAATGCATTTAGCACATGAATTAAGAATGTGTTCCCTGTCGCGCCCATTCTGAATCTATTCTTTTTTCACTCGTTTTTATGTCAAGTGTTCTACAACTAGCTATTTCACAACATAACTACCTTATTATAGGAAATTAACGCTCCATGAAATTAAGGTATTGGAAATTAACGCGACTTAAATTAACGCGA
>CALNXK010000298.1:97500-162500 GCA_942486035.1 Porites lobata
TAACTATTCATGACATTTCTTGGATCAGAGCAGGTGGAACATATTTGTCATGGCATCATATAAGTATGTATGTAACGGTGCAACGGTAAAACAGTAGTTTCAAACGACCAATCAATATCAAAGAATATATCACATTTCGATACAAATTAGGTCTAAGAAAAGAAATTTACCTTATTAGAAATTCTTGGAAAACGAATGACATAGTGACAAACACTAATTCTAGGTATTCTAGTTAGATAACTCGCCAAATAATTTTGAATATTAGTCTTTTTTTCGATGATATAGTGTGCAAAGGGGTACGATAAGACTATTAGCGGCTATTTGCATGATACAGGAATGACTTTCACTCAGAATGAGTTTCGTTCCAGAATTTGATTAACATGACAAAATGACTGGCTTAAGGTTGATTTCCACTGTCGCGTAATTTTTACACGCGTACACCTGTAAATTTTACCCGCAAAAATAAAATAGAGGCAATGTATGGACGGTCACGCGTAAGCGTGAACGTTGAGCGAGGTTCAACTTTTACGTTTACGCGTGACCTTTCATGCATTGCCTCTATTTCATTCACGCATATAAATTTACGCACGTAAAAATTACGCGACACTGGAAATCAACCCTACGTGTACGAACGTAAATTTTACGCTCGTAACAACATAGAGCCAATGTATGGAAGGCCGCGCGTAAACGTAAAAATTGAGCCAGGTAACGTGTTCGCACTTAACCTCAAGTTGAAGTAGTTTTTTTTTTTGAAAAACGAAAGCGAAAAAAGAATATTGGTTGCCTCCCCAATTTGCTTAATTCCGGATCAGTGTGAAATTCTTACTGACGCAATTACACAAACATGGGAAAATAATTTTATTCAAAAGTGAAATTTCATTTTTGAGTTGTTGAAGGGTTCAGAAAGTTGACATGATTAAAATAAGTTAAAAAAAAAAAAAAGAAATTTCTCGGCTTGATGTTTGTCGGTGACGTTCGAAAACATGTTGGGAACAATGTCAAAATAAAGCATTTTCAGTTGCCATTGACGTTAAAGAAAGTTTGTAAATTGTTTTTTTTAAATCTTGTTGTTATTTGGCGAATTTGCTCCCACCACCCCCAGCCAATAATCTCTCCCATTTGAGAGCTTAAAAAAATTTTTATTGTCGTAATTTAGTAAAGAAGAGCAAATTATTTTTTTGCGCTATGGCTAAACATATAACTAATTAAAATTCTTTTTTAAGCTCTAAACCTTAATTGTCTCTTTTAAATATCATGTCGCTTGCGGTTTGTCACCGTTCGGAAAGATTGCTTAGTCTTAATGAAACAACCCATTAAGTTAACAATTTTTTACATAGAGTTATGATTGACAACCGAAAGGTAAAATGGTGTTGGTAAAAAGACCGAATAGGTAATTCAAGTCAAATACTTAATAAGCGAAACAGTTTATCGTATTTTTCTAAACTGGTGACTATTGCTTAATATACTTTCCGCCTTTATGCGCCCTAAGCCTATCGCGATCATTTCCTTTTGCCTGGCTCTTATTAGTAATTTTGTTGAACAGTTTAAATGTTGTAAAATATTCCTTTTTATCCAGTATGGGTAAATTCAGTTTTCAGTATTGTACGTGTTACCTATCCTGTATACTTCCAGTTAATTACTGACTGATTGATAGCGCGTGGGACATGTGTGTGGGATGATGAATGAGACGCATCTTTTAATTCATCTGCATATTTTGCACGTCAATTTGTTGTGAAACATGTTCTGTACACTAAACAGGGCTAAACTGAAGTTTTTTTCTGATCAATTTCAATAAGAAATACGGAGAAGAAATATTCAATCAGTATTTTTCGATTTTTTTTTTTCTGTCAAAGAAGTGCAAAAAAAAACGGACGTCTTGAGGGCGCTAAAGGTTTAAAACGTTCAAATTCTAAAACAAATAGCCCAATAGGGTGTCTTGCTATCAACATGAACTAGATAAAAATTGAGGCGCTATATATATGCCAGTAATTATACTCCCCACTTAAGAGGAGCAGAATTGAAATATACATGTAACGAGGAAGCTACCGCCAGCGATTTGATTCAGTCAAAGCCTTTTCTTTCTCAGACGATTACAAATGGGATCGCTGATCCCATGTGGCTGACGCCTTGAGAGTGATAACTGGTCTTGGCTACTTCCAAATGTGTTAATCTTGGTGACGTAATTAAAAAAATTCCTTTTAGGTTTTTTTTTAGAAATTTTCTGTTTCGTTTTGAAAATCTTTTTGAAAATTTCGATCATCTGTATCACTTTTTATTACCAAAAAGTCTTTGAAACTTTTTTAAATATGATTTCAACCATTGGTCATCGATTTAACCAGTCGACATCAGCTTTTTTAAGTTGTCTGTTATTTCAGGATTGAAGAAAAAATTTCTTCATAACTTTGTCAAAGTGTTTTCGAACCACGATGATTTTCTTTTTCCAAAAAAAGGCTCTTTTTGATAGCCAATTATTGGCGCACGAGAAATCACTCACTTATTGCTAAAACAAAAATAAAATATCAGTAACGCCTAATGATACAGTTTCTCACCGCCAACGGGCAAACATGAAAAGCTAAATTACAGCTCACTTACTAAAGCATTGAATTTAGGAGGTTTCGATTTCCTAGCTCTTACTTTCTAAAGCAACTTAACTTCCACCCTATGATGTCTATTAAAATTGTAATGACCTTGCCGGAGGGTTTAACAAAAGAAAAAGAGAAAAAAACTAATAACCAATCAACTACGAACTACTTACTAGTTTTTACTTAACTACGTAATTCTGAAAAGTCAATTCATAGTGCCTAACGTCAGTGCACATGCGGAAGTCAGTCTAATTGCGCTCTAGCTCCTTCCTCAGCGTCAAACGTTGCAGTATTTTTTTTTTTCAAGTTTAAACTTCATAAGCTCCACCAAATTTATGCGTAATATATTAGACTTTCCGAAAACTACATAATTACGACACCTCAGTGACGTTTGGTCGTTTAAAAAGCAATTATGAATAGAAGTTAAACGAAAACAAAGATAATTGGGAAAAAGAAAGCCTTCCACCTTCCTCAGATTAAGTTTAAAAGCTGCATATTTGCGAATATTTAAAGAAGGAGTTTAAAAATCGAGGAGTCGATTATTGTATGAGTTTTCGGTTCTTAGAAGCCTTGAATAAAGACTGAACTAAAGTTGTTTTTTTTTTTCACCAGACAAAATCAACGCATCATATGAAATGTGTAATATATTAGCTTATCGACTATTTCATTGCGTTCGATGTGGCAATTCATAATATACAATCGACAAAGGAAATTATCGCGTACGTCAATAAGAATCATGGCTCACAGTAAAAAAAAAAACTGATGAAGCAGAGTATAATTCCAATCTGTATTCCATTTTAGTCTTTTGGCCTTAGTTTATTTCCCCGCTTTGCGTTTCCCTCAGTCACACTTTCTTCCTGTGTATACTCACGGTGGGCTTTTAACATTTTTTTTTTTAAGGTTTCAAACTGGAGCCGGAGCTTTTAAAATGGTGTTTTATACAAGATGTAAGCAGGAGTTGTTGTTGTTGTCAAAAAAAAAAAAAAAAAAAAAAAAAAAAAAAATGAAAGAAATGTTGCCTTTTACTTACACATAAAATACACAAAAAGGGGCTATAAAATATAGAAGAAGAAAAAAAGGAAAAAACTCAAAGAAGAAAAGAAAGCAAGAAAAGAAAACTATACTTTGTTTGTGTCCTCCAGGTGACGCTATAAAATTGAACTTGAATAATTCGAATGCAAAAAGTGACCAGTCCTATTTCAAACTATCTTGTCACCTCAGGTGGCACAATTTTATTTGTTTTCCAACTCAGACTTTTACTGCATCTACTCTTTCTGGATCCATCAATGACGAGACACATTTTTTATTTTTTGTCAGTTACATCAGTGTTTTTAAGCGTTGCGCAAACTATAACTAGCTGCCAAAATATTCTGAGACACTCAGAAGAAAAATTACCCTTTTCCAAGCATTCAGATACTAGAGCGCGGGCAAAAGATTAGTTGATTGCGATCTCCCTAGTCTCCTCTCGTTTTCTAAATTGTGGGGACGCGCGAGCGTACCACGAGTTATTGCAGGGACGGGGATATGCAAATCAGTCACTCGCTCTCTCGTAGTAGACGGACGTCGTAATTAATCGGGTCCGAACTCGAGAGTGCGAAGATCTATCGTTTCCGAAGAAGCACGCGCTCACCGAAGTTCGATGGTATCAAAATCTTTGCCGAGATCGTGCATCGTTCGCTGCTCAGACTCACAGTTTTCTTTGTGGCAAATTTTCCACAGCACGGTTAGAGGTCTTACCAAATTTAAGACATGGAGGAGTCTTTTAGATGAGTACGATGGTTAACTTGGGGATTGGATTTTAAGAGCCTTTGACTCGTCCAGGCGTTAAACTTGACACGAGAAGATGAGCGTTTGCTCTTCGACTCCGCCGCAAGATCACGGGGGATATATACTGAATTCTGGTTTGCTTGAAAGTGATCTGAAAGTGACAAAATTTAAAGCCATGCCATTCTTAAGAACCTGTATGAGACAAAAATGGATATGATTTTGATCATTAGCCTCAAAACTACAGCGGAAATCGAGATAACAGAACAATATGTTTTGCGTGCTACTTCGTAGACGAGGTTTATCGGCTTTTTGTGAAGCGTGATTATGTTGTTTCATTACAATTCATCGCCATGGAATGCTTTAACATTTTGTTTTTCTCGGTTAATGCGGCTCGATCATCTTCAAACGGCGGAAGCTCCATGGAAAACGCATTAAATTAAAGACTTTTCGCCAAAGTTATGTAATCAGCTTTAGTGGTGTAGTGGTAAGGTATAGTCTCGTCAAGCTGAAGGTGCGGTGTCGACTAGTACTCAATACTTTAATTTCCTTTTTTCCGTTTAATTCTTTCTTTTTTTCCGTTTCTGTTTTATTTTGTTCGCTTATTTGTTTTGTTGTTTTTCTATAAATATATGCCTAAATAACTGTTATTTAATAGAGTGTAATAAACAGCAAGAAAAGTATCGTGTTTCCAATAAACAATCCGAATTTCTATCATTTCCCACAATTTACTGTGGGAAAACCAGAATTGATAACTATCATTTGATTATTTTCTAAACAACGTTCCCACGAGTTGACGATAGTCTTTCTTTGATTTCCTCTCGTGCTCCATTATCGCTCATCGCCTACGATTTAACTCTCTCCCCACTGAACGCCTGGAACAGGATACAAAAAATTCTGCTCTCATTCAATTAAAACCGCTGCCGTAGTCAAATAACTGTAGGGTATAAGTTTCACTCCCTCCCTCTCCTCTGTTCAAATTTTTCCTCCAAATATGCCACTTCCGAGATCCAAAAACCCTCACTTTCAAAATGAGGCTAGGCGCACAACCTTTCTTGTGAAAATGAGTTTTATTTGCATGAGAATAAAAAATGATTTCCATATCAAAGGCTGACCACCTACCCTCGTTTTGAACAGAGGTCCGGGGGAACTCGGAAATGGCCTATTGCGGCTGGTCTTGTATTGCCAGCAACTTTTATTCTCGGCTTGCACTGTCACGCAATGAAAAATAAAAATTCAAACCATTCAATACAGAAGGACTAGAATCTGGGAAATGAAAAAAGATAAATATACAAAAACTTTTGCCGAGAATCAGGTCTGTGAAATATTTCAAATGCAAGATATTGAGAAAAACGGTTTACCTAGATTTATAAAGCTTTGTATGGAAACGCCATGTTGGTGTCCCTTTCAGGAACACCAATATGGCCGCCGGATACTAACAGAAACATCTGTTTTCGAGTTTTCGTACTAATGCGTGAATTCTTCGCTTGAGGAACTCATAAAGATTACAGTAATATTTATTCTGAGACAAGGAATATTTAGATTGCAAAATCTCCCAAAATCGGTAACGTTTTTAACCCACATAAGAGCTTTCCCGGCCGCCAGCTAAGTGCTGCGTCACGCAAAAGCCTGGAAATTCAAGCGTCCTCTCTCGCAAAACGAAGAACCCTTTCAAACCAAAAATTTTTTTATGTAAAGGTGTTTAGATACTGTAATACCTCGTGAAAGTAGAAACCCCGAAGAATCGATAGTTTCCTAGTTTGATTTTTGGTGACGTCACGTGCAACCCAAGAATAAGCCGTGGAGGCATGTTTTTCGTGATTAACATCAGCATGTCGCTTTCAATTTAATGTTACAAAGAAAAAAAACAGCAATTAGTTGGTTCATTCTTAAAATATGGGTATAACCACGTTTTGCTGGAGAAAACTTTAAGGCTCTATCAAATTCGTTATTTAACACGTCTAAAATGAAGGATTTATTTTGAGCATGCGCTCTTTCATCACCTGTCACATTCTTGACAGGCAGGAGCCCATGCTCATGTGACAGGCTATCATGTGTACAAATCGTATATGACCAGATCTCGCCTTGGGCTTCGTCAACAAGAGTTCTGAGTAGGAGTTTTCACAAAGGCCCCAAAATGCCACATCTGCCTAGTTATTTACAACCCAGGGTTTTAGTTGTATGCAAATGTGGCAAAACCATCTTTGCCATATATTTAGTCCTCACTATCTATATATTTTCAAGGAGCAAATTTGGGCAAAATTCTGAGCCTTTCCTCTACATTTCACTCACAATGAATTTAGTGCTAGTTAACCCTCGCATGTACACGCAAATTCATACCCCAATCGTGGTACAAGGACGGGGAAGGGGAGTGGGGGTGGATGGGACCCCTCCCCGGAGTTTTTGATACGTTGCAGTATTATTGTTTAGTCCGATTGGGGTAGAAAGAAAAAGTGTAAAATGTAAGGATGGAAATTTGGAATTTATATATCTGGCACAAACACAAACTGGTAATTATCATCATCTGTCAGTGAGTAATATTTTAAGTTTATCAACTCGATCCAACCTCTTTTGGAGCTGAAACAGAGTGCATTTGTTTTACGACAAAGACATGTATTGAAAAAGTGATTCTACCTATGCCTTTTTTTTTTGTCATCTTCCCATAAAGCTATATCGCGGGGCACTGTAAATTTTCGGTTCTTTAATTTTACGTATGGCCAAATAGAGGGACTTGATTATTGCGACTGTTGAAGGTTTTCCTTATTGGAAATAACAGTGATTTTTAGTGATTTTTTTTAAAAGTGATTTTCAGCTAACTTAAATTTTAAACGCTTTGGCGTTTAATCGCGGATACCAATTTAATCTCGCACTCGCATTCTGATCCAAAGATCAGAGGCACAAAAAATTAAGTGTAATACACACACGTAGTGACCCATATTCCCACTCGCAATTTCATACCAAGAGCCACTTGGGACCTATTATGGCTCTTGTTCATACTTAACCCTTTGCCTACCGCCAGCGAGTAGCGGCAAAACCGGATTTTTCACAAATTCTTCTTTATGTTATTTATGGAAATGGCTAAAATGAGTTTTGCAACAGTAAACTAGGCATTTTCCGACTAATCGGATGCAAAGTAAACGGGTTCTTTTTGCGAAATAGGCAGTGAACTTTTCACCAGAGCTGTTACTTCTTTTTTTGTATATCACTCTGTCAGGATTGGTCAGAATTTCCAAAACGAATTATCGATGGAGCGGCATCTTTGCTGACGTTGCTACGTCAGTACCAACTAGGAAGAAAAATATACATGTTCTATATGGAACGAAAACGACCCAAGAAGTCTTCAAAGGGTTAATAATCCATGACGATCTCGGATGACTACAACAAAAGTCAATGAATATGGAGTCACTGAAAATTCTGCAGGTTCTAACGCTGGTACTGGAATTGTACGTTTCTCCAGAAACGTGATATAAACTAATGATTAAGTGTCTTTATTGGGTATCTCTCTTCACTACAGCATGGAATGACATAAGAATAGCTTGAATAAAGGCCTTATGAATTTCCAAGTAAGTCTAAAATAAGTATATAGTCTACTAAGACAACCTGTCAACTCATGATCGATTGAATTTAAAAGTTTTTGCTCTTTGAGACTCTGATTCATCGGGAGAAACATAGCGTTTCATAAGCAACAAAGTAATAATGTTGGTATCCAACGAGGCTAAGTGCAAAACCTTTCCTGGTTTCTTTTGCCTCATGAGAGTAAAACATCATTTTCACAGCAGTGGGTTCGACTTGGTTTCGCTTCAAAACAGAAGCTCAGTGGAGCAACTCGCGCGGAAATGGCCTACTAACAGTCACGTGTCAACAGAAGTTCTTTGTGGGATTTTTATGCTATTTCCAAAGAATTAAACGTATAATGAAAACTTGCCAATACTCTATTTTCTAACAGTGGCTACTAAAACAATTTGCGTGCAGTCTACGTGACAGTCACGTGTCAACGGGAGTCATGGTTCTTTCCTCGTGCAGGGCATTGTCAATCTTGCTTTTTATTCCAGTCGACGATCTTAGAGAGGCACTGCTAGGTTCTTTTGTACAACTTGGTTCATTCGTCACTTTGCTTGACCACAATATTGCGGTTTTCTTGAGAGTTTTTCACGCTTTTTGCCGCATTTCTCTTCTGCTTTTTTCTAGAGTATGCTGCACGTACGTCGCTGTTTCTCAAAACGTGAAGTATGAAGATGAACAAACCCTAAAAATGTGTGTATCGATAAATAAAAAGAAAGTTAAGTTCCTTCATAAGGGTGAGAGAAAAGAAGAAATGAAGGCAAAATTTATAGTCAATGGTTAATCGCAGTACATAGTATCAGGTACCGCCCCCCATCTCTACTATTCTAGGTTCATGTTAATGCTCTCGATCGCTACATTCCTTGACACTACTGTCAAAGTCTGGAGTAAACTTCGAATGCTTGTGTGGCAAAACATATAAATAAATAAATGGACGAATGAGTGAATTAAAACGGCTTTTTTAGCCACCAAGCTAAGATTTGATAAAATAATATTTGCTCGCTGTCAGTTAGCCTGAGAAAACAGCGGACATTGTGCGACACCACCACTGGTTTCCCTACGTAATGACGTTGGATAAACTAGCGGAGCAATTCCATACTGATCACTCGTCACTACCTGGATCTGGGTAGTGCTTCTGATTAAATTAAAATCTGCTTCATCCAATTAGAAGCACTTCCCAGATGTGGGTTTCTGACACGTCATCAGTATGGACGTTCTTCGCCAAACGTCATTTCTTGGGGAAACCAGTGGTGGCGTCGCGAAATCGGGGCACCCAACGCCAATTTTCAAAAAAAAAAAAAAATCTGTTCGGAAGACGATTTGAGATCTAGAATTTTCGGAACATTTTTTGTAAAATTTCTTGCTTGCCTGCCTCTCCTAGGATTTTCGAACATCTAAAAAATGGTATAATTGCCCATTTTTAACGGATTTTTACCCTAAAAAGGTCACCTAAAATTTTCGGGAGCCTTTTTTCTTGCTGAAATTTTTGAAAAGGTGAGTTTTGATCCCATCACTAGACTTTCAGCTAGGAAAGCCGAACAGATGAAAAATTTTTAGGGGATAAAAATATGCCTATATCTACCGTCTAAATACTAAATACGTTTAACAATGCTATTTTTAAGTGGTTTTGAACTATATTCTCTTTGAGTGCCCCTGCGAAATGTCGACTGTTTCCTCAAACTACTCAAAAAGTTAACATGTTGGATTTTCTAGTACTATACCTGCAAAGAGTTGAAGATGGTAAAGATGTACTGAAATACGAGTCCAGCATCTGTGACACTTAGGAAACCAAACACCCAGGTCAGTCCCAGAAGAGGAAACAAAACTACGCATGCTTTAACTCCTTGTCGAACTCTTTCCAGATGAGGTGTTTTGTCGGCTTGCATTCTTAGGATCTCATGAACCACTCGGGCAAGTAAAACTGAGTTTATCTGCGTGGAAACAATGCATGAGAATAAGATATCTTTTAATGGCAGAAACCTTGGACCCTGTTTCTTTCTTTCTCTCAGGTCTTGAAAATAGAACTACAATAAATAAATAAATAAACAAATAAATGAATAAATATATATATATATATAGGGAAATTGCAAAATCCAGAACATTGTATACCAAGCAGAGGTCACGACTCCACAGTCAAAAGAAACGTACGTCGGCCTATGTGACACGATGTTTAAGGAACGATTCAATAACCATAAATGCTCTTTCAGGAACGAAAGATACAAGAATAGCACAGAGCTTAGCAAATACGTATGGAACCTAAAACAACGCAAAATTGATTACCAAATTAAGTGGAGAAAAGTAAAGCAAGCTAGGTCTTACTCTAATGTCAACAAGAAATGTAATCTCTGCCTGTGGGAGAAATACTTTATTATTTGCAAACCGGAAATGTCGACACTCAATCGTAGAAACGAACTGTCATCGATCTGTAGACATTCTAAGAAATTTCTTTTAAATACCGCGATAACCTAATATAGATTTACCTGTTCGTTAAGCATTTTAGCCGTCCAATCAGAATTCTTACGTCTTTTCAAATTTGTATATCTTTACATGTGACCGCTAATGTTGTCAGTCGCCTGATGATTGCTTCTCTAGAGGCATGAAACTCCGAGTAGCGATTAAATGTTTTTGAACTAGTCCGACTCCAGAAGTTCATCTTTTATCTATCTATCTATCTATATATATATATATATATATATATATATATATATACTTGTATTCTGGGTAGAACGTATTCCGTAGAGCGCTCAATTCATTTAATTGAAGAGCATTGACTATTAATAATCACAGGAGTTCAGGCTTCAGGTGTACTTCAGAACTCTAGAGTAACGTAACTAAGACACAATCCATCTGTTACCTAGATACTATCTCTTAACGCATCCCTATATTTACTGCCAGCTTTTAATTTTAACGGTCAATCGTTGAAGTTGCCTGATGAGTGTGGTCCTACAATTTCGGACCATACGAAACAGCACTGTCGCAATAAACGATCAATGATTACTCCTGATCATGAAGCCTGAACTCCTGTGATTATTAATATATATATGAAATATATATATATATATAAATGAAAACATAAAATATAATCGATAAATAATCGGTCAAAGCTCGGACGTATGAAACATCTCAAGCATATCACACCAAGTATGACGTCACAGCCTCCCCTCCACCGCAGCGATCAATCCCAGATGTGTTTATTACCCGCAAATGAATGAATAAATGAAATGCCGTGGATAAGAGGACAATAAACGTGTCCTCTTTTCAGTATATATTTACATGTTAGCAGTAAGCTCTGACGTCAGCATGCAAGGGCGGCACTGGTAGCCGCTATCAGTTCATTTATGGGCTTATTGTAATCCTCCAAGACTATGATATGAAAGGAAGCTAAATATTCTGGTTTTCTTTTTTCTACATGAACCGTTATTAATTTCAGTTTCACGTCTTACATTTTCATGGCAAATATTTGATGATTATATCAATTTTTAATCAGTTACAGATGAGCCTCAATATTCTGTAAGCAATCATTTTTTAACTTGTTCTCTTAACAAACTTATTCACTTATGGAACATTTTCACTTTCTTACTTACCGTGCAAACTAAGAGAACAGGCGCAACAAACGTCCAGATAAGGTTATTTTTGAAGGAAACCCAGCAACTGAAAAAAATAAAGAAAATCAAGGTGTTTCTAAGAAAGGATTGCTTGATAAAACTTGACGGTTAAAATTGGAAATATTGAAGAAAAAGCTTACGAAGACTTATTTAAAAATTTTCAATTGTTTGAAAACCAATTGTTTAGGCCTGTAACATGAACGTGCTCATAATAATTCCTCTGAAAAAGGCAGTTTGGGCAAATTACATACATACATACATAAACTTTATTAAAGTGTCAAGGTATTTAGCTAAAAAGCTAATTGTGGACACTATAAATAAATAAGAAGAATATAATATAAGATTAAATCAAGTATATGTAAAAATATATTCTTAAAATATCATTAATATATAAAAATAACATCAATATATAAAATTATTACAGACAAACAGTAGGAAAAGGAACAAACAAAGACAAACAAATAGATAGACAAAACAGACAATCAGATAGACAGACAAACAAACAGACAATATAGGACAAACACATAAGCAGCAGTCAAACAATAAATACAAAATTCAGAAAGTTAAAAGTCTAGACAATTTAAATTAGACGAATTAAATAGAGGATAGGGGAGCACACTCTCAATACACCAGGGCAGCCAGACAGCAGAGGCCAATATGCATACCCACCACCCTAAGATGAGCATGCACAGCAGCCACACGTACCGTCCAGCAAGCCAAGCACATTGAGAGCACGCACCCCTCTCCTGAATGCCTGAAGACTGGTCTTACTGCGTAGTTCCTGGCTTATCTTGCCCCATATGTGTGGGCCTAAAAATCTGATACTGTGCTTGCCATACTTAACAGTATTATATCTCGGAACAGGAAAATCACTTCGTAAATTATAATGCTTATCTTGCTGAAAAAACATATTACATACATGCTCTGGAGCTAGTGAATTTTTAACCTTATACATTAAAATTAGTATATCTTGTAACCGTCTGTTCTCAAGACTAGAGAGTCTTCCCTTCTCTAGGAGTTCCTCATACGGAGCATTCCTATCATTATATACAGCACGTAGTGCCCGTTGTTGTACTCTTTTTAATTTTCTTGCTTTAGATGCTTTGCAAAAATGCCACACTATGTGACAATATGTTAAGTTAGGTAAAATTGCCGATTTGTGCAATTGTAACTTGGCTTCTCTCGGAATCATATTTCTAAGACGTACTAGAACACCAACTTTCTTACTTGCCATTTTGCATATATCACTTATATGAGCACTAAAACTAAGTTCAACATCTAATGTTACTCCCAGTAACTTCAAGTCTGGTGACGATTTAATAACCTGTTCATCAATCAATTTCATAAGTAACTTTGCAATAAATAAATAAATAAATAAATAAATAAAAAATGGTAATTAAAAAATAAACAGATTCTTGAAACCTCCAAGTTTTTCTTGCTCCGTTTTGTTCTGTAGTATTAAGATCTGGTTTGGTTACTTACAAATGATCATGAACATAGCTTTCTATCCCGCCATCTTGAATGGAAGCAATCACTATCGATAAAACCACAATCAAAAGGGAGACGCCTAAGGTTTGATTGAAAACGAAAAAGAGAAAAATGAAAAGTTAGGCTCAGTTGGGTTACGTCAGCTATGTCAGTGTAGCACTCTTATGAGAACTGTGGTGTTGAGAAGTGAGAAACTGTACAAATTCCTTTGAATAGCAAGTCTCAATTGCAAGTCCTTGTAAGTACGTAAGGAAAGTAACTAGATAAACCAGGAATCAATAGACCACTCCAGAAAATACCATAACATACCATACTGCTCTTTTATTTGTCGCCCCAAAATTTTGCATAAGCATTGTCTTCAGTTTCTCTTGGGAGTTAAAATGTTTAAATGAAGACAATTCTTATGCAAAATTTTTTGGTGACAAACATAGAGCATTATGGTATGTTATGGCATTTTTAGAGTGGTCAATTAACGAAATGCTTTTGATCCCGGAAGGGACTTACAAGTCACGACCTCTTGACTGGATCTACCAACGGGCAATTTTCTGTAGTAGGCTTTTGCTTTAATACTTACCCCAGGCCACTCCATAGAACAACCGCAATCTGATGACCGTATTGAACACTTTGACAACCATCAGATACAGATAAACACCCTCAAATAACATCCAAGCAAATCCCACCAGATAGAAGTAATGAATCATGGCTGCTACAAACACACACAGTTCCTATAAGAAATGGGATTCACCGTGATCAAATTGCCCATAACGGCACGTTTTTTACCACCCCCTCCCCCACCCCACAAAAAATATATAAATAAAAGGAAAAAGAAAAAAACTCTTGATGTAATGCAAACAAGCCAAAGACACTAAAGAGAACTAAAGCGCAATCGACCACTGAGCCACAAGTTTTAGGCACTGTCGTGTGTCTGCCAATAACACTCCACTTGATCCTATGTAACCTTAGACCCAGACCTAGTGTATACCTGTTTCCTATACTAATCATAGCAGCCGAAAAAATCTATCAAGGACAATTTTTATTTCCTTAGAAAGTGACAGAATAAACTTGACTGCCATGTTTGCGAAATATTATACAGAAGTTGAACCATCGCTAAACGTCAGTGCAATCAAACTCCATTCCTCCCAATTTATCCTTTCAGGGTGGCAAAGGGATTTTCCGTGACGCGTGATCGAACCCATTTGACCACTCCAGAAATACCGTAACATACCATAATACTCTTTGTTGGTGACCCCAAAATTTTGTATAAGTATTGTGTTCAGTTTCTCTTGGGAGTTAAAATGGCCCCAAGAAAAACTGAAAACAATGCTTATGCAAAATTTTGGGGTGACAAACAAAGAGCGTTATGGTACGTTATGGTATTTTCTGGAGTGGTCAATTAAATTAACCGCGTGAGGCGTGATTTGGCCTGGCAGCGTGATGCATGATTTACTATTTTAACAACGCGTAACGCGTGATTTTCCTTTGAAATTTCTGCGATGGTCGATATCATTTGAAACTAGAAGAAGACTAAGAGACATAAAAAATATATAGTTATGACACCAACTTCTTGCACTTTTTTCTCGTTTCTCGACCTCTGTTTCCTCAGATCACATGACAATAGGATAGGCTCCTGATACTTGTATAATGTAGTTAATATTTTATTTTATCACCCTGTAATGCGTGATAGGTATTCCCCTCCCCTCCCCCTACCCTTTGCCACCCTGTCCCTTTAGCGCATTTGCGTAAAATCGAGGTGCCGGGAATATGCCATCTAATGAAATTGAGTTATTCAAGACTCAACTCGATTACATCCAACGGTCTTTCATTTTTTATTTTTGTTGCTAAACGTTTTGGCAATCGAACGAATTTATCATCCAAGCTAAGAAAATGCTCATTATTTCTTTATCTTTCAGATTAACCAGGGGCACCCACCGACGGTTTTCTCCTAAATGCATTACAAACACTTTTCATGCTGTCCAGAGTACTTTTAGACCTTTAGAAAACAAGAGAGGATAAAGGGGACAGAGAAGGCATCCCCATACACACTCTATTCCATAGGTAATTCGTCTCGAGTTATTTTTAGAATCGGGATAAAGTTACCTCGCGCGCTGCGTGGATGTTTCGTGGAGGTTTCGCATGACTAAACGCCGTGCAAAACACGTCGGGCGAAAGGCATTGAAAGCGTAAAGAGATCCAGAGCATTCCTGAATATTGAAGCGAAATGAGTCGGCGCTCACCTGGGAAAACGGAATCGCTGGACTCTTTGACAACCCGTGAAATCAGTTTAACTCAAAGTTGGCGTAACCTCAGTGCTTTAATAAAATGAGAAATTTCGACGGTCTATTGAAACCGGTCATTTGTACAATAAAGCAAGTAGGACGCCAAGTGTTATTTTTGTTGAATAATAAAAGACTAATAAAAGAATAAATAGCAAACCAGAAATTGCTCTCTTCAAACTGTAAATTATAAATGATCCTGAGAGAATATTCAGTGTGTTAAGGATTTCCATGCTGTACTGTTAGCTCTATACAAGAGAGGAAGAGCAATTCTTTTTTAATTTCCATTTCACTGACACAGCTTTAGCAGAAATCTCTCTGTAGTCGTTTTCGTCGACACAACGAATAGCAATATCGCTCTCCGCATCTTCCGCCATTTTGTTCTGCGTCAATTCGTGAAGGACGCGTGGGTCATCCACGCGGAACACATTCGCGCTATGTGATTGGCTGTTGTCTAATCCCCCTCGGGATCTGTGGTCTTAAAAATAACTCGAAATGAATTACCTATGGAATAGGGTGTGTATGAGGGATGCCTTCTCTGTCCCCTTTATCCTCTCTTGTAGAAATACATTCTAATCAGCGCGATAAAATTTATATCTGTTCGGTCATCCTAGGGCAACTTGAGTCTTTTCGAAATTACCACGGCTGCAGTATTATCTTACCGAAAATTTTAGATAAGAGAAGAAGAGAGAATTTTTCTGATTCCTCTTTCCATCGCATTTTCGAATCCGAAATCTGGTGGGTAAAATGCCAAAAATTAAACTTCAGAAAATCGTAGGGAATTTATTAGATAAAATTATGCTTCGAAAATTGTAGTACATGAAAGGAACGGTCATCTAGAAATTCTTAGTCTTCCGCAAGGTATAGAAACTTCTAGGCAATTTGTGCTTCTCCGAACAGATATTTTACAGAAAACTGTCCTTGTGTGTCTCGGATTAACTAACATCTTTAGCTTACCATAACTTCTGTGGCATCAATTCCAGCAAGAAACGTGATTTGTGCTATCGCTATGGCGACCACAAGGTTAAAGCGGATTTGAGTTTGGTCTTCTTTCAAATCCCTGAACGAGGCAAAAAATGATAAAAAACACCGTTGACATGTACGTTATTTTTTTCAAAGCGGGAAAATCCCATGTTAAGGTGCTTCTTAATTTAAAAATCATAAATGAACGTCTCACAAGCTAATCCAGAGCCTAATTTCGCGACGAGGGGTTGTGAAGAGGGCGGCTGACTCCTCGTTCTCCTCCCTTGTGGTTTTGTTATTGTCATAATTTTGCATTTACTAAGTATTAACTAAAGATTCAATTCAATTATAGTTTAGAAACAAAGCACTTTTTAATAATATGCTATGGTTAAACATTTGGTGCTGAAAAATCTGTTTAAAGCGCTTGTTGGACGATAGACTTCTTACAGCCCCATATTTTTCTGTTGAACGTCTAGTCTGTTCGAGCGCTTACTGTTTATTTCAGGCGACAATCTTGGTTTCACTCTTCCCCAGCCGTGTTATGCTCGGTGCATTTGGAACCAAGATGCGTGAATTAAAAACGCTTACCTCGACCTTGATCATTCCGGATATTACAAAAACCAAATCTAAATGTCTGAGCTCTTTTATAACGGTATATTATTTGTAACTCACATGAGGACGCAATATGCAACAACGGTGAGTGCTTCTCCGATAAGCGACAGAGCACACCCAACGTAAGTAATGACTTTTAATGCCACCTTATGATCTGCTGGAACCTGTTGGAAAAACTGTTTGCAAATACGCCAAATCAATAAAGACAAATAGTGGCAAGAGTCATCAGGGCCCCTTTTTATTTCGCAAAGAAGTACTCTCAATGGCGAAAATATAGGCATGGCCTCCTTATTACTCGAGTCACTAAAACTATATTAAATGACAATATTAAATGGGTTCATGGCCCCACGATTGTAGATGCTCTCCTTATTTATCTTAACATTCATGGTACAGTAAAAACCCGCGAGCAAGAACATGTTTTTTTCCCAATTTAGCCCAAACAGGTTCTTACATAAATGGTATAATTAGCAACCTTGTCCCCAGGGCTTTTCCCTTAAGGGAAAAGCCCTGGTGACGAGGCTTTATAATTAGCACAAATTTAGGCTATTTGAGGTTCTTAGATAAGTTCTTATTTCCTGAAGAAAAAATACATTGAATATTTAGAGGTATGCAGTTTATTCTTTATATCAAATCTGCACATTAAATTAAAATTTATGTAAAAATCAATTTAAGAAGAACAACTGATCAGTGAAAACATGAATTTTATTGTGATTTTACATGTATCGTAATGCCTTGTCTCAGCTCCAACAGTTGATTAAACTCTTATGAAATAATATCGTTTAAATAACAGTTTGTAGCTTAACTATAGATTGAAATTTTTGAAATTTATGGAAGATATCTATATTTTCACATCTACCTCTCTGGAAATCTGCGCTAAGTCAGAGAGATAATAGCTATAAATCGCAGGTACAGCATCTGATCCAGCGCTGGAGCGATAAATCCTGCGGTACATCAACCATGGAAACACAACAACAGTAAAGCAATGTATGGAAATTGAGAGAATTTTTCTATAGAACCTGTTTCACATTTTGGGCTAAAAAGGTGCTTGAGATGGGGCCTAACTAGGAAACACAACAACAACAAAGCAATGTATGGAAATTGAGAGAATTTTGTATAGAACCTGTTTCACATTTTAGGCTAAACAGATTCTTGTGTAGAGGGGGCCTAACTAGGAAACACAGCAACAACAACAAAGCAATGTATGGAAATCAGTGAGAGACTTTTTTAGAGAACCTGTCTCGCATTTTAGGCTAAACAGGTTTTTGTGTAGAGGGGGCCTAACTAGGAAACACAACAACAACAACAAAGCAATGTATGGAAATTGAGAGAATTTTTTATAGAAGCTGTTTCACATTTTAGGCTAAACAGGTTCTTATATATGTAGGGGGGTCTAACCAAGAAACACAACAACAACAAAGCAATGTATGGAAATTGGGAGAAATTTTATAGAACCTGTTTCACATTTTAGGCTACAGGTGCTTGTGTAGAGGTGCCCTAACTAGCAAATTCTAGCCTAAACGGTTCTTAAAATCTCGGTTCTTACTCGCGGGTTGTTATTGTATTGGGACATGCGGAAAACAAGCCAAAAAGCTGCTCCAACTAACCTCATTGTCTGCTCCAACGTGCATAAGAACAGCAAAGTTTGTGAGGTGGTTACAAGTGCATGTGATTTCCGTTTTGGTTCTATTGACCATTGAACATCCTTTGCTTGACCAAGAACCGTTGAACTTTGATCTGAAATATAGTTTCGGATAATGACTGCTTAACGGAAAGGCCAATCAAAGGGCAGCAGTTTATCAACCCTAACGGCATTAAAGTCGGTAGCGAAATATATAATGTATAGAATTGTCTGATTATTATATATCTACAATAACTATAAATCAACTCATACTAATAACCCCTGATGTTGTTAATTCCTTTTAGGTGCGTATTGAAAAATTCTGTCACACTTACTTGGCAGAAAAATCCCAGAAGACACAATGTGCCTCTAATCCCTTAAAAAAGACATGTAAAGTTTCAGGTAAGATATAACTAACAAAAATCATAGAAAGGTGAATGACTCGTCGGCGTCGTGAATATTTTTATATCTGGAACTAAGTAAAGCGACAAACTAAACACAAAAGAAAGAAAGTGCATAATTTTACAACGCCTTATTAAGGGGTTACATCGTGGCTAGACTGTGAGTGGTCGTCAGGTTCTTACCTCATTGCCACGCGCGGCGAGCGAAAAATTGAAATTATGCAAATTAGTACAGGTAATAGCATGATTTGTAGTGATATTTGGCATAAGTACAACGAGTGATATTTCGAAATTGTTTCGAAATTTGAGACAATTTTGAAATATCACGTGTGGTATTTATGCCAAATATCACGCACAAATCATGCTATTATATGTTTATACCACTACCCGCAAAAGGTTTGTAATTTTCACATGTAGGTATTTCAAATTAAGCTGATCAACACCACTGCTTTAAGCCAATCAAATTGCAGAAATTTCTCATGTAGTTGTATAAATGGCAAAAAGGACTGCCCTCCTTCCTCGCGGCTTAGCCGCTCACCCCTCACGCATGCGCTCGACCTACTGTGACTCAAAGGAGAAATAAGAGTCAGCTCGCAGTCTACATCGTGGTGAGTTCTGCAAGCCACTAACTGAGTTTTCTTTGATTTCGCAATGTTTCAGATTACGAAGAAAAAACAAGAATATCCTAAAACAGTAGAAGCAGTTTTCAATCAATCCCTTCTCGGCTGATTTTAATCACAGCTATAAATTAACTTACTAGCTAAAGAACATACCTCATCGTAACGTAATATAACTGACAGGTTTTTCTGAAGGATGACCTGCTGCCCGGGATCTAATGTGCTGCCTATTATATTACTTAACGTGAAGTTCATGATAGTTTTACTGTTAGAAAAAATGAAAAAAGAATTTATAAGTACAATGTTGTAGAAATCTCTCTGCAGAATTTCAAAGTAAAAACTTTTAAAGGCAGCGTCCTCGTTAACAAATTATCTACCCACTCTGGAAAGCACGTTAGAGTTGTTTACCATTTACAAAAAGATTCCGGAAAATTCTCTTGAAAAGTAAATGGAACACGACTTTTTGGGTCGTTCCAGCGGAAAATTTCCGGGAGCAACGGAACATCTGAAAGGGTAGTCCTGTTTTTCCCGACGGAATATTTCCAACAGAAATTCGTGTTCCATTCTTCAAAGCCATCTTTGATACCTGTTTCAGGCCTTCGCGGTCGTTTTTCGTTAATGGAATTGATTCGTACAATGTTTAAACGCGAATCCGGGGCGAAATTTACCAGTCCTGAATTTTGTGTACCATTTGCCTAAACCGTGGACTGACCGGTTTGCCCATGTAAATGGAAAACAACCTATAACACAACGGTTTATTAGACTTTTGTTTCCTGAGTGATTGCTCTGTACGGAGTTGGAACAAAATTTTTTATTTATTCCTCTTTGGAGTCTCTCAACCCTTAACGAATTTGTCCTTTTTAGAGTTAAACTAGAAATACGTTTATCACAACACCTCGAGAAGCCGTAAAGGGCCCAGCAGTATGCATGAATAAAGGAAAACATGCCAATAGGTAAAAGATATAGTTAAAAAGTAAAAACAAAACGGCCAAAAAGGGGAAAAATGAAAGAAATAAATTGCCTTAGAGGAGAGTTGAACCCTGTCCACCTACATGCAAAAGTCGTCACATAGACTACTACGACACATCGTCAAACTTCAATTGGGCAGGTCAAACTATTGTCAGTCTTTAAAGCTTTTCCCCTCGAAATTCTGGTGGTAGACGCTGTTTGTAGTGTTGGAGCTGGATTAATCAATAATTCGAAGGTGTATTTCAGGAAAATAAGCAGTGTTTCGTCGTTAAAAGCGCTAATTTAACTCGTTTCGTCGCATTTGGAGAATAATGGCCGACAAATCCGAAAGGTGTCTCGCAACCGTCGCGAAGTCTCTTTCTGACGGTCGTTGTACAGTTTGCAGTTCCCTGCCATATGCATGAGGAGAATCGAAAAAACAAAGTAAACAATTTTTCATAAAGGATGAATAGACACGTTAGCCTTTTATGAATAAAACACGATAGTGCACCCAGTGGAAATCGAGTTGCTTGGAAACCTGAAAATGTACCTTGACGTCACAATCGTCGAAGTCACTGCGACTACTAACCCGAAAACTCGATATACAGCTATTTCGAGAAAGGTTGTCCGAAAAAAAATGTGCACGTGGCTATCCCGAAAGATATTATGGGATGTGATCAATACACTTTTCCTGACACTGTCGATGTCGAACCTACTTTCTTGCTTTCCTTTAGCACTCACAACTACACTCCCATGGCCTCTCGTGCCATTCTTTCAAATTTCTTTGAAAAACAGTGAAGCTTAAAAGCGCCCACAATACCTTTCGGGTTTGTCGCATGCACTTTTTCCGACAACCTTTCTCGAAAAAGCTGTATATACAAAGCCGACTCGTATTTCTGTCTCACTTTGTGATCCACGCACGTTCCACGCTCTATGCAAATTTAGACATAATTATAAACCTTCTCTACGCGAGGCGAGGAATTAATTGCGGGCTACAAGAGAAGCACGCAATCCTAATCTCCAGGTTGTTATTACGCATGCGTCGCATGTATGTAGCCAGCATTATTCTCGACCCCAGTGCTTACGGGTTTGGGAATGCGCGCGTAAGCTCTGGGAAACTCTGCGCCGGAGAAGCCAAAATCTGGCTATTTGAGCCTCTCAGTGCATGCTCTTTGATCCAACCAAAACTTTTTGCTTCTTTTATGTCTACTTCATCGCGAAAATCTTGTTCTGCTTCGGTATTAGAACTGAAGAAATTCAGTTAACGGCCTTGAAGAATTTTCAGGTATCCAAGGCTCTTGTGGTAGCTGCTGAGAAAATACCGTTAAACGTTCCCAATCACAGATTTGATACTTGAAGTTTGCATATCCTTGACAGTTGATTAAATATTTCTGTGTACCACTTCAAGAGGCGGTAAGTGAAACCCGAATGGCTTGTTAAGATAAACGTATCGAAATTCCAATAAAACTTTCCAAAATATGAATTTAGCGTCCTTTTATTTATGTTTGTTCACGAAGTACAACATTAACACTTCAGCGAAGCTGCTTTGAAATGCGATATCGTGGGAAAAGAAGACAACTATAAATATCTAGTCGCATTGAACACGGATCACTTTAGGGAACGATTTACTTTTCCTGTTGTTTTTTTTTCTTGCTATTCTGTTTTTGGGCAATTTACGACGAGAGTATCAAGTTTTCATTCATACGCTGCTACTTGGTGTGAATACGATAACGTGGAAGTTAAAGAAAAATCAGTAATGTGTCATGCTTCCTACCCTTCCAGCAGAGGCCCTTCGATCTTCCTAGACTTATCTAGGAAGATCGATGGGCCTCTGCTCGCAGGGTACATGCTTCTTAAATTATAGCTGGCAAAGATGTCGGTGTATTTTTCTTATTTTTTTTTTCACATTCAAATCTTTTTCTGGTTCAATTTTCGATATGTAGCTAAGCTATTTTATTTGAAAGTTGGAAAATCCAGTAATTCTGCCTAATTAGTCGTCAAATGTTGTTTTGGAATCGCTGAAATCAAGAATCGGCTGGAGTAGCCCATCGACCGGTCGTGTTTACTTCAACATTTCTAGGGAAAACCCACTCACACGCCAGACACGTCGCACGTTCAACCGCTCTCGTGCAAACTTGAATGGACCAATCAGAAACACTTTTATTGTTTTTTGCTAAAAACAATCGGAGACAATCTTGCTCCCGGGTTCCCCAGAGCTCTCTATCTCTCTCCTCTACATGCGCAGAAGAGCTCTGGGTCGAGATTGTAGCCAGCATTCGTTTAGTCTCCCTCGTTTGGCTTTCACCAAGAATGGAGGGAATGCATAAAACGCAATTTGATCGCACGCGTTTGGACCTTCTGTCACTCGTAATCTGATCACGCGTGTTTTGACTCTCTGTCATGTAACACTTACGCACAGCACATCGTTTGAGCAAAAGCGTTTTGACCTTCGATCGTTGTCGCCCGCACTCCTTTTAACTTTGGTTATTACTACTATGTTTTATATGTAAGAGATGAAAAGGCCTGTACGCCTAACCCGTTTAATAGAACTGTTTCTTCACTGGGTATCCACTTCTTGACCTCACCATGGTAAAGCGTGCATATGGAGACAGTGTCTGAGATAAAATTAAAGTGATTAAAGTGAAATGTTTAGCCGATACCGATTTTAACATTAAGGTCTCTGACCTTTTATTTCCCCTTTCTTGAGTTAGCATAATATAGGCTATTTGGTTTGAATTCTTAACTCAGTCTTAACTAATTCCAAACAACCTTGCCGGTGCCAAAGTGCTCTGAAGTGGTCGTGTATAGTGCAATGTTTGAAGAGCTGGTAGGACTTATAAAATAAATTATTGGTCGCTACAGTGGAAGCACTCATAATTATCTCATAATTAAGAAGCTAGTGACACTGCTTTTACCTTGTGCTTTGAAGTTTTCCGAAGGAATGACAATGCTCTCTAGATCTGTTCCACTGCTTTTAGAACAAGTAATCGGTTCCGTATTATTTTCCAAAATCTTCTGAATCTTCGTTACTACAAAACCAATAACCAATAACTTTCTGACTTTGAAGCCTTACCAGTGAAATAAGTCATGGTATTCGTAAGATGTCATACAATAGCTTACAATTTTAGTGAATTAGTTTCCTTGTGAACTCGTTATAGCAAGCAAATTTTATAGCGGAGCCCCATACCTATAGAAATTGGTAACCCATCGATGCATAGAAATTTGGTTAGGGGCCGAGCATTTGACTTTGACGGGGAGGGATGGGGGATTTGGTTTGGGTAAGAGTTTTTTTCCTCAAACCTCTGGTGATATAATTTTTTTCCTGACATTAACAACTTGACGATGTAAGATTTTTTTCCCCAGCATTTTAAGCCATGAAAAATATTTCTGTTCAATGAGAAATTTTTTCCGTCAGGTATTTCCTTGCAAGAATTATTTTTTCCTCGAAATCAGTCTGCAGGATATTTTTTCCAGAAATCATCCATACCCTCCCCCTGAAAAGTAAAATGGTCGGCCCATTAAGATGTAACGTACACCCGCCCGGTACACCCCTTTCACTTCCAGGTTTGCCATTTCTTATATTAATCACAGACAATGAGAGGTTTTAGTTTTTGTGTAGCCCAATTTGTAATGGCTGGTTTTAGAAAATTTCAGGTAAAAAAGTCTGTCCGTGCTATGACTGTTCGTATAAAAAAAATCAATACCTGGGATAGTTTACTCAAAAAAAAAAAAAGATTTCTATCCAAATGGCCTTTTTAATTCCAGGTGTGATCACTCAGTCTCTGCCCCCCTTCCCTCCCGACCTAGCTCCTGGTATAGGCCACTGCTGTGAAAAGCTAACCGGTTAATAATTATTATTTATTATTAATTTACCTCCCTACTAACCACTTGATTACACTATAGAGAACAAGTAAAGGCCAAATATTTTTCATTTTTCCTTGTGAGCGTCAGCATCTACCGTAAATTAATGTGACCTTGAATATGAAGCTGGATATAAACTTATAAATATTCAACTGAAAAATGAATAAAAAGACCTGACGTCAAACAGAGCATAAAACTCACCAAACAATTTTTGCACATGTACAATAACTGTGCTTTCATTCGCTGTGAGATGAGTCTTGCCGTATTTAATTCCAAATGATTCCAGTTCGTGAATGGCTACCAGTATATTTATGTCATTTCCTCCTGGCGGTAGTTTTTGTAAATCTCCGAAAAAAATTCTGGTTGCATTGATTGCTTCCTGTGAAAAAGGAAAAAAAAAAGGTAAAATGGATTACAGAAGATATGCCGCTGAAAGACCATCTACTCTTTATCATGAATATATTAAGTTTATATTGAACGTTGTCAAATATCTGTCAATATCTGAATGGCTGTCTTTGACCAGCTTGATGTTATCAGCTAAAAGAACCAAGCAAATTAACCAATTTTGTCCCTTCCGATATCAAATCAGAAAGAAATCATCTTGAAAACATGGACTAAATTTTTTCATTCTTGAGTGCTTCATTTCAAGAATAAAAATGATCAATAAATACATGCGAAATTAATAAGCCAGTGATCAAGGCCGTATTCAACTTAGGCATCAAGTTAGTTATTTGCGGTAGAGACGACTTCACCTGTAAGGAACCTTTGTTGCTAACATTGAGAGCCCTAATCGATGAAGAGTACCGAGATACCTGCAAAGGAATGTGTAAATGTTTGTGAACTGGCCAAGTTTGCTCCATAGTATTTCCCTACATCAGCATTTACTATTAATTTTGCTTCGGGCGGACGCCGTCAACTTTAGTCTTTATTTGCGGACACCTCGCTATTACGGACTGGACAATAGCTGAAAAGTCGCGAGACTTTTCAGCTATTGTCCAGTCCCTAATAGCGAGTAGTCCGCAAATAAAGGCTAAAGTTAATTGTCACAGCGTCTGCTGACTGCGTTCACTTCGGACTCAAAGACTCGGAGCTACCTGAATCCCCGAAAGACGTCATGCAGAGGTTTAAACCAGAAACAAAATCCCCTTATTAAAGATTATTAAAATTCCCTTATTTATAGAATTGCGACCTCTTCTTTGGCAAAAGACCACGATTTATAACTCTCTTGTCTTAACTGGCACCGACCAGCCTCTTTCAACATTCAGACATAATTAATTGATTTTTTTCACCGTCTTTTATTCCTTCCTTTTCTATGGTTCCACGGTTGTCATGTTACGCATCAAATTAAATTATCGTAGTTGTTGTCTTAGGAATTCTTCGTGCACTGTTAACATAACATAACATAATCTTTATTTAACGTGGGAGAAACACTTAGCTAAAGCTATTTTGCAGGTTTTCCACAAATCAATATTAAGAAAGAAAGAAAGAAAATATGTACATAGAAGTGTAAAAATATAAAATATCTGACATCTAAAATTACAAAATGAGATAACTAAAATTGAATGTTCCTCACTTGTTTGTTAAATTCTAGTCCTCCAGCTCTTAATCGTAATTCGTTTGGAATACTGTTCCATTGTTTTGCGGCGAAATATCTGAAGGAGTTTAATCCATACTTTGTAGTATTTACTTTTGGCAGTGATAGCGTATTATTGCCCCTTAAATCGTACTTGTTGTCTCTCATTTTAACGAGTTCCTTAATGCAAGTGGGGGCGGTGCCTTGAAAACAGGCGTTTATAGTTATTAACATGTCCTGGACACGAAGGTTTTCCAGCGTGGTTCCTAAACCTATTCGCTGTAGCAGTTCATAATAAGCTGTTGGGACCCTTCAGTCCTGAAGGAAACTAACTTTTGTTCTCAATGGGCTGCCTCAATAATGGGAGATGACTCTCAAAGGCTATGGCCGGTTTCACAGAAGACAATTATCCTGACCTCAGCAATTTTCATTAACATTTGTATCTTTTCTTGTGAGCTACCATGCAGTTCATATCTTCTCTTGCAGGTTGCGCGAGTTTGAGGTGAAATAATTTGTTGTGTTTTTATCATGCTTGTGTTTTCAATAGACTGTAGTTATTAACAATCCACCATAACTCACCAATTTTTTCGCAGTCGTTGTTTGTGTTGTTTTTGATGATAACTGTTTTATTGTTGATTGTGGTGCTTGTGATTTCGGTGATGGTACAGATGACGGTAATGTCGCCGCGGTCGATGAATCTCCCATGAAAGTTGGTATGGGTGACGTTGAAGATGGCGATGTTTTTTCTATTTCTGTTGTCAATGATTGTACAGGTAACGGTGATGACGCAGTTGTCGATTCTGCTGTCATTGTTGATATGGGCGATGATGATAATGTTGCTGTTGTTGATGTTTGTGCCATCAGTGTTGGTACACGTGTCATCGATGATGATGTAGGTGATGACTTTTCTGTTATCGATGTTGATATGAGTGTCTTTGATGATAACGATGTTGCAGATGTTTTTGTTATCAATGAAGATATGGGTGAAGGTGATGATGTGGGTGAATGTGATAAGAGTGTTGCTGTCGTCCAAGCATCTGCGTGAATATGAGTTAAAAAAAAAATGTTACATACAAAATAAAGGCTGCATGGTACAAGCCGCTGATGCCACCATTTACAGCCTGGCAAAAATAATCAAAACTAAAACAAACTGTAAAACGAAAACATGTAAAATAGGAGAGAAAAAAGGAGGAATGGTGGCCTAGTGCTCAACATACCCGAGCTTTATCATAGAGTATTAAACTTAATGTAACGCTGTCTGTTTTACCATGAATATAAAATTGGTAAATACTAAGCTAGTGTTAAATCGTAATCTTAAATGTTTTTAGAGGTGGAGCATGTGTGATGTAATACGAGATAGTGGGTTAGAATGGTCAATTTACTCCTCTTTACTGTCGATTTAGTGTCGATAAGAAAACCTATACTTTAATTAATATTCACATGTTTTGAGTTAACGTTGAGTCAGTTTAGAGAAAAAGAAATTCCATGGTGTAAAGTTAAGTGAACTGGACGAAGTAGAAAAATTATACAAAGTGAAAATCCAAGTGTACAGCTTAGCACTCACTCAAACCCATAGAGAAGACAACGAAGAAAATGAATCTGATATCGCGGCCGCTACACTGATCGGCCGTCCGCACTGCCATTAAGCATTACCTAAACTTGTACGAATACCATTTCTCGTACATCAAAGATCTGGCGCGTTACTCTAGATCCTTCTGTTGTTCCCATTGCGGTAAATATTGGAAGAAAGGGTCCCGTTGAAGTCGTCACGAGAAGACCTGTGACGGCAAAGTGCAGCTCAAGTACCCGGGTAGCGTGTAGCACGACTACCAAAATCCGTTTTTCGAGAACTAGAAAAAGAAGGCATTGTCGTTCCTGAAGAAGCACGCTATTTTCCGTATCGAGCGACATTTAATTTCGAATGCTACTGTGACAAGGAGAAAACACAAGAATTAAAAAAACACAGATAAATTAAAGTAGCAATCTGTACCCTTGAGTGCCAGCATACGTAGTTGTAACGTGCCTGATTACCAAGCACCCAAATGTTTCGTGTCTAACGGCGACCCAAACGCGTTTATTACAGAGTTTACCCAGTACCTCACCAAGATAAGCTTGAAAAGTTCCCCTCTGCTCCGTTAACAGTTCACACCCATGTTTCAATCACTGAAACAAGCATCTGCCCCAAACCTTGGTGAGACGCATGAAGATCAACTCGCGCAAATACCTGTAGATATACAAGAAGGAAATGTAGAGTCTGACAAAAGCGGACTCGACAGCGAACAAGGGGAAGAAAGCGAAGAGGCAGAAAGCCAAGATGAAAGTAGAGGGATTGATTTGATGGCGAGCGATAATGAGGACGATGAGGAAGAAATTGAACCTGAGGGCGAACAAGACAATAAAAGGAACAACTCAATTGATCCTTGCTAAGTTATTAATAAATGTATTGTTTTTTTTTTGTTTTTATAGTCAAGGTATTGCCTTGAAGTTTTTACTGTGGAGCCAATTTGTATGCAACCTTTGGCTTGTTAACTCGCATAATTAAGTGACTAACAACGCGTGAAACAAGGCAATAAGCTCACCAAGCGCTGAGACTTCAATAATTAGTCGTTTCTTCGAGATAGAAAGGAGTAAACGGTTTTGTAATAGTCAGTCAAAATTGAAATAAAGAGTTTTCAGCTCCACTTTCTGAATGTGTGTGTTTTGTTTATATATTCGATTATTAGCGCTAAATAGAAGACATAAGCCGTTTCTCGCGTTGCCAGGTGATCGCTCCTGAATTACTCCTATTTTGTAACTAGACGTTCTGACAAACCGACTAAAGTTACTTACCGGGCAAGTCTATAGGCAAGCCTTATAATTGTTCCTATTGCGTAAGAGAGACGCTCATTAGGAAACCTATACCGAATTTTTATGCAGGAAGGTATGTACTGTCGCAATTTGTAATAATCATCGCACTTTGTAATACCTGTCGCAATTTGTAATAAACCGTGTTGCACTTTGTAATAAAAAAGGTGTCGCAATTTGTGATAACAGTCCATCGCACTTTGTAATAAACTAAGCTGTCACAATTTGTAATAATTCTATCGCACTTTGTAATAACTTTTTGAGAGTGATTCAACTTAATTCGTCAACATTGATATAATGCCAAAATATGCATGCTACTTCATAAACAAACATGATGACGTCTGCCACCATGTAACATGTCCGTAACATTTTCTTTGGTCAAACATTCATTTCTTCCGCTATAAATTTTTCTGCCTTGATTAATCACGTGACTAACTAGAAACGCTTTTATGAAAGACATGAAACTTCCTGTGACATATCACTAAAAAGATATGAATCACGTTTAAATTCAAAAATATTTAAATCAGAAAGGCAACATTTAACAACAGAAAATTCATGAATAACCTGGCATTCGTCGTCCAAATCCATGTTTGCTTGCCACGTGACACGTGAAGTCTTCGGCGGGGGGGGGGGGGATAATCCCATATATGGATGGGCTAGATAGGTAAGTACCGCCTGATAGGGTATGGTTTTTGAGGATCTCGAGCCTTTAATAGGGTATCATTTTTTGCGTTGTTGGCCTTGTGTCTTTGGTTTGATCCTTAGATAGCTTAACTCAAGTAGTAATGGATGGTTTATTCCATCCTTTCCATTTTGTAGAAAAACAGTAATCCAGAACACGCTCGGAAGAATTGCAAGGTCTTACGAGTTGTATATACGCAGGGTAGGATAATTTTTTACCATCTCCATGGTATTTGCTTTAGAGGACTCCTTACAGGAAACAATTGTTTTAAGATGGAATGAGTACTCCTTTTGTTCCTATATGGGACCAAATCAAGTGAGAATAATGGACCAAATGCCCAGCCGGCTCAGTGTAAGACCCCAAGTGAGTGTTACAAAAACAGGTACATACGAAGGTATTGGCCAGCGACTAATTGGATTTTGTGCTTAAGTTTCTGTTGTGGTTCGAAGGTTTGCCACTGGTGACCTTTTTTTTTATTTGCAGTAAACATTTTGAATCTTTCCAGGCCTCGTTTGATTTAGTTGGCCAAAATATGGAAGCCACTATCAATTCTTTAAGATTGCTCATTAGACAAGAACGGTGTACCACGTGATGTGTCAACCTGTTATAAGATCTAACAAGGAAAACTTGAACTCTCCTTGTGTCCTTATTCGAATGATGTAGGATGGATGTTACGATTAGCGGAAATCAAATGCTTTTTAATAATGGCTTGTTTGTGTCTAGTGTGTCTAGCTCTGTCTAGATCCTCTACTCTGGCAATGCTCTGTCCAGAGACACATCCCCGTATTGGCCATATAAGGAAGTACACCCGCTGGGTAACCATTGAATGCAAGCCACCTAGTACAATAGCAAGGTTCAAGAATACAGCATTTCGTAAGTCAGATAACTAATCAACATTAATCTAAAAAAATGTTTAGGACTGTGAATAAAGTTAAATGTTTGAATGAGCGGAGATGTTACGTGCTAGCAGACGTCATCTCCATCTTTGTTTATGAAGTACCATGCATATTTTGGCGTTATATTAATGTTGACGAAGTAAGTTTAATTACTCTCAAAAAGTTATTACAAAGTGCGATGGAATTATTACAAATTGCGACAGCTTAGTTTATTACAAAGTGCGATGGACAGTTGTTACAAATTGCGACAGCTTTTTTATTACAAAGTGCGACACGGTTTATTACAAATTGCGACAGGTATTACAAAGTGCGATGGATTTATTACAAATCGCGACAGGTATTACAAATTGCGACAGTACAAGGTATGTGAATGTTAATGATTTACCTATACCTAATCGACACTACCAAATTAATATGCAGGAACGCAGTTGAATGTTAATGATTTACTTATACCTATACCCCTACGGGGCTTATAATGCAACATAGTACACTACTGGAAACAATGGGACAAGCCTATTGTTCCTCTTTTATAAGAGAGAACCTCACTTCGTGTGAAAAGAACGACTTGATACTAACTCGACAGTGTTATCGTTATACAGGTCTAGACGGTATTTACCATATAAAAAGAGAGATAGGCGACGGTGACGTCATAGACTCGACCTAACTCCACAGTTACTCGACAGTCAGAGGAGTAAATTGACCATTCTAAACTACTCGAGATTCCCGCCGACACCCACGCCAAAATAATGTGCAAAATACCTCTATTCAGACATAATTACATCCTCGGAGACCCAGGGATAGTCGGTCGAGTTGGGAGAAAAGGCGGGAAGAAAGTTTTCAAGTAAGGGCGAAAGAGCCCGTGGGTACCGACTTTCACCGGACCATTTCCAAAAATTCAAGCGGATGCCGGCTCCTGATTGGGCACAAAAAATGCTTTGTATTATTGTGCCCAATCGACGAACACATCTCCTGAGTTCTTTTCGTGTTTTCGTACACGACGGCTATTGTCTCGATCACGGCTTGTCTGTCTCATATACCAAAGAAATGCACGCAGTCAGGAAATTTTCAGTTTTGATATAAAATACCCATCTGATTTCAAAAGACTGTCTGGCCGAAAACTAAAGACGCTTTTCCAAAAATACGAGCTTCAGCTTGCAACAGGTATTCACGTGTGCATCGGCCACGTCTTGCGTAAATATTTATAGAGAGTTTTTAAAAGATACTACGACGGCTTACTGCCACGAAAACGTCGCATGGAAAAGTGACTTCATACTTTTTTCAGTCTCTATCGTGATTATTCCAGCTCGCTTACTTTGTCAAATAATTCAAGCGAACTATTCTGGAGCTGAATTTCTACAACCATATCCACGTTCATGAAGAGAATGAATTTTGTCATTGCTTCAGTTTACGTCCTTCACAAAACGTGAAATTAGGCATGTTCACGGGTTACGTCGTACAGTTGACGGCAAAGAAATGTACAAAAAAGCGTGATGCTCGTGCAAAGTTGTTGTTTTGCCTTGTCAAGCTATTGCTTATTTGACTTTCTTGTCGCCGCCACATCTTAAACTTCCTATTATTTTACGATACATTTTGATCCGTCAAAAACAGAATATTCTCGGGGCAAATTCAATTGCTCCTGCTCATAGCATCCCAAACGTTTTTTTCGACTCATCCGTAGTTCCTTCGTTTCTGGATAGGAAAGTAGAAAAAAAAGTTTCCCTTGCACGCACAAGCTTGGTGAACGAGCTCGGCATGTGTGGCGAGACAATAGCTGTCGTGTACGAACTCATGAAAAGAACTCAGGCGAAGCTGTTCGCCGATTGGGCACAATAATACAAAGCATTTTGTGTGCCCAATCACTAGCCGCCAGCCGCTTGAGTTTTTGGAAATAGTTCGGTGAGAGTTGGTACCCAGGAACTCTTTCGCCCTTACTTGAAAACTTTCGTCCCGCCTTTTCTCCCGACCCGACTGACTGCCCCTGGGTCTCCGAGAATGACATTATTATAGAAGTATAGCTACCATCACCACGTTGGAGACGAGTAAAAAAAGTTTACATACCGAAGTTATCAGTTGAAAACCAATAGTTTATGGTTACTATCCCGTTCTTACAACAGGCTGATAAGCACGACAAAAACAAAAAAAAATTAAAGATAATTATATATATTCTTATGACTGCTCACTTAACTGGCGTTCGATCCTATCTTCTAAAACCCTCGCTTTGTTTTTTTGTTTTTTAATTTTCAAATATCAGTGCAAGAATATAATTTGTTACGTGCAACATACGGCAATAACTTTTGTCACTTTTGCAACAGCACACTGTTCTTCCATCTTCTCTGCAGTCACTGTTGAACATGTTGCATCTGATGCTCCTGTTAGGATTGCCGCCACAGCTCTTCTTACATCTACATTTAGGCCCATTGTCTCGGTCTGGGTCACACTCCTGGCCATCCCCTGACTCCTGGCCATCCCCTGACTCCTGGCCATCCCCTGACCCTGAAGAATATTTCGGGAATGATAGCAATAAGTCTCACAATCTAACACAGTATTACCTATCCCTTTCCTCAACAATTTGAGGTACTGATTCACAGGAGTTAGCCTGAGTGCTGGAGGGTTTTTTTTCCTCCTTTCACTTCCCTCTTTTTGCATCTCGCTGCTTGTGAGCGAGAAGACCTCTGACATCCACTCAGGTCACTTAAGGCATGACTATCGAATTAAATATGCATATTTTGATAAAATGCTATGGAAAAAGTCAGCAGTCAAGAGCCAAGATGTACCAAAATTCTTACTACCCTTGAGTGTAAAGACCATGTTAAATATCTTAGCGCATGCGTCCTATTGGTTAGCAATTTAGGCTAGAAAATTCATAATAATAATGTTGCATTAAAGGTAAGCAGAACTGTTGGTGTTGTTGCCCGTCTTAGGCACTTCGTCCCACGTACAACCCTTTTAAATATTTATTAATCATCGATATTGCCTCATCTGACATGCGGTTGGCGGCTTAGGGTCAAGCTGCTAAAACCCATTTACAAAAATTTCTCGTGCTAAAAAAACGAGTCCTTCGTTTGATGAATTTTTCTGAACCCAGAGCACATGCAGGATCATTATTTATCTCCTCAAACATTCTACCCCTACAAATGTTATATGCTGAAAAAGTATCTTCTATAATGTTTGACGTCTCCTGCTTGAATGCTCCGTCCTACATCTGTGATCTCTTTACCAAAGCTAATTCAAAGCAGAAGTTTGAGACCAGGTTTTCTTCGTCTGGAAATTATTATGTCAAGCCTGAATCAAAATCAAGGTTCTTCTTCCAGTTTTGAAGCTAAACTTTGGAACGCAATTCCCAATGAATTTCGTAAACTCTCCAAAGGATCTTTTGAAAAAACATTTTCATGACTTATTGCTCTCGATAATGGAAACAGAGGATGATTATGTTGAAGTGCCCTTTCTGCTACAAAAAATCGTAAAATCTGCAGCCACGACTTAATGCACCAAAAATTTATAGTTCTTTAGTAAATTTCTGTAAAACTATGTTTGTAACTCTAGCTTGTTTTTTTTTTTGTTTTTCCCATTTTCCTGCTTAATTTGTTTAGTTGTTGTTCATAGCTTCCTTTAATTTAATATTTATGACTGCTGTAACCTTTCCACTCTGCCCGTCTTGTCTAGCTCTTGCTACTTGCGGGCGGAGATGGCAAAACGATGTGTGTAAAAACAAAGTATATTAGAAAGGTTTGCCTCTATCAATGATCCTGAAAGTTGAACTATAAATAAAGCTTAATGGCCTTACCAATATGGACATTCACGAAGCTCAAATTTTCGTTACGTGACTGATAATTGAGAATTAACGGTCAAGATATTTACCCTAAAATGGGGAAATAATAATGAAAGAGCAACAAGGTCTTTTAGATACATTTCATAGGCTATTATAGTAAAAAGGTTCTGAAAAATTCGCCTTGAATATGTGTTAATACGGTATATAGGAATAGGTAAATAAAGGGAAGAGGGTCACGTGACTTGTTAATTAGTTAAATAGCTAATAGAATAAATAACATTTCCAATAATACAAGACAGATTTACGATTTACACTGTTTATGGAACATTTTGGTAGTGAAAGTTCCTAAGATTAAGGTTTGCAAACCCTTCCCCGTTTAGGAAAACTTGTTTTGTGACGTCATTGACGAAGCAATGTCAAGTGTTATTTGAAATCACGTTTCATGTAGTTCACTTTTCAGGATCACTGATGGAAGAAAACCGTTCTAAATAGCATTTCACAAAATATGCAGATTTAATTAGGTAGTCATGCCTTAAGTGGCCTGAGCAGGGTACATCGGAGCATGCGTGACATTGGTCGTGCGTTAGCTAGGTTAAGATAGGTGTATACTCGTCTTGACGCAAAAAAGGACAGGTTCGACGAAAGGAAGATCATTGATAAAATATGTTCATCGATTTATCATATGGCCACAATTGTTACTATTGTCATGAGAAAGGGCCAGACATTTAAACGGAGTTTAGCCAGTGTATAACAAAACCACGTTTTAACCCATTTTTAATATGCCAAACGCTTTTATGTAAGCACCATTTATCGTGAACTGTTTCAAAAAAGCATAGGGAGAAGACTATGTTCATGCATACGCAGACGATAACCAGTTATATATCTCATTTAAGCTTGGTTCTAGTGCGAGTGAATTGGAAGCGGTAACTGCATTACAAGATTGCATTATAGACATCAAGACTTGCATGACGGCTGAGAAACTTAAGCTAAATGATGTTTATTA
Organism: Porites lobata; assembly: GCA_942486035.1. Classification (NCBI taxonomy): domain Eukaryota; kingdom Metazoa; phylum Cnidaria; class Anthozoa; order Scleractinia; family Poritidae; genus Porites; species Porites lobata. The sequence continues at coordinate 132,561 of CALNXK010000298.1, forward strand.
TAACTTCTTTATGTTGTGATCATTTCCTCGTGTGTAAACAAGAATCGTAGCTCTTTCACTGTAAAAAAGTGATGAAGCAGATTATAATTCCAAACCGTCACGTAAACAATAACACATTATCGACTTTTGGCCATTCTTTCTATTTCAGTGTCACCACAAATTGCGTTTTCAGTCAGGCGTTCTTTCTGCACATACTTATCGTGCACTTTTACATTTTCATTTTTAAGGTTTCAAACTGGAGGTCATGTGATTAGAGAGCTTTTAGATTAGTCTTATCCAATATATAAGCAGTTGTTGTTAAAAAAAAAGCGAGAAAAGAAATATTGCCTTACACATAAAAAACATGTTATAATGTTATAATATAGCAAGAATAATATAGCAAGAAATAAAAATGACATACAAATCAAATAGAAATATAGAAGGGGGAAAAAAAAAAAAGAATGGAAAGAAAACAATGTTTTGTTTACCACTGGTAACGCTATAATAAAAGGAAATTGAATTTGAATAATTCGAATAAGTCAAACCATCTTAAAATCGCTGGCATTTACAATTAATCAGTTCCACAACCACGACGCCGAAGTGTACGATCCAAGGCGTCTTGTTGCTTGTAAGCAAAATATTTCATATCACATCTTGCACAAACCATGCAGTTACCCACAGTCTCTTTGTTTCATGGCATGTCTTCGGCGCTATGTGCTGTGCTATAAGTTTTTGTCATGTCGCCAACAAAAAGGGAATGAAAAGACTGAAATATAAAGAGAATCAGCTTTCAAGCGTTAAATAAGGATAGAGCATTTAGTGTATTTTACTCACCAGCGGTCCACAGGAATATACATGTAACAAATATACATAGGAAGTTACGGACATTCGTCTTGTTACCATGGCGCTAGTTCATTGCAAAAGAGAAAGTAATTGCAAAGTTTACATTGATAATTAATGAATTTTCATGTGTTAGAACTCGATTTTTCAAAGTGTTGGCTTCACTCACATGCTTACTTTATTACATGTGACTAATTCAACGAGAAGATATACAGATTTCCATATTTATAGCATTAAGTTGCTTCTCGCTATTCACCACAAAGATGTGATTATGTTATTGTATTTATTTCAAATGAAAATATAAGCCTAAATTTTGCTGCTGCACTGTAAATTAGATGCGGTGTTGCCTCTCAAAATAAGGGGCAAAGAACTACTAAAAAAACACGAAAGAAAGTAAAAGAAACAAGATAGTCTTCTTTTGCTAATTTTCATTTGAATTTTAAAAGATGTAATCTAAAGGGGTAGTATAAAAGTCAGAACATATCTGCAGCACGCCATCTGCTAACCGCTCATGACATTTCATTGAATCTTAGCAGGTGGAATGAGAGTTATCTACTTATGACAGCATATACGTTTTTTTGTTTTTTAACGGTGGAACGGTAGAAAACAAACGGTTTCAAATGACCAATAAATGCCATATCACATTTCGATACGAATTTGTTGGGGATAAAACAATTACCTGATCAGAATTTAGCAAACTTACTGAGATACAGTTAATTATTACGCTGACGCGCTGATCAATATCGATTCTTAAGTTGGACATCGTGCCAAAGAAGTAATGATCACCTTTGACGCTTTAAAAGGCTATTCTTGTTTTCGATGATATAGCGAGCAGAGGGGTTCGACAAGACCAAGGGGCTATTTACTTGATACAGGAACGAATTTCACTTCGGAATGTGTTTCGTTCCAGCGTGAAGTTCGTACTGCCATCACACGACAAAATAACAAGCTCAGCCTGAGGCGTTGATGCTTGTGTAAACCGTTTTCGCCCCAGCTCAGATTCTAAGGAGTCATTTATCAAGTGAAGTTTACCTACCATGAAAGTCTTGAAAAGCTGTTAGTCTACTTGTCTAATAGACTTGTTACACAGTTAGCGACAGTAAAGGTTTCTGGTCTGCGATTTAACTTAAGATTGAAGTAGTCTTGAAAAATATTGTAATGCCTTTCCAATCAGCTGCTTAATTCAGTTCTATGTGAAATTCGTCTGACGCAATCACAAAAACGTTATGCATACATGGGAAGATAATTTCAAGTGAAATTTCAGATCTGAGTTGTTAATAAGTTCGAAAGGTTCGGGAGATTGAAATGATTAAAATAAAGAAATTGCTTGCGCTTAAAGTTTCGGTTGTGAAGTTAAAACGTAATATTTTCGGCTGCCATGGACGTTAAAGAAAGTTTGTACATGTATGTTTTTCTTACTCCTTAAATGAGCAAAGTAGTTTTAAGCTATCCCAAAACAAATTATGAAATACTATGTTAAGTTAATGATCTGGATTGTCTCTTTTAAATATAATGTCGCATTCGGTTTATCTCGGCTCGGTAAATTTGCCCAGTCTCAGTGGAACAACCCATTGAGTTAAAGGACGTTTGACATAGAGGCATGATTGACAACTGATGGGAAAAACTGGTGTTGGTCAAAAGGAAGAAGAATTACCAGTCAAATACTTAAGGCGAAAGAGTAATATAACTGGCAACTTTTTCGCCCTTATATATGCCCGAAGCCCAATTTCCTTTTGTGCGCTTTATAAATATTTTTGTCCAAAAGCATTGAGATATTCATGTCGTAAATAGTTCCTTAATAGTAAACGTGTGTGAGCTACAACTCATTTTTAGCATTGTACGTGTTACCAGGTTAAATACTGTATTGATCACTCAGACACATTAATAACGCGTGCGTTTGAAATTTGTAATTAATGAGACGCATCATTTAATCAAATTCAACTGCATGTTTTACACTAGAGTCAGTTTGTGAATTAAAACATATTCTTTACACTGAATTGAGGCGAAACTGAATTTGTTTTAACAAATTTTAATATCAAATACGGAGAAGAAGTAGTATTCATTGCAGCAGCTTGCGATTTTTTTTTTAAGATGTGGCGGACGAAACCGTGCCAAAGCTACAAGTAAAAGAGCGATAAAGCATAACATTAAATGCAATTGCTGTGTCTTGCTGTCACCATGAAATAGATGATTGTGGCACGATATGCCACTTAATACTCACCATTTAGGAAGAGCAGAAATATGCATGCAATGAGAAAGTTACCTCTTGCCATTCCATTCAGTGAAAACGGTACAGTTCAGTGCTTCAAGTTGTGTGTTTTTCCTCTATCAATTATCGGTGATCCGTCATCTGAAGCTTCGAAAGTGTCAACTGCCCCTAACGGCTGCTTTTAAAACAATGTGTTAATCGTGCTGACGTAATTTAGCAAATTTGCCTTTGCATGAATAAGTGCCTATAATAAAGTTTCTGTTTCGTGTTGGAAAGTTTTCTTAGTTTTTCAAAGCTTGATAATTTGCATCACTTTTTATTACCACAAAGCGTTGCAGACATTTCTTTTGCACACTACATGAAACTATCGACCTTATGCGTCAGTCAATTCCAGCTGCGCCCACCCCCCCCCTCCGGACATTACCATTTTTTTTGCCTTGGATGGCAAATTCCCGACGGTGGGGACTCTTGAGCTGTCAAATGCCCCGTCCTCTGTGATCGCACAGTCGAGTAGTGCCATTTTAAGCATTTTAATTTGCGATTTTTTGTTTCAATTAATTTCTTCCTTTGTAACAGTGCTATGCTAATTGAGACTTCACGCCGTGACGACACTAATTTATGGTTTTAGTATAATATTTGTTATAAAATTATTGATATTTTAAAAATTAATAGTGCGCTGTAAAGTTAACTGCTATGAATAGTTTTATATGAAAGGATGTACGTTCTTCAAATAATATCAAGAGAAACTTGATTCAATAACCAAAAATACGTGGATTCACGTCGGTAGCTCCCGAGTTTTGCTATGTAATAATATACACGAAAAAATTACTTAATTCTGATTGGCTGAGAAAGGAGTGCAGCTCTTCTTTAACACGAGTGCAAAATGTGTAACACGAGTGCAAACTTGTAACACGAGTGGAAATTACAAATGCTTTCTGATTGGCTGAAAACACAAAAGAAACCAACAAGAACCAATCAGATTAGAGATGTTTTAACAACAAAAATTCAAGAAAATGGCCATGGTTTTCAGCAGACGACAGCGGGATTTAATTTTGTAAGCAAAACAACAATAAAAAAGTTAAAAAAATATTCCAAAAACCCGAACACAGTAAAAAGTACGTCTTTCTGGCTAAATGTATTGAAAATGCGTTGCTAAGAGAAAAATACTGTCAACAAATTTCGAGGAAAATGAGCCAGAGAAACTAGAAAACAAGCTACTTATAACAGACTACGCTAAAGTAAAAAATAAAGAACAAAAACGGTTGCAACCACACACAAACCATGACAGCTACAGAATGAACAAGGATACAATTCCATGATAACAACAGGGATTTCAAGTCATGTACGTAATTTGTTGCTCTCTTTGAGTCTTGTGGAGCGAAGACCTCTATTAAAACATCCATGCGATGGTCTGTGTTTTTTTCTACCTCAGTAGCAAACGAAACCGAAAATTTAAACATCTGGTCCAAACTAAACCAATGGGCGAAAATACCACAACTCACATAATGAAAGTATCCGCAGCTGGTACTTGCCTTAAAGAAAATGAGAAAAAAGTTTACGAATCATTGTACAAGAAAAACAACAGTCAGGATGCTGAAGAAGCAAAGATTGTAAGTTCAGAACATATCGTCAGTGTCACAGGTCACAGAGGTATAAATTTCCTTAACGACCACGATGAAGCCGACTAAGAAGAGCTACGATGACTCTTGCAGTAGGCCAAATAAGATAATTAAAACTCCAGCGCTGATATAAAGCAAATATTATATAATACTGGCAGTTTCCGACATCACAACAATTGTGGCTCCACTCACCCATCGATGGCAGCGTCGAAGGAAAACAAATTGCCTTCTTCATTTTTGGGTTTTAAATCTCAAAAATTTGTCCATGAATCCGGCTATGATGAGGTCCCAGGAACAGACAATGATAAACAGTCGTTAAAAAACCTTAGCAAGTGTCTTTCGTCTTTGGTTGCTCGAAGCGTTCTCCTGATTTCAAAACGGCAGTATACTTCTTGAAAACGCTTCTTGTAAACGCCGAGCTCTCATAATCGAGGATGAATTTAAAAACACTTACTTTTCCTGATTGTTGTAAACCAAGTTATCTTTAACCGGCTGGTGACCATATAAAAAAAATCCTTGCACATTTCCAAGTTCTCAGCTGAATGATTTTGAAAGCATTGTTCTTGAAAAAGTTTGAATTTGACAAAGGTAGTAGTCTGTTTCAGCCAATCAGTTGAATGAACTAAAAACGCGCGCGCTGTCAAAATTTGTTGTTGTAGTTATGTTTTTCGTGTATATTATTAATAAGTAATCACATGATTTTTCTCGTGCAATTTGGAATAAATAAGCACTTGTAAATTTTTCAAAGACCACAAAGTGCACTCGCCCTACGGGCTCGTGCACTTTTGTTGGTCTTTGAAAAATTTACTCGTGCTTATTTATTCCAAATTGCACTCGAAATCATGTGATTACCTATACTAATTCTGACTTGATGAGAAATGAAGAAATGCATAGATAAAATCGAGAACATGCCTTTACAAACCTCTTCAATTCTTTCCCATCCTTGAAAAAATGAGGCAATCTGCTTGTTTTTCAAGTAAAATCCTGTGTGTAGTTATCATCTGATAGGAAACCGCGTGCGTGTCAAAAGCTCGGGTTTGGAATTGACTGATGCATTAACAGAAGTCTTCCTCAACCAGAGGCCTTGCGGAGGGATTTAACAAACGAAAGGAGACAAAAACTAAAAACTTAAATTAACCTGGGAACTAGTTACTAGTTGTTACTTAACTGATACTGCAATCTGAACAAGGACACTTTTTCAATTCATATGGCCGAACACCAGTGCACATTCGAAAGTCAATTTAATTGCGTTCTAGTGCTTTCCTCAGCGTCAAGCATTGCTGTTACTATTTTTAAGCAAAAGACGACAAATTGAATAAAATATAAACTCCAAAAAATTTATGCTTAATGTGATAGACTTTAAGAGAGCTGCATACTGACTACGACGGCTCAGTGACGCTTGTGGCTTAAAAAGCGATCATTATGAATTTAAGTCAAAAGAAGCAAGAATCGGAAAAAGAAAAAGTTGTCCACCTTCCTCAGATTGAGTTTAAAGGCTGCATTTTTTTTTCGAATATACGAAGAAGAGGTTTAAAAATTGATGAGCAAACTATCGATTAAGGCTTCGGTAACTCAGAAGATTTGAATAAAGGCTAAACTAATTTTTTTTTCAAGACAAAATTAACATATTCAATGAAATTTGTAATATCAAGCGAGGATAATCCTCTCTTAGTAATACATTAGCTCCAGCATGGTCTGTTAGTTAATTCATTGCCTTCGGTGTGCCAATATAAAATAAATGTAATGGATCAAGAAAATTGTCGCTTGTGTAAACAAGAATTATAGCTCTTTCACTGAAAAAAAAGGATAAAGTAGATTATAATTCCAAACAGTCACGTAAACAATAACACATCTTAGACTTTTGGCCATTCTTTCTATTTCTGTCACCACTCAGTTGCGTTGTCAGTCAGGGGTTCTTTCTGCACATACTCATCGTTCACTTAGGTTTCAAACTGAAGGTCGTGTGATTAAAAAGCTTTTAGATTAGTGTCTTATCCAAGATATAAGCAGGTGTTGTTAAAATAAATCGAGAAAAGAAATATTGCCTTACACACTGAAAAATCGCGTTTTAATAAATTTACAATTCATGTTATAATAGCAAGAACTAAAACTGACATAAAAAGAAGATAAAAATGTAGTAGGAAAAAAAAGAAAAGAAAACAATTTTTTGTTTGTGTCCTCTAGGTAACGCTATAAAGTTGAATTTTAATAATTCGAATAAAACATGGGATCTTTTTCAAAGCATCTTAAAATCGCTGGCGCCACATGTTCACTTGTTTCGTAACTCTACTTTGTGAATCTAGTCTTTCTGACGGAGAAAACATGTTTTCAACCAGAATGTCACGTATCTGTGTTTTGAAGTGTCGCAGAAAATATGCAAACAGCTGCAAAAGTGCTAAGAGACACTCAGAAGAGAAACTTGTCAGTACCCGCGCAGCGGTTCTTTTAAAAGGGCGGGTTCTGCTGGATTCAAGTGCGTAGCAGACGGGTGGTGGTGTTGGTAGTTGGGATGCTGTAGATTGGGGATTGGTACGAGGGCTTTTACAAGCCCTTTCACGAGATTGTTGATCTAGCTGTCATTAGAATGCTAAGATACTATCGCCAAAAAGCTGATTGCAGTGTGTTGCACTAATGGATAAAAGCAGTCTGAAATTCCTTTCGCTCCACTAGCATGCGATTCCTTGTTCATCACTTTAGATCAATAGACCTTTCCACGGTTTTTTCAACTGTTTTTTTATATAGACAAGTTAGGGAAAATCCGTCGACTTTGCTGAAAAGATCGAGCGCCTTTACAAGTAAATTAGTAAAATTGTCAGTTTCGAAAGTGAATTTATTGAAAACTAACAAAGATATAGCTCCTCTAAGTCGCGAAAATTTACAGACCTTTGTATATATGGTGGGGGTACGAACACCAACGTCTGTACATTTTCGCAACTTTATTTCGGAATTATATCTTTGCTCGTTTAAGACGTAGGTCTGTCAAACTTCGCAATTTTATTTATGGTAGAGGAATGCCAGGAATTTAATAATACGAAAAGATATAAGACAATGAATAAAGTTAACCTCCCAAACTTTAACATTTATTTTCTTGACTACAATATTTTCTCAGGGAGTCTAAAGGGATTAGGAATGGCTGTAATTTACATTAAAGTAAATTTAACTACTACGGTATGTGAACAATGATAGTAATTAGGAAGTTAGAATGGCGATACAGTGTATGTATCTTGAAATAATTGTCCTCTAAAATAATAGGCTCCTACTCCTAACCCGAATCGTAATCAGGTAGAACCTCGGTAACCAAGCCTCTCTATAACGAAGTCTTCAATTAGCATATTAACCAACGATATTCTACTTCTTCGCCCTTGAGTGCATTTCTAATAACGCTAGCAAGCATGCATAACAGATTACAAATAGTTTCAGCCTCCTTAAAAATTCTGGTGTCACAGAATAATACCTTAATTTAATGATGTTTTCACTTTGAGTCCGTCATGTAGAAATGCCTTATAAGTGACATTCAAGTGTCTACAGGGGTCATACATCTGTCGTGGTCAAAAGCAAATGGTTTGTCATAACCAATAATTGATCGCTCTGATCTTGGCGATGTACAGTAGGATTTGCTTCTCGAATCTTGTCTTTGTCTTTGTCACTTCTCATGTTGCTCCACCCCAATGCGATTGAATCGTGATTGGCTGTGTCTGATCTTCCAATGCTTCTCGCTGCTTTCCAATTCGTCTTTTTTCGCAAGTATGCCGCTCGCACGTCAGCATTCCTCAGAACGTGAAGTATGAAAATGAACAAGCCCTGGAAAATTAAATAAGTAATCAGCAGAAACTTAGAACTCGGATGGATTATTAGTAAATGAAGAGGGCACTTGGAAACATTAGTGTGCAACAGAAATCATAAATTGTGACGTGACTTGAGACATTTCGATGGCCAAAATTTCCGACGCACTCTTTTCTTGTAATGTTTCATATTATTAGATATTTTCATATCGCATCAATGCAATTTTGGTCCAATTATTCAGGATGGCAGATCTAAGCAGTTTTTGCCCTGACGTATATCCCACGTTACACAAACCGCGTTGCGTCATGTGATTAACGTTTTCTCTTAGTTATAACCGCACCTACAAGTTTTTTTACGCCTGTCTGCAATAATCTAACAACTCCGTGCTGGTTAGGCAGGCAAGCAGAATTCCCTCCCTCCCCCATTTTGATGACAAAGAAGTCAGGTCTGTAACAATATATCTACAAGTGTCTGCCACTCTGGTCCAATTGACAAGATCGGGATATCATTACCTAATTTTTTCACTTTCCCGGAAGTGAGACGTTGTATAATAGCATGAATAGAAAAATTGCAACACCTGTAATGAGTTGAGAATGGTAAAGATGTACTGAAACACGAGTCCAGCGTCTGTTACGCTTAGAATACCAAACACCCAGGTCAGTCCCAGAAGAGGAAACAAAACTGCGCATGCCTTAACACCTTGTCGGACTTTTTCAAGTTCCGAGGTTTTCCCGCTCCGCATCTTAACGATTTCGTTAACCACTCTGCCAAGGAGGACTGTATTTATCTGTTTGATGAGAAACGAAAGGAAGAGAATTAAATTAAACGATGAAATGGCAGATTAATTTATCACTGAAAACTATCGGAGTTTCTTTAATTCGACAATTTGATCAAAAGGCAAGTTCAAAATGATGAAGTAACATAATTACTTCATAATGCAGTTGGGTGAGATAGTATTTTATGTTTCTGGTAACTCACCGAACAAACAACGAGAACTGGAGTAACAAAGGTCCATATGAGGTTATTGGTGAAGGAAACCCAGCAGCTATATTAGAGAAGATAGGAAAACACATTTTGTTGCCTTTTTTAAACCAGTAGAAATTAATTCCAATAAATAAGTCGTTGTCAAAAACTGCGTAAGAGCTGTTAAAGTATCAATAAAAGCAATTATATTGCTACATATCAAAAAAAGCTGGGCCAAAATTGTACATTATATGAAGTCTTCACTATGACGTGCTGTCGATTCCATGTTCTTGCCTTTAGTATCCATATCCTGGAACAGCGTTATAAATGCTGGGCACGAGGAAGCATTGTTATTATTGTACATTCAAACTAATTATCCGTATCTGATTGGCTCAAATCCACCGGCTAATTCTTCATAACCAGCTACTGTTCTCCAACAAACTTTGGAAGATGTTTCTGATATTCGGTACAATGACATCAATAGAATAGGCTGTCATCAGAAATAAAGGACAGCAATCGAGAAGCCCTGGGAACGACGTTGCGTCAGCTCACATGTTTTGTAAAGAAGTAGCTAAACTTAACTGCCTCATGATCAAAGGAGGAACAGCAAATTAACAACTCAACGGATGACAGTTGATATTTGAAGACTATCTGGAAGACTAAATATCCCTTTATATCCTGAATTTTTCAAGGAAGAGACAAATGATGATTGGAACTTAACCTCGATCGAGGAGGTATTAGCATGTTGAAATTGAGAATTATTTTGAATGAATAATTAATTTAAAAAAAGGGATTCGGCTTTCTTAGGATCTGAAAACTTATGGAGATCTTGAAGGGTGTTATACGCCTTGACCTTTAGCCGCGTAAGATAAATACCTTCTCGATCGCGATCTACATGATTTTTCAGGCCATGCGGAAGCCGAATCCAATAAGTGCTTGTTTACTGTGGCCAAACGTCTGTAACTTATGTCTGTCAAGAAAGCGCCTTGTTTTACTTACAAGTCGCCATGAACATATCCATGTATTCCACCATCTTGAGTAGAGGCAATCAGCATCGATATCAACACAATCAAAAGAGGTAGGCCTGAAATACGACAGAAATGACGAAGTATTATACACTCTAAGACCGGCTGAAAAATTGCTTCCAGTTTCTTTTGAAGAAAGGTTTTAATGTCGTGACAATTTCTATATAACAGCAAAAGCAAAAGGTGTACCTAGAAAATTTCCATAAATACTCACAGTTTTCTAACTCGACCCTAACCCGTATCCCAAACTGTTTTTGGGCGGAGAACTTAACAAAATTGCCCTTTCTTTTCGTTATGATGAGATAATAAGCCTCAGAGAACAGCCGACATTTCGCCACGTCACCACTGGTTTCCACGCGAAATGATGTTTGAGCAAAGAGCGCAGAAATTTCATACTGATGACACGTCACTACCAAGAGCTGAGTAGTGCGTCTGATTGGATAAAGTAGTTTTCAACCAATCAGAAGCACTACCCAGATCTTGATAGTGACGTGTCAGCTGTATGGAGTTTCTGCGCTCGTTGCTTGGATGCAATTTGGCGTGGAAACCAGTCGGATGGCGTCGCGAAATGTCGGCTGTTTTCTCAGGCCATGATATATCAGTCTGTCAGGCAGCAAATTACAACTGGCTCGTGTGGAAAAATTGGATTAAAAAAAATACCGCATTTTGTTTGAAAAAAAAATATAGAGAGAGAGAGAGAGAGAGAGAGAGAGAGAGAGAGAGAGAGAGAGAGAGAGAGAGAGAGAGAGAGAGAGAGAGAGAGAGAGTTAGATTGAAGGGCATTTATGCAACGTGCAATAGGGCATCTATGCCACATTAGGGCATTTATGTCACGTTAGGTAGGGCACTTTCGTCACGTAGGGCATTTTGGTAACATTGAGTAGGGCATTTCGGTCACATTAGGGCATTTTTGTCACAGAGGTTAGGGCACTTCGGTCACTTTAGGGCACTCTGATCACATTAGGGCATTTTTGTCTCGGGGGTTAGGGCACTTTAGCCACATTTTCCGCCCCACCCCCTCCCTCCCCCTATAAACAATAAAAGCTGGTCTCTGTCCTGTTCTTAGACGTCGACCATATTTTGGACTCCTCGGATGCAATCTTCAATGGTGCCAGCAACAAAAACTACGTAGGATAGCCTTCCATAGGGGTTGGGGAAATGCGAAAAAAAAAAATGAAATGTCCCAAATCCAACCGGCTACCTACGTTGTTTAGTGTTTCAAACAGACGAGTCGGCGTTAACCTGAACTTTCCAAAACAGTAAATTTATGTCCTAACGACTTACCGTGGAAAAATAAAAGAATGTTAATATTTATTATTCTACAAAAGTGAGAAGTGAGGGGATGTGCCCCTTCCCCAAAAAAACAACAACAAAAAAACAAAAACAAGAGGGGCACTTCCCTAGCCCTCCAGATTTCGCAGCCTATGATATTTGACCTCAACGACATGCCAGCTGTGTGTTTCGGACACCTTTTCCCTCCCTCTGCTTTGAAGACTGTCCTTTTTTCCATACGGTAAAAACAACCTGCTCCACAGAATGTCACTGATAACACGTAACGCAAAAGAGTATCCAAGTATGACTGCACAATAAATGTCACGAAATCTACCTAGGCGGTCCCTTTGGGATTTTCAGTCTTTACGTCATCCTAACTATTTCGTACTTGCGGGCGCAAACAATAGAAACGTCATCATTACCTACCGATTCCTCGCGGCCCCTGTTCAAGCAAAATATTTTTTCTGGCATACTGACTGTATATTTTAACTGTAAGTACTTTCTTTAATATACGCGCGAGTTACTAGAGTGCATCCTCGATTTGTCTAAGCACAGTTTCCGATATGGTATGGATTAATTTTGCATATGAGGGCAATCGTCAACCATAACCCCGCGGAGGTTTATATAAAGCATCAGCTCAACGATCAAACATTAATCTCCAACATTGCTTTTGTCATGCACAACATGAGATGGCTTAACGATCATTGATCAACATGCTCTTCCAACACGGTATTCAACGAAAATGTTTGACCGTTTAGCCGTGGGCTTAAGGACGGGCTTATTTTAAGTGGCTTTTTCTTTTGGTGCGAGGCTTTCAATTTGGTCGGGCTTATAAATGAGGGTGCTGTGCGGTCATTATGTGCGAAACGCCATCTTAGTCTGGTATGAATCACCAAAGGAAGGCTCTCATGAGGTCTAAAGTGACCTCAACGCTACTTGTTCTTTGTGAGCATCGCGGAAAACTCTTGTCAATACAGATGACTGAGAAAAACCTTTTAAAATTTTTTTTTGTCAAATTATTAGCAAGTATAATGTAAATATTAAGACTAAAATGCTTGTCTTTTTTTTTTTTTTTAATTTCGGGTTTCATCCTTTCAATGAATATAAAACTCTCCTTACTTAAAATAACAGTATTGCCGAAAAAAAATTTGATTTACAATAACTCTTGGAAATTTTAAAGAAAGCAAGAGTTCGACTTACCAATCAATTATCACAATCAAATTTCAAAGTACTTTGAACATGAAAAACAGGAAGTGTGTTACTTATTTCAACATGACAAAAAAACTACGCCTTATTAATATTAACATGACAAACCTCTAAAAAGAGACATAACATGACAACAAAACTAGCTTCAAATCAACTACGCCTTGTTAATATTAACATGACAAACCTCTAAAAAGAGACAACACCTAGCTCTCTTTAAGTATGCCTTTGTTTTAATCCGTCCCTCATATTGTAAGCGGTTAAGGATTTCTAATACTGTAAATTTAGGCAAGCGTTGCCTCCCAGCTTCATCTTTTTCATCTTATTTAAACTGGCATCAGAAACCTCTACAAAAAGACATAACAGTGAACCTAGCTTAAGTACGCTTTTGGTTCATCCGCCTCTCATATTTTAAACGGTTGACAATCTGATCTACGGTAAACTTTTTTAAGAATTGCCTCCCAGCCTCGTCTTCTTCAAGAATGTTCTTTACGGCTGGTTTTGAGATAATTCCACTCTTGATTGTAGGCTTAAATAGCCGAAGGAGATCCTCCTTTTCCCTTAAGGAAAAAAGGTTTCGGCTCACGTAACTTGAATTTGATGGTGGCACAAATTCTGAAACACTTGAACTTGACATATAGCGACTCATTTTGTCTGAAAAAGTTTCTTCTTCGTCTGGAGGGTCAACTGCACCAGCAGTCTCCAAGTGACTTTCATCACGTTTGTGACGCCATTCACTGCGAACTCTGTCGCAGATCTTTTTAGGGTCGTGATTGCAAAGGATCGCATTATGTGTTATCTTTTCTCTGACAAGTGCCATTGTTACCGACTTCTGGTCGATTTCTTCACGGAAAAACTCTCTTATGGCTTCTATTTGTTGCTTGTTCCAGGTTACATGTTTCTCCGTGCTATCTTTAGTACCAGCAGGAATATCTTCTTCCATAGTAGTAATGGAATCGCCTCCCTCCAGTACTTTTTTTGTTGTTCTCATAATGGAGGGAAGCTCGGCTGCTGCTTCAACACAGGATTTTTGTTTCTCGTGAAGTTTGTAGTACCTTTGGGCTGTCGACTCTTTGTGTGCCATGAGATCAGCGAGTTTTCCTGTCATGTCTTTGTGGTTGGTATGTACGGCAGTCACCGCTGACTTTCGGAAAAGAGTTGAACTGATATGACCCTCTAACCCTGCTTTTTTCCAAGCGGCGTTGATTGCAGTTGATATTTGGCCTGACACGACCTTTGCTCCACTCCACGACAATATCACAGAGTCATTTTCATCTTTGGTCGAATTTACTACACTTCTCACTTCATTAACGTACACTTTCAGGTAACCAAACAGTTTAGGTGAAGGCACGACTCTGGCAGGACCATGAATGGATGCAGTCTTATGGTTCTTTACACTTATTACGTAGCTTCCATTGCTTTCATGCTTTGATTTGTTGAACTCACCTATAGTCATGTTAGCTAGCACACCCGATCTATGGGCATTAGCAATTGTCATTTCAGTTAGGATGAAATCTCTAATTAGTGTGTACTGTTCTTGGTTAAGTTGAATACAGTGAGCCCCACTAAGCTGACCAATGAGGGACACTGCTCTTCGTGTTGATTCACTCTGCTCAAATGTAGTCACCATCTCAGCTGTTATCAAGTTAGAAATATCTTCATCCTGTTTCTCCAAATGCCTACGTTGACAATCTTTCTTGTATGAAGTCGACCACAAACAGGCTTTCTCATCAATTACATTAATAGTAGCATCGTCCACATTTACGCCCTCAGGACGCTCTGTTAAGACAAAGCTGCAGAAATATCGTAGACTTAACAAGTACGATTTAATAGTGTCAGGTTTGTAGGTTTTTTCAGCGTGATCTCTTAAGAAAGTGTCACGAATAAGTTTACGATCAAATAGCGACGCCAGATCTTTGTTCGGGTCAATAACAGTAAGAATCTTTTCTACCTGTGAGGCATGCTGTTTCGACATTTTGTGCGGTTTCCTTCCACCATCAGTTGTCTGTAGCCAGCTTATGAAAGAACCAAATATGCCATGGCTCATTTCTAAATTGCCAGTGCTTTCAGCTTCCGTTTGTGAATCACTGTCAGGTGTGCCTTCATAGCCACAGTTGTCACCATCACTGATACTATCTGAATTTTCTGTGCCGCTATCCTTGTTGCCGTCACCTTTCACGCTAGTTCCAGCTACGCTGTTATTATCACTGTTGCTACTGAGGCTTATTTCGGCTTCTTCAGTTCTTCTTGACACCAGTGCTGATGATCGCGAAGGTTTTCTTGGCCGAGCTTCTTTTAATATGGCTTTGTATTCCGATAAGCCCTTCCGTATTTCTTTGTGTACTTGCCGTAAATGTTGGGAAAGTCGCTTTACTATCGAGTGACAACCTGAAATTGGGCACTTGCGGTGGTAATGATAGTCTTTCCACTTGCGGTCTTTTCCTTTTCCGTCCATGTTAGTAGACGAAAAGCTTTCCCGCATTCCAAACCTGGAGGTCGCCTTTTTAGCTTTTTCTCTGGCCCATTTATGAACGTCTCTCAAATGGCGAGGAAGATCACGTACCTGTGATTTACACCCTTTAATGGGGCAAAGATATTTTTTTCTGGTCTGACGAGAGTTGCCACCGTTGTTTTCACCTTTAACTGCCTTTTTAGATACCTTCTGCTTTTCGTCGACGCTGTTGTTGGGATTATCCTCTTCTTCCCAACCAGTGCTTCCTACCTCCTCATCACTAGGTTCATCCAAACATTCGAGGGGCGGTTGTCGAAAATCATCAATGTCGAAGTCTTCTTCAACGGGCTCATATTCTCTCATCCGGAGTTTGTTTACCCATTCATTTTTCCTGTCTTCCAATTTTTTCCTACACTGCAATTAACACATTTCAGCAAAAGGTAATTAAGTTAATACGCGTGATCACTAAATCGTCTATTGGGCCTAAATTACCCACAATTTAGCATAGTTTTGCCCGTATATTACTCTACTTAGTGGCAGTTTCATATGCTATCATAAACTAATTATCTCATAAGTAGGTTGAGTGTGATCGTCCGGGTGATCGACTCTGAAGACGACTACCGCACATTTTGTCGAAAGGTCAGTCACTGTCAACAACAACAGTCCTATTCAGGACTACGTTCACCCGGACGATCATCCTCAACCTATACGTGTGAATTCAACACGGTAAAAAATTACAAATTTTGGACAAAAACCATGGACTAACCCCTTTGAAAAAATCCCAGTTTTTCGCCTTTTTTAACTCCTTGTTTTTATAGTCTAGAAAAGCTTTTTTTCTTTCTAGAATATCGTCAAACACATTTTCCTTGCCTATTTTATGTAAAATAAAAACATGGAAAATTTTCAAATTTTGGTAGTAGTCAAAACCATTGTTTCATAGCTTTGCTTTAACAAGAACAGGATCTATGTTGAGAAAGATTGGATTACTTAAGGACAGATTATGATGTAGGTATGAATATAAGAAAATCATATATGACAACTGCGGGGTGAAGAACTATATGACGGGTTTATAACGTAACAAGGAAAGATAAATGAGAGCGCGCTGATCACTAATTTGAAAATGAAAGATAAATCAGAGCGCGCTGATCCCTTGCGTTACAATAAAAGATTAACCAGAACACGCTGATCACTAACGTGACAATGAAAGGTAAATCAGAGCTAGCCTGTGAACAGGCTCTCTGTTTTGGGAAAAAATTAGCAAGGAAAGTTCCCCGCTCGACCAAAGGCCTGTTCACAGGCTAAATCAGAGCACGCTGATCACTAGAGTAAGAATTAAATTCAAATCAGAACGCGCTATCACTTACGTAACAATAAAAGATAAATCAGAGCGCACTAAACACTAACGTAACAACGAACAATAAATAAGAGCGCTCAGATCACTAACGTACGTAACAATGATAGATAACTGAGAGCGCACTGTTCACTAACGTAACAATGAAAGACAAATCAGGGTGCGCTGATCACTAACGTGACAATGAAAGATAAATCAGAACTCGATGACCACTAACGTAATAACGAAAGGAAACTCAGAGCGCGCTGATCACTAACGTAACAATGAAAGATAACGGAGAGCGCGCTGATCACTAATGTAACAACGAAAGAAAACTCAGAGCACGCTAATCACTAATTTAACAATGAAAGATAAATCAGAATGTGCTAAATACTAACGTAACAACGAAGGATAGAAATGAGCGCCCTGAACATTAATGGTAAGAGCGCTGCACCGGTAACGCAGAGGTCAAGGGTTCGAATCCCCTACAAGCCTGAATTTTTCAGGCTTTCTTTTCCCAATTGCAAAAGTTGCCTCTATAACTGCGATGATCTTCTTTCATATAATTCTTCACCCCGCAGTTCTCATACATGATTTTCATATATGATATCTTTCATATAATTAAGGACAGATCATAAGAAACGTTATGGGGAAGTGAAGGGGCTGGGGAGGCAAAGCACCCAAGAATATTCATGCAAGAGAAATTGAAAAAAAAATCATGTGGCTAGAAAATTGCCTGCACACCTCAAAAATCCTCTTAGATGAATGTTTTGGGTACTGATATAGATGTATATAAAATAAACCTCAAATGATCTTCTTACCTGCTCGACTCTTTCTTTAACTCCTGACATTAGTGCTTTTGCAAGGTCTGATTTTGCTTTTTGTATACCAACAAGCAGTTCCTCAGACATGGTTGTAAACCCTAACAGATTTCAAAGAAAATTCTGCATCAGAAAATAGTACTATATATGTAGCATAGTTTTCCCCCTATATAAGTGGCAGTTTCATATCCTTTCATAATGTATTCTCCTTAGTAGGTTGAGCGTGATCGTCCGGGTGAACATATATAGTCCTGAATAGGACTGTTGTTGTTGACAGTGACTAATGGAAAATGCAACATCACTCCACAATCCTTGTTTACGCGAGTCCTGTCCATTATTAATTTTTAAGTTAAACTCATGTTCGATCTCTTCTTCGATCTCCTCTTCGATCTCATGTTGGATTAATTTCATAGAAATGTGAAATTAAGTGCCATGGGAAAGTGCCAATGGTTTTAACTACTGCCAACATCTGTTTAGAACAGTTTCCATGCCGCTTTTCACTGACATTGAGTACACGGTGAAACGTAGAAAAGCGGCCTTTCCATTTTCTCGAACAATCCTTCAATGTTATTGAAAATCATTTATGCTGCGTAGTCGCGGATACGTAACATGGAAATTTGATGTTGCATTTTAAATTTTTGGCCTCATAAAAAATGTTTTTCACGATTAAAAAGAGGACAAGAAAAGCATGTGCTACTCACCTCGTGTTTCGTTTTACGGGCAATTCAAATATGCATCACAAAGTGTCATACTGTAAACGTTGCTGAAATCACTCGTAACCAAGCAATTACACATGCCATACATTACAAATCCGATAGCGAAAAATGGAATGAATGTAATATAGCTCTTTTTCTGTTTCGTTTTTGAAAATCGATTGATAAAATTTTATACCAAGCATGACCAGGTTTGTATCAGCGGTAATGGGTAAAGGGGGGCAGGTGGAGGCAATTACACATGCCATACATTACAAATCCGATAGCGAAAAATGGAATGAATGTAATATAGCTGTTTTTCGTGTTTCGTTTTTGGAAATTAATTGATTAAATTTTCTACTAAGCTTGACCAAGTTTATATCCGTGGGAATGAGTAAAGGGGGTGGGTGGAGGCGGAAAAAGCACAAAAGACCCGCGTACTTACCGATCCGATAGTGAGAACTAAAAAGAAAATGTACGACAGCTGCTTTTCGAGTTTCGTTTTTGGAAATAAATTGATTAAATTTTCTACTAAGCTTGACCAAGTTTATATCAGCGGGAATGGGTAAAGGGGGTGGGTGGAGGCGGAAAGAGCACAAAAGACCCGTGTACGTATAGATCCGATAGTGAGAACTGAAAAGTAAAATGTATAACAGCTGTTTTTCGAGTTTCGTTTTTGGAAAAAAATGGATTAAATTTTCTACTAAGCTTGTCCAAGTTTATATCAGCGGGAATGGGTAAAGGGGGAGGGTGGAGGCGGAAAGAGCACAAAAGACCCGCGGACGTACAGATCCGATAGTGAGAACTGAAAAGTAAAATGTATGACAGCCGTTTTTCGTGTTTCGTTTTTGGAAATTAATTGATTAAATTTTCTACTAAGCTTGACCAAGTTTATATCAGCGGGAATGGGTAAAGGAAGTGGGTGTGGGGGGAAAGGGCCAGTGACGCCATCAAAATGATATGGAAATCTAATTTTGTAGGGAGGATCGGTCACTTACAAAACGGTCCAAAAACGTAGGCAATTACGCTGAAAATCGTAAAGCTCTTTCAGCAAAACTTGGTACATCACCCTTTAATAGTGGGTTGTACTGTTTGGGAGCCTCAAAATATACGAAATTTTGCTGAGTGAGGTTTTTTTTTTTTTAATTATGTACTTCAGGAGCGTAGCATTCTTATAAGCACATACGCACGGAAAAAAAATGTTTCTTTCCTGAAAAAGCCTTTTTTAGTATTTGTTTTGATAATATATGTTTCTGGATTGAAAGTACTGTATCAGTGCATTCTTTTGACGTAACAACATTTCCATTTATTCCAAAAACAGGTAGTTTTAAAGCGACTATAAATCTACTTGACAATTAGGGCATTTACGCAACGCGCAATATATTCGTATTGCAAAACGCTAAAAACTTAAAAAAAAATGTTAGCCGCTGTTTCCTCGAGCCAGTTTTTTTGTGAAGAAAGAATGCAATATATGCTAGTGTTTTGGGGAATTTCAACTGAAAACACTCAGGAATTCCAGAGATATAGCAACTTCTTTAAAAAAAAAGTGCTTCACATTTCGAATGAGTTTTCAGAACCTCAAAAATGGATGAAGAAGTATATGATACTACGGCGCTTTTTTGTCGATTGCAAAATCTCGGAAGAGACTGTTTGTGGATCACGAGTGAATGGCTAGGAAGAGTTTAACAGGTCGAATACCTCTAAATCCACGCAAAAAAGCACTTTAAAATGTCTTTAAAAGGACCATCCACGGAGTAGGGAATTTTTGCAACTTCGCAACATGTTTAATAGCTGTAAAAACAATCAAAATATTGGTAAAAAGTTGAAACAGTGTGTGGTTGTTAGTATAGTTATTAGGCATCGAAAAATCATAACAAGCAATTGTGAGTAACCTTTAGAAGAAAGCTTTAACGAAAGGAGGAAAAGTGACAAAAAATGCCCTACTTTATATCTGCAGAGAGAGAGAGAGAGAGAGAGCCGATTTTTTCACAACCAACCTAACGAAATCTGCAGTCATTTGAGTGAAAAGCCGTCAAAAGCCAGGTTTTTTAAGGCTGATAAGCTCCAAAGTAACACCAACGAAGGAAAAGGAAAAAAGAAAAAGTAAGAGCGAGGAGGGAGAAAGGAGGAGAAGCGAAAAAAACAATGGATGTACTCTTAGTTTTTATAATGGCTGCTCTGGAGATAGTTTTTGACCGAAAAAAAAAAAACTGTTGGATGGAAGAGGTCTATTTGGCGATAACGTTTTCAAAAACCCGGCTAGATACATATTACAAGGTTAAACGTTTATTGAACCAAAATTACTTCACATGATCATGTCACACGTTTTAAAAGGAGCGATTTTTAATTCAGTCTAAGAACAAACAGAAAGAAGAAAGAATGCTAAATTCCACAACATTCTGTCTTCAATGGCTGACGCTCGAGTGACGTAACTCATCACCTGCCTATTGTTTCTATTTTCAATGCTTCCAAAACAATACTTCATTCAGTTCAGATCAGTTAGATACTTACCCCAGGCCACTGCATAGAAAAGGCGCATTTTGATCACTGTATTAAATACTTTTACCACCATCAGATACAGGTAAACACCCTCAAACAACATCCAAGCGAATGCCACAAGGTAGAAGTAATGAATCAGACCCGCCAAAAAGATACACAGTCCCTGTGGAAATTCAACAGAAAAAAGGCATAACGATTTCCTTTTGAAAGAATTTTTAAACGCTGTCGTAGCTCAAATTACGACAAATTTCATGGAAGAGTGCGAAGTCGCAATTTCTTTGTTTTTTCTTCACCGCTTGGTTTAAATGTGGGAAATATTCAAATTGGTTATAACAGTAACACGATTCCAACTTCCGTCACAACTAGAATATCTTTGTGACACTGTACTTATGTAAATAAAGTGGAATTTATTACTGTAGCAGAAAGTTGGGCTCAAAACTCTCCTATAGCCAACATAAAACGACCGACCAAGGCTGAACAGGTACCTGTAAAGCTGATGCTTCAATTCCAGCAAGGAAGGTGATTTGGGCGATTGCTATGGCAATGACGAGGTTGAGGCGAATTTGAATCTGCTCCTCCTTTAAATTCCTAACAAAATAACAAGGCAAGGTAAAAATAGCATGGCTATTTTTAAATGACTCATTTTCAAAAGATTACAGCCTATCATATTATGCATAGGCATAGAAAAAAAAACTCACATGAGAATCCAGTACGCAACAATTGCAAGTGCTTCTCCTACTAGCGAGAACGCACAGCCAACGTAAGTGATTACTTCCAACTTGTCTTTATGGCCTGAAAAAACCTTTGAAAATGAAATACATTATGTGATGTGGCCAAAAAGTATTACTTAAACTTGCTCCAGTAATTTTTCTAATTTTTCTTTTTTCTTTAATAAATGAAACTACATGTTAGTCAATTCTAATGTAAATAGTGCTTTGACTGAATTGTTTTTTAAGTGAAATTAATGGTAAATAGGGTTTTATTGTTATCAATAAAAAATAGGGTTATTATTACTTCAAAAAATTCTAATCTAGTTTTAATAATAATAATAATGATAATTTAATGATAATAGTAATAATTATTATTACTATTGCCTAACGTTTTAATCGTGGTAAGTACGTACGAACTTACTTTGTTTAAATAACTTAAGTTCATCTACCCGATAGACCAATTTCAATGTATTAAAATTTATACTTGCCCAGGTCGCTTAAGGGAATGAACATAAAATGAATGTATTATTAATATATTCATTGCTGAGCCTAAAGATGATTTGTTTTGATTTATTCCCCTAAGCCTCGGAGCCAAGTATGAATTTTAATATATCGGAATTGGTCTCATATGATTTTATTATATTTTTCTGGCTGGAAAAACGTCTCACTGGAGCCGTCAATATTTTCTCAGGTGTTAGTAAAAAACGTTTTCGACAAACGCATCACTCTTGCAATGACGTCGAACAATTAATCATTCTTAGATTTTATAACTGCATGCCTACTACAAGTTACTTCAGACCGCGATCGAGTCGAAGGCATCAAATCATTTACAGAGTACTGGCCTCGTAGGTTAGTTTACGACCTTGCTTGCGTTGTGTCATTCAGATTCAAAGACGAATGAAAAGCAAAAGTCATCTGCTGGCCTATTCGATCACTAACCTCATTGCTTCCAATTTGCATAAGAACAGCAAAGTATGTAAGGTGATTACAAGAACACGTTATTTCATTGTCGATTTTTTTGACCAACGAGCATCCTCTCTTAGACCAATACCCAATTATGTCGCATCTACAATAATTGAGAGAAAAAAGAGAAAGACTATTTAGAATACATATTAATAGTAATAATCAGAAAGTTTCTCTTCTTCGGGAGCAGCAACGAAAAGGTTAAAAACATAGGTGTGCTATTAGCGCATCTTAGTGGTCTGAGGCTTTATGGATGTGAGGGTGGTTTTATGCGATAAAGAGATGGGGTCAACGACAAGAAACAAGGTTTGTTTTTAAACGTACTTCGACTCAAAATCCCAGAAGACACAGTGTGGAGTGACCTCTTCTTCTGCGTCCTAGAAATTTACAGTAAGCAAGTAAAAGACTTAAAACTGAATTACATGATAAATTTACAAATCAACAACTAGTTTTGTCCCTTAAGGTAATTCCCTTGAAAAGAATGTACTATCCAGATTTTTCTCAAACTTGGCACAATTGACAGCCATATATAGGACATAAAAAACTGTAATATAAGAGATGCGGTCACCGTGCGCTGCCCGTAGTTCGTCATACCTCCTGTCATTAATGTACTATTTAAAAACATAACCAGCACGCTTATAAATAGGTTCGGGACTCCTTGCTTTTGTTCCGAACCTATAGAAGGAAGAATCAAAATTTGTAATGCAAATCTTGATAGTATAATTTAAATATAACTACAGCTAGAAGAGGTTATACTGGTTTAAATTAGTCTTTTAATCTGTTTTCCTAGTTTTGACGAAGCATATAGCCATCAAAATTTGACAGAATAATGTACTTATCATATCCAACATCTAGGCATAAATTGAATGTTGTCTTTTGACGTCGTCATGACGTCATATTGTTGAACCTATTGGCAAAATCATAATTCCCTTTAAAGTAGCCACAAGGCGAAGGTGTCTGATAAAGTCAAGAAGCTGGCTAACACTTTCATTTTGATAATCTAAAATATTTGCAATGATGTCAAAAGAAAGTCATTAAAGAAGGAACCGGAACCATCCACTTCCATGGTTCTTCATTTTGCATTAATCAAATGTATCCCCTTTGACTTAAAACCCGTATAAATCAAGATGATCATTATGGAAAATTGATCTTTGTATAAAAGGATGGTAAGTAAGAAAAAAAAAAAAAAACAATTTGCAAGTTATTAGATTCGGAGAGAAATGAACCCTGTTGATAATGGAACTCGCCATCTGCTATTTGGTCAGTTCAACTTCATGCTTTTTTCTTAAATTAGTCACTAAAAACCCGGATTCGTTAACAGTTGTATAAATTTAATTAAATCATGCTAAATGAAAAAAAAAAAAAATGGAAACAAGCGAAAAGAAAAAAAAAATGGAAACAAACGAAAAGAAAAAAAAATGCAAATTTTGAAAAAGACAGCTGTCAAAGCTCGGTTGCCATGGTAACCTTAAAGGTGGCGCACATGTACGCGCAACGATGATTTTAAAATTTTCTCATGACAGATAAATTTGATGAAAGGTCGCTAAGTTTGGAATAATAGCATAAACGGTTCTGAAGATATTCAACTTTTTTGTGGGGGAGGGGTTGATCGCGAGGTCTGAAAAGAGTTAACGGAGATTCAATTCAAGGTTATTAATAAAACAAAACTTACAATGTTAACGCTAAATACAATAGTGACGTTTTCTTTGAGAGTGCCGTTAGGTTTAGGATACACTGTACTGGATACTATTCGGCTTCCTAATGTCAGGTTGGAAATGGTTGCGCTGAATAAAAAAAAAACAAACAAAAACAAACAACAAACAACAAAATAAACCTAATTACTTGAATGTACGGAAAAGAAAAAAATGGAGATTGTTTAGAGGTTGAGGGGGACATCGTCCAGCACCATTAATGAAGAATTGATATAAAAACAAGTATATATTAACCATCAAAAGTTGTTCAGTTTTAAAACTAGTCGAGGTAATTATTCTCAATTCCTGTGACATGTACGTTATGTGAATGATTTAGAATACCTCTCGGTAAGTGAGCAGCTAATTAAATTACAATGAGCAAGATATATCGTCCTCGCTCATTTTCTTTGGTAAAGTAAGTAAAGTTTGAAGTTTGACCTATGGGATGAGGCTGAGTATTAATATTTCATGGAAGTATTTTAATTTGTTACCCTCTGAGGAATATATCTTAATAATAATATAATAATAATTATAATAATAACAACAATAATAATAATAGTAAATGACATACTCACCCATTTTCCAGTCTAACGTTTCCAATGCTAGGCATATATTCTTCAATGCCATTATAAAGAATGCTCACAACAACAACGTCTAAAGATATTAACATAAGTTAAAACAGAACACTACAACGAACAAGCACAAAAAACATACACCCTACACGGACAAAAAATAATGATAATAAAAATGAAAATTTATTTCATGAAAAAACATGCTTTTACTTCAGCTTGTAGGTGAAATTAATAATATTGATTTTCTGAAAGTAATTTGTTTTCAGACGATTATGATTTTAATTCATTTTTCATTCAGCAATTTCTACTGCTCCGTTTCTATATTGCGGTGCAAAGGTAAGGAATTTCCAGTGTACCTTGGGTCAGGACAACACGGTAGGGGCTGACGTTAATTACGTTAAGCAGTACTTGCCTTCTTGCCCTTCAAAGACTGCCAAGGGAATGGAAATCCTCGCGATGTCAGTCTCTCCCTTTGAGAAATCTGTTTCATTGAGAGAAAAACTGATCGCTTCCTCGTGGTTCGCTGGTATTTGCTGAACTTTCATTGCTACAAATAGTAAAAAATGTTAATAACAAAGACACTATCAGTAATTTTTTCATATTCAGTGATCTTGCCATCAATTACATTTAAGTGTAGCTAACAAGAGGGAGGGTGGGGGGGGGGGGGTGGGGTGGGAAGAGCAGCTAATGTAAAAAGCCTTGGGTGCAATGCACTAAGCTAAATTACTTCTTTTCGTGTGCGGCAAAGTATATTAGAAAATAACACCTCGTGAGGCCATGAGAAAAATATAGATATAACTTGTTTGATAATTGTTTTTGTTCTGAAAGGTTTTAAGAAAGTCGATCATTTATTAGAATTTGCTCTGGTTCACTGTCCCGTCTGACTGATAGCTTATCGGTTGCATCAATTTTTAAGTATTTATTTAGGAAAATGATACATAGGCAGGCAATTTTTAAAGGACATTATCCCTAATCTTTTACACCGCGTATCTCTATGGCCACAGAGAACTCACAGAGAACATAACAAGGCCAAGGGGTGAATCCAGGAATTCAGTTTGTTAAGGGGATCCAACATACACACTGTTAAAGCCAATCCTCCTCCTTCCACACCACTACGTGTTAGTTTCCACTACGTAGACCCTTGGTACGCCGCGTAGCACATGTAACATTCTTTTGGTTTAGTAACCAGCTTTGAAATACCAGGAGAGAATAATGGTACAGAAAGGGAAACACCCAGTCCAGCCATAATTCTATCTTGGAATACTCGTCTCTTCTGTTAAGTCCAGATTTTCGTCAATTTAAACAAGTCCCATGATTGAAAGGTATGGTACAATGTAATTTTGTAATTGCTATTTTGTTATTGTAGTTCATTATATGTTTTAAGTCACAAGATAGGATGACACCTACTTATGTTAACACTCACCGAACCATTTTTGAGAGATCACTTGTGTTTGCTTCGGTGGCTTATGAATTTTGCAGTACCTGAAGTGCCTGAAGTACCTGTTAGCAAACGTCTCAAGTTCTTGAGCGGCTGCCAACATGATGATTCCATTATCTTCAGGCGTATTGTTCGTTAAATCTTCGAAATAGGCGTTGGTCATTGTGGCTGCATTCTAAAGAAATTAAGAATTTAAAGTGCTTTGAGATGCCTTACAACGCATAGTTTAAATGTAAAAAATAAGTTCTTAATTCCCTAACAGCGGAGCTCCACGCTTGCTCCCACCTGACCGTACATCAGCCCGCCCGACCGTCCGTCCGCACCACAGTGTTAAATCTCACACTTGCTAGCTAGTTCGGGAACCTGCCACCTGATGTTGCACATCGATGATGTGGTCAATTGACAATCTCATACGCAGAGTCTTCTGGCTTTCTGGTCAGCGGGGCAACTCAGGGTTTTCAGAGACAATCCCCTCTCAAAACTTGTGTTCGTGAATAAATTTTTTTCTGCAAATGTTTCATCGATATATACTTCTTGTGTTGATTGTTCATTTAGTCTCTTTCGCTGTGCCCGTTGTTTTCAGCCGTACATGAACATCGCATGCAGGAGTACTCAAAATGCCGCGTGTACCAAACGTACAAAAACTTTAAAATATAAGCATATTAATAAAATTTTTATTAAACTGAAGCGTAAATCTAGTTCTAAGCATTATCTTTCAAACACTCGACAGCTCGCTCTGATTTTTGGCGCTTGCTCAAAAGTGAGAACCAGCTGGCCGTATAGATAAAAGCCCATTATTACCCTGCGTACCACATAGGAGCAGATTGTTCTTACTGAACCGTACCGAAATTGTGGAATTCTTTTCATGAAAACGTTTTATAATGTGGTCAATTCTATAATTTGTTGTACAAGGGAAGCGCGTGCCTCGAGCCTCCTGAATATTGACATGAGAGAGTGCAATTTGTCTTGCAAAATTGTGAAAAACTGCTGATTTTTTTCTAAGGTCTGTACGATAAACAAACAGTACCTGATAGTACTGTTTATCTCGGATGTGATGTATAAAAAGTATAAAAGGCTGGTTTACACGACACCAGATTAGCCGGAAAGATTTTAGACAGAGGAATTCAGCCGATAACTCATAACGTGTAAATTGGCTGCCACCGAAGACTTTATGGCATAAGATTATTTTGGGGGCTGTCCAATCAACCTTATTAAGAAATAAAGGTGGGCGATTGGGTTACTTTGTTTGGGAAGAATTTGTTTTCCAAGCCTAATCTACATTAATCAAAGGTGCATGATTGCATTATTTTTTGGGGGAGTACATATGAGACTATTAACTATAATCACTTAGCCTTTCCCTCAAAAATCATATGAATGTGCCAAAAGTTAACTGATTTCATTATGGATTACAAGTCTATTGTTTGATTTAAATTATAAATTTAGTAACGGGATCTTCGCTTTTAGCCCTGGTTAAATCTGTATATTAGTATTAATACTCCTCGAAGACTTTCTTTTGAAAAAATTCGCCTGTTTCTCGGCACAGTTATTTGCGTGTCAGCAAGTGGTTATTGTTGGTAATTGGTTGCTATATGGTAAAGTAGTCATTATCAAAGTTTAAAATGCATCCTTTGGTTTGTTTTCGTCTCCTTTGAACTCCTCCACATGACCCTCCCCACTCCTCCCTTCCCCCTCCTTCTTTCAAACTATAGTGCTGACCCTGAACTAGAGTTTATGATGTTGACAAAATACCTTTCAAGATTTGCCCCTTTTCCATAACGCACTGAAATGCTTGCCTTATCCATAAGACTTCTTAAATTTTTTCTACCTTCATCTGAAAATTACTCCTGGCAAAAAAGCAATTGTTCCTCAACCCCCTGGTATGTTTTAGTAAACAAATAAAGAAGCCTTGACTGTGCTCTGTTCTGTCGTATCTGCACGAAGGAAGTCTATAGGGAAACACGAGACGTAGTCGAGTATATCTTGAGTGCTCTAGCCGCTTCGTCATTGCTTTACCACAGAATAGAAAACAGTCAAGATTCTTTATTTGTTTTCTGACAAAAAATCCGTTAAATTCCCCACGCTTTACTTGCTAATTTTTAAAACAAACTATCAGCAGATGGCATGACTGCTTTAGCTCTCATTTAAAGTACGCTGTTTGAACCAATCAGAGTGCGCGTTATATCTAAACTTTACTATTAACATATCTTAATGTGAACAGGGTATTATACACCGAATGCAAATATGGCGGATCTCTCGGTCGGCCCGGGTCTAGTTGCGCGAAAGCGAGGCTAGTGAGGCCTCGAGAGTTTTGTTTTGACTGCGCGTCTTAGTGATTCAGTCGATGAATATGGTTTCCTTCGAGTTGTTACGTGCTTAAGAGCCACCAAAGAGGAGATTTAACTCCAGCAGAGACGAAAGTTGATTATCTTCGCTTTGCCAAGGTTCTTTACGAGGAAAGAAATGGATTCAAGCCATGCGGCGCGGCGAATAGAGGCACTTTACTATCACCGAGTTAAAAGAACGAAACTGTGCTCGCTTCACTTCAGAAGAGAAGATTCACGAAACTATTAAAATGGGTGAATAACTGAAAGATTCATGGTTCTCAGTGTTTCAAGTTTGCTTTGTCCGTTCCCTTACCAAGGAAAGGTACATATTCTCGAGAACGAGTGAATCCGCCGTCGCGACTTATCAATCTTTAGGCGCTCTCAGGGACACAACGACAGACAACAAGGCCGAATGTTTTCATAGTCTTCACGATCCTGTGTTCAAGAGTTTAGGCAGTACAATAAAAGAAGCAATTTTTGGAAAATCGCTGTTAGTTTATCTCGAAACCATTCGACAAGGTGCTAAAATTGATCACGCGCAAGGTCAAATACAATGCTCGAATACTTGCACGCTCTTTCTCTGCCAGAACCTTTTTCCGTCTTCTTAGTTTCTTAGTTGGCAACGGTTCCTCTGTTAGTTTTTTCACTTTGGTCAAGGACTGTTCTTGAAATATGTCGCTTTCTTCTGGTTCTTACATAGTTTCACAGACCACGCTTGTAGGATTAGCAGGCGATTGCAATCGCCTGTTATTGTTATTGTTGTTGTTATATTTTAATGCAGCTGTTTTCAGCGTGAAATCTAAAAGAGTTTACAGTCCACAGCGGATGCACCCGTTCTCGAGAATGTTTACCTTTTGTTGGATAAATAACAGACCATGCAAACATCTTTGAACAGCACCATCTCTTGTGAAAATTATTTCATTCAAATATTTTCGTGAGTGAAGCGAGAAAGTGAAGCGAGCACACTTTCGCTGTAAAGTGCTTCCCATCGCCGCGCCGAATCGCATGAATCCTTAACTTTCTTTGTGAAAAGATCTCGGGGAAGTAAAGGCTATTCCAGCTAGAGTAAAATCTTCTTTTTGGTGGCCCTCCGGCATGCAACAACTCGAAGCAAACCATATGGATCGACTCAATCGCTAAGACGCGCAGTCAAAACAAAACTCTGGAGGCCTCACTAGCCTCGCTTTCGCGCAACTAGACCCGGGCCGTCCGAGAGGTCCGCCATATTTGCATTCGGTGTATAGTCTACAATTTCCGAGAGAAAAGAAATCGGTTTTACCTCTAAGGAGTCTTCTTTCCTGACATCGTGGGTCCGTAGACTGAACTGCTACAAAATTAACATTACCGATTGGTCGATGCAATCTGCTATTAAGCGATTCACTCTTAGCTAATAATAAGACTTAAAATGAAAGCCCTGTACCGCCACCGAAATGATCCCCACCGTCGAAATGATCTCCGCCACCGAAACGACCCCCAATCACCACCGAAATGATCCCCACCACCGAAATGATACCTATTCGCAATCGAAATGTTCCCGTTATAAATTTTCGGAGCC
>CALNXK010000298.1:165000-302500 GCA_942486035.1 Porites lobata
CCTTGAGTAGTCGGGGTGTAGGAGGAGCTGCGGATAATTTTATCGTTCATTTCTTTGCAGACGGCAGTCACAGTGCCTTTAAACTCAATTCCTTGGTCACTCTGAATGATTTCTGGTGTTCCGCACATGGTCATTGTAAATTTCAACAAGTGCCTGAGCTATTCCATAAGCGTCTTTGGATCCGAGTGGGCAAAGATGCAAGTATCTACTGAGTATGTCAGTCACAGACAGAATGTATTTATAGGTTTTATCTTCTATTGTGATGGCTATGCTACTCATGTTTACCAAGTCCATTTGATTTCGTTCTTGCACAGTTTTAACAGTAATTGGTTTCAGAAGAATGCATTCGAAGAAAATCGAAACAACCCTAAAGCGACGTGGAATACGATAAAAACATTGACAAGTTCTGGAAAGATGAATAAAGGGATTAGTAAGCTTCAGTTGGATGGCAAGGCTGTTGAAAATGCTACAGAAATTGCGGAGCAGTTTAATTCATATTTTCCCTCAATCGCTGATAATCTGAGATCCGGACTCGGAAATACGCCATCAGACTTGTCCAAGTTGGTAAACTTTGTTGAGTCTTGCAAAGATCCGGATGTGGTTTTCTCTGTTCCAGACATAACCAATGCTCAGGTGCTTCAGATTATAAAGGGGATCAGTCCTCATAATGCTGCAGGTATCGATAAAATCAGCGCCATGTTTTTGCGTATTGCCGCCCCTATTTTAGCTCCAAGCATAGCAAGGCTTATCAACATGTCGTTTTCCACAGGAAGGTTTCCTACTCGTTGGAAAACTGCTAATGTGACACCACTGTTCAAACAAGGTGCGGCCAGTGATCCTTCTAATTATCGCCCAATTTCTGTGCTACCGGTGGTGTCAAAAGTAATCGAACGTCATATGCACAACTCTCTATATGCTTTCCTTGTGGATAATAACTTGTTGTATTCTAGACAGTCTGGGTTTCGTAGGATGTACAGTACCGAGACTGCTCTAATCAAGTTAGTTGACGAGCTTTTGTTCGGCTTGGATAATAATCATGTATGCGGCATGGTCCTGGTTGATTATCGGAAGGCTTTCGACATGGTGGACCATAAGCTATTGTTGCCCAAGTTGGAACTGTACGGTATAGTCAACCGGGAGCTTGCCTGGTGTCACTCTTACTTGTTGGATAGGAAGCAAGTGGTCCGTGTAAACGGGAGTGAGTCAAGCGAAGCATTGATGTTGCATGGAGTCCCTCAGGGCAGTATTTTAGGTCCTTTATTCTTCATTTTGTTTATCAACGATCTGCCCTTGTATACAAGTGCTCAGTTGGATCTTTACGCAGACGATACGACTGTCACCGCTTTTGCGGATGTGAAAAACTTAGCCACCTTAAGTTCATCACTAAATAAGTCTGTCTCTGAAATTCAATTATGGGCTTCAGCGAATAAGCTCCCATTAAATGAAGACAAGACTAAAGTACTCACGATCACTGGGAAAAGTTGTGTGGCTAACATAAATGGAAGTGACATAGATGTTTTCGTAAACGGAAAACAGCTCAGTAATGTGGATTGTGCTACTTTATTAGGCTTAGAAATCGAGAGCAAATTGTCATTTAATCAACATATTAATATTGAGAAAGTATGTAAAAAGTTGGCCTCTAGAATCGCAATACTACGTAAGATTCGAGCCTGTCTACCTCTTAAACAGCGACTTCAGTTTTATAATAGCATTATTCGCCCTGTTATTGTTGTTTGGGCAAATTGCGATAAAGAGTCGGTTTATAGGTTCTTAAGATTGCAAAAACGTGCGGCACGCGTTATTTCTTATGCCGATCGCATGACACCATCAGTTGCTTTGTTTAACAAGCTAGGTTGGATTCCGTTTTATGAGCAACACAAGATAGATAAATGCATAATAATGTATAAGCGAATTAATGGGTTTTTGCCGAATTATCTAAATGAACACTTAATTTTGAATAAGAAGCGGCACTCACGCAACACTAGATAATCAAGCAATAATGCTGTTTATCCTAAATATAGAAGAGAAACAGAGGGAGGACGCTCTTTCGCTGTTTCGGCAACAAGACTGTGGAATAGTACACCAATTGAAATTAGGAAACCAGATGCTGTAGCATGTTTTAAAAAGAACATGTTTGCCAAGATTTTTAAGGAACAACAATGTTTGCATCATTTTATCATTTAATATATATTTTTTATATAAAAATCGAATCTTGTTTTATTTTAAATGTTTATATATTTTAGCTTACAATATTTATTAGATTGTAAATAGTTGTGCATTTTATGAGGGCCACAAGTTTATTAACCTTTGGCTATTAGGTGCTACCCTTTTTAAATAAAGGCTTTGCTTACTTACTTACTTACTTACAGTGGAGCCTTAAAACGTGGGTCTTAATTGCTGCTGTTCCTTCATTCTATTTAAGACGTTATGAATGGGTTTTTCTCCTGTTCCTAATAAATGTTTTCCATGTTCTTTCGAAACTTCGTGCGCCTTCTCCTTTTGTTGATTTGTAGTAACTCTTCACCAAGCTCTCAACCTCTGATTTCTTAATTGATGAACCATACCGAGGCAACTGATCAGCATATCCCAATCTCCTCAGTCAGACGTGTGAGCAGGATGTAGTGATTGACTGTATCAAAAGCGGCGCTGAGATCAAGTATGACCAACAAAGTCATCTCTTGACTGTTCATTTTCATAAGAATATCATTCGCGACTTTGACAAGAGCCATTTCCGTACTATTATTTTGACGATATGATGACTGAAACTCGGGATATTTAACAATTATTCTTTGAAATCGAGGTGAATAGTGGCTAAATATTCCCAAAGCCACTATCCAAAGAGATTGAAAAGAATAACTGTTTTAGTATATACACACGAAGCGATCTCAACAAAATCAGAGAGGAAAACATTAAAAAGTACGATTTGATTGACAGATCAAATCACGCGTAAGTTTAAAAATAGATCTTTGCAGAATTTTCAAACATGGCAATTCACAAGTTTATCATTTCGCAAACAACAGCGTAATGGCTTAAATGGAACAGTTAAAAGTTTGAACTGTTTCCTTACCTGAGAAGAAAATTAGAGCTTTGTTGTTTTCTGTTGACTCGCCATGTTCATAGCCAAAAGGGTTTGTTGTGTCGTTCTTCGCATGAAGTGCTGACAAAAATGGCGGCTCGGTTGCTCAAGGTAAGACGTCGTCTTCCTATATCATTCACGAAAACGAAACGGCTTCTTCTACGCGAATACACGGGAGTTGTAAACAATCCATCGAGCACAAAACTCAGCTACAGTAAATTGAAAAACGCCATATTGAATCCTTCCAAGTCTTTTCTTGCCTTAAAAAAAGTCAGCCCTAGGATTCTGTCGACTTTTAAAAGGTCGTACTCTAAAAAAATGAGAAAAACACCGAGCTCACACATTATTCACTCGAGGTGAATATTGTTGAATAGTCCGAGATAGCGAACCAATCAGATTGCTTAAATCACCAAGATCAGTGAGTGTGTATATACTAAAGTGAATGATTTATAATCTGGTTGTGTATTAATGTGCAAACACCGCCATCTCAGTCAGCTTAGAGATATATTGTCATTATATTTGTTATATATGTTACTGACAGGTCTGTAGTGTGTTATCGAATGTATTAACTGTGGACAAGATAAAAGGCTTTTATAACTTCTCTTGCCGTGGATGAACCCAATTAACCTATGTGCGATCACACTGGATTTACCTCATGAACTCTGATCGCTGCTTACCGTTGCATCGCTACAAAGTTGAACCTCCATTAAGTGCGACCCTCGGGGTACCGACAAGTGGCCGTTCAGGGGCGTAGCGTGAGACTTTGAAGATGTACGAACAGGAAGAAAATTTAGAGCGCCAAAGGTGCCTCAATCTAGGGGCGTCTGGCATGCTCCCCCAGAAAATTTTTAAATTTTAGGGTCTCGGAAATTCAGCGTTTTGCACTGGACATTTTTGGCCTATCTCTTGTGCTATCGGCAAGGTACAGTGTTTACGGAAAAGAAGACTAAAACAGTGACGCTATCAAGGAGCACTAGTTTACAAGCAAAGGGCGAGACATGGACCCTTCAGATGGTAGGATTGCCCCCTGTCACGATTTTCTTAAACTTTTAGTAAGACGATTTTATCTGGGTACTTATCGATTTCAGTAGCTTTTTGCTTCTCTTTGAGACGTACTTGCTGTGAATTTGTTGATTAGCTTTAAAATGCGTATTAAAATGTAGTGTTTTAAGCGATTGGTAGGATTGCCCCCTGTCACGATTTTCTTAAATTTTTAGCAAGACGATTTTATCTGGGTACTTATAGATTTCAGTAGCTTTTTGCTTATCTTTGAGACGTACTTGCTGTGAATTTGTTGATTAGCTTTAAAATGCATGTGTATTAAAATGTAGTGTTTTAAGCGTTTAGAGACCTAATCATCTCGTACATGCTAAAATAGTGCAAAAGTAAAAACTCTAGAAAAGGTCTGTCATGTTGGATGACGTCACTGACCACCAGCTGCCTCATTTGCATATTTATCCCATAATGTTAACATCATCTTCTAGGCGACATAACCGGCTATCTGTTAATGGTAAAAACTTTTCAAAATATGGCAAAGTAACGAAAACGCTAGGCAGTGGTTCCAAACAGCCCCCGCCACACCCTTGGCCTACTTTTTACCACGTTGAGGGTATGAGTGGGTGTACGTACATTGGTACTGCGCAAGTTCATATTGCATTGCTGAAATTTTACATGTAAACAGCATTACGAACAACAAGTCACCACAGGAATCATCAGTTGCCAGTGTTAGTTCATCACTGGCCACAAAATAAGGTATTCTTATGATATTATACAAAAAGAGTGTATTCACAATAATAATTATAAAGTCTATTGTGGCGTTCTTAAAGGGTACATAAAATAACTTATGTCCAACCACTATAAAAGATCTGATGCGATATAAACACAGTGAGATAGGAGAAAGCCAGTAGGAGTAGATGGGACATTTGCTGCTCATTTTTTCAGTCCCTGGCCTTTATTGTGCCTCTCCCATAGTCCATCATAGTAATGCCAGGTGCCATTGCTGGTTACAGCTCCTCTATAGTGTATAAGCTTACAAACCTCAGATATATTTTTTTGTATCAGGTATGATTATTTACAAGACCAAAATTCAGCGGGAAGTTTATTCAAAGAGCTGATGTTTTGCACACAGTATGCTTTCCTGCCTGCCGTCCTGAGATTTGTGCAAATGTGTGGAAGGCCAATGCAGGAATTTTTTTCCTGGTCTACTTTGCATGCATGAATTTTTTTTTTCACTTAATTTTCCCTTGCATGAATTTTTTTTTGTAGTTTGCCTCAAAAGAAGTTCTTGGTTTTGTAGTAGAGTACGCTTGAATTTCTAAGCTTTTGCGTGAAGCGACATTTAAAAAAAATGACTCATATCAGGACATTTTGCTATCTAAACAGTTCATGTATTAGAAAAAGTATTACTTTAATGTTTTTGAGTTTCTCGAAGAATAAATTAACGCTTTTGTAGCAAAACTCGGTAACAGAAGTTTCTCTTGGTTTCCGTCCGCCATGTTGGAGCTCATCCAGGTGAGCTCCAGCGTGGCGTCTCCATACAAATCTCTATAAGTTTTGGGGAAAATATTTCTTCCGATCTCGTATACGAAATATTCCTATGACCTGAATCTTGGCGAGGGCCTTTGTATAGCATCCTTTCATTTCCCAGATTCTGGACTTTATCTGTATTGAACGCAAGTTTTGATTTTTATTTCGATCTGTTTGAATTGCGTGACACTGAAAACCAGCAATGCAGTGTATTATGGTTAGCGGTTCAAAATGAAATTCGTTTGAGCTCTTCTACAAGGAGCATTTTGTGTAGGGTAAAGGCACTAAGTAAAGACTAGCGCAGAATTGAGCTAAGACAGCAAATATCCTCATTACATAGCCCCTTTGACAGTAAAAAAACAAAACAAAACAAAACAAAAACAAAAACAACAACAAAAAAAAAAAAACGAGAAATCATGCGTCTAGTAAAGCATGAGTAGGAGCAGGGACAACTAAAATCTGTCAAAAATGTCAAAGACCTGGACGTCTTCTACAGAGTGAACAATTAAAGGCGAAAAAAGTGTTAACAGTAATCAATCGACTCATTGGAAGTGACATTCGGCATGTGTTTTCTTGCCTCTTCAAGACACTCTAATGCGCCGCCATCTATAGTCTGGAGCCTGTACTGGATCAAGGACACCCGGAATCTTGAAATAAGTCCAAAGAAGAGCCTTACGTTTTGCCTTAGAGCAAAAGCGTGGAGAAATGAACTATGAAGACCTCTGTCGTTCACTGAATCAGTGGCTAACTCTGGAGAGAATGCAGAGAATTCTATCCTTTAACTGGACTTTTTCAACCTTACCAAGGGTACCACGGATCGAACCAGAGCCAATCACGATTATAGACCTTAATAATTATGTAATTCCTTAAAGGCGCTTTTTCTAGGGGCAAGGGATGAAAGATTGTGACAGGCGTAGTCGAGTTTTTCAGGTATCAGGCTTTCTACAAGCATTAAATCGTTTCTTTGTTTATACTTTTTGGATTTGAGGCCTTTAGTCTTCGGATTTAGCTTTGCTCTTTTATTTCGGAAATGTCGTTTGTATAGAGGGTCAAAATCACTATCCTCTTTCTTAAGAGTTTTATTTTTAAAGCTGTTTTCTTACCTAATAAAATCAAGTATTTTAATATAGAAACAGTACACTGATCTTCCTTAGGGAGTGGGAGCGTTCCCTCCTCTCTCCCTCTTTCTGGAACAGGCTAGCTAGCGGTTAAAGCACTTTACAAGCTATTCAGCAATTTACCGTAACTCACCAACGCCGCGGACGTCGAAGGTCTTTGTGTTGTTTTTGACGGTAAATATTTTGTTGTCAACGAAAGCGTTGATGGTGTCGATAACGATGCTTTTGACTGTGGTGTTTCAGTTTTTGATGATAATAGCGATTCTAGTAATATTACTGGTGATGTTGCTGTTGTTGATAAATATGTTGTTGTTGACGTTGATGACACTGATGATAGTTGTGTAGTTGTTCCCGTTTCTCTCGAAAGCGTCGTCGAAGCATCTGTGTAGACATGTCGAGACTGTCAATGACATTCAATATATTGCATGGTACAAACCACTGATCTCAAAAAGAATAGAATTGCGTTTACGGTGCTGATGACAACATGACAAAGGTCAATTTTTACAATGAGATTAAGTTTTCCCTCGTTTAGTACTCACAATATTTTTACTCTTAACTAGGTTCTACATAAAACTCAAGAGAGGATAAAGGAGACAGAGAAGGCATCCCCC
This sequence comes from Porites lobata, assembly GCA_942486035.1. Classification (NCBI taxonomy): domain Eukaryota; kingdom Metazoa; phylum Cnidaria; class Anthozoa; order Scleractinia; family Poritidae; genus Porites; species Porites lobata. The sequence continues at coordinate 172,332 of CALNXK010000298.1, forward strand.
TTACACAGCCTATTCCATATGTAATTCGTCTCGAGTTATTTTTAAAATCGGGATAAAGTTACCTCGCGCGCTGCGTGGATGCTTCGTGGAGGTTTCGCATGACTAAACGCCATGCAAAGCATGTCGGGCGAAAGGCAATGAAAGCGTAAAGAGATCGAGAGCATTTCTGAATATTGAAGCGAAATGAATCGGTGCTCACCTGGGAAAAGGGAATCGCTCGACTCTTTGACAACCCGTGAAATCAGTTTAACTCGAAGTTATCGTAACGTCAGTGCTTTAATAAAATGAGAAATTTCGCCGGTCTATTGAAACCGGTCGTTTGTACAAAATAAAGCAAGTAGCAAGTAATATTCATGTACATGCAATTGGTGTTACAAATTTGAATTTTATTGTAGTTTTTTTAAGTTGTTAAGCGCTGTTGGTCAGTGAATGTAAATAACGCTCTAGAAGTTATTAAATTATTATTATTATTATTATTATTATTATTATTATTATTATTATTATTATTATAGGACACCAAGTGTTATTTTCGTTGAATAATAAAAGACTAATAAAAGAATAATTATCAAAGCAGAAATTGCTCTCTTCAAACTGTAAATTATAAATGATCCTGGGAGAATATTCAGTGTGTTAAGGATTTCCCTGCTGTACTGTTAGCTCTATACAAGAGAGGAAGGGCGATTCTTTTTAAATTTCCGTTTAGCTGACACAGCTTTAGCAGAAATCTCTCTTCAGTCGTTTTCGTCGACAAAACGAATAGCAATATTGCTCTCCGCGTCTTCCGCCATTTTTTTCTGCCTCAATTCGTGAAGGACGCGTGGCTCTGAGCGTGGGTCATCCACGCGGAACACATTCGCGCTATGTGATTTGCTGTTGTCTAATCCCCCTTGGGATCTGTGGTCTTAAAAAATAACTCGAGACGAATTGCCTATGGAATAAGGTGTGTATGGAGGATGCCTTCTCTGTCCCCTTTATCCTCTCTTGATAAAAATCAGTTTTGGACAGTTTTGATCCGAATCACTGTTTCCTATTTTGAGAGTTTCGATCGAAATTTTGTTAACTTGAATTTGGCCTTTGCAGTTGGCTATAAACCTGTTTCCAAAGCTCTTTAATCAGTTTTCGTCTATAAGTGTGGAATTATTGTCGGTACAGTAGGCAAAATTGTCTCGATTTCAACAACTATTCGTGCTATGTTTTATCGGGTAATTTTTCGTTTGGCCGGAAGAAGGTGTTATCGATACGTTTCGCAACCACGAGGGCTCCGTCTCCTCTTCAAAAATGCGGGAAATTTTTCTCAGTATAAACGACTTTTAAGATCTAATTGGGAGGTAAATAGTATTACTAGTAGCTACACGCAAATAAATCATATAGCCAATATTCAGCCACCTTCACCGGACAAGCTTGGTCACTTAAAAGATTGAATTATTTTTTCCTTAGCGAGAACATTACAGACCATCCCAGGTGTGTATGAAATCATCCTCTTGCCCCCGTAAAATGAATCAGGTTTATAGCACAAAAAAATATGATTTTTATATAAAGAAAAATAATAATAATAAGAAACAACTAAGGCGCTGGATTAGCGGTGCACGTGAGAGAAGTTAGGACAAGCAGGACACCTGTACGTCCTTACTCTCCGGTGGCCTTCTCTCTTATTTGGGGTACTTACAATACAGTCAAATCACTTTATACGGGCCCCAAAGGCTCAGAGTCACTTAACTATTTATTAAAAGTATTCTTCGCTTTATCAGTTTATGGCTACTTTGAGGAAAATTTGGATTCTGCAAGCAAATTGAGCAATACGACGTCACAATAATGTCAAATTACGACATTGTGTCGATCAATTTATGCCAAGAGGTTGGAAATGATGAGCTAACTATTCTGACTGTGTAACTTTGGTGGCCGTATTATGTGATCGGTTTTTGACCACTTCCCCTCGGACCGCCGGTCGCCGGAAGCAAAAACCAGCCCGGTCTGAATGGATTAGGCGAACTGTTTCTTCACTCATCTCACCTACACTCATTGTAGTGTATGCTTTATGCCTTCAGAGTGCTTTTTGCTGCGTTCTGCCATTTTCTTAAGCCATGTTCTTGCCATGTTTTCTTAGGCCTGTTTATTCATTTTATGTTATCAAATGCGTTATAAAGAAAGACGTGGTGCCGCGCATACTACAAGAAACGGACAAATTAATAAGACCAACCCCTTTTCGGCTGGGTAGAGTTCGTATTCTCTAACCATCTCTTCTGCTCTGGGACCCAGTGACGCTGATAGCTCAAGTTGACATGTTGACAAGTTGACTGTACTGTCTTGCACGCTGGAAATACTTTTTGTAGGGTAAAAATACGTAGCTCTTTGCGTTGAAAGTTATATTCCACGTGCCATTTCACGTATCGAATTTTACTAAGGACTGAAATACGGCTTTCTAACTCGATCGTCTTATTTCTTTTACAATGCTGTAGGGAAACAGCTGTTTGAAAAAGAACAAGATATTTAAGAAAATGGACTAAATATAATTATGTGATACTCACAGGTAAAAAGGAATATCACAGATAAAAACAGGAAGTTACGGCGAGTCATCTTGTTACCTTTGCAACAGTTAAAAGAAAATAATTTCAAAGTTTATATAACGAATTCTCATTTGTTAGAATTGAAATTTTTCCCAGTGTTTAACTTACTATAGATGCTCAACATCATGTAATGACACAAGGGAAAAATAATGATGTCCTTTTAAAACAAGAAGTTGATTTTTAGTCACCGCATAAATGCAGTTATGTTTCACGTATTACTCTACTGAGAATTTAAGACAATTTTTGTCTTTGATCCAGTGTGTACCTTGGATGTGAATTGACGAAATTGACGAAAGCCACAAGGACAGCACGTCACTCTAGCCGAAAATGAACTGGAAACTAACCAAAATACTCAGGTTGAGCGCTGAAAATAGTGGTTAGGGTTAAGCACGAGCTATAATAATTAGGTTTTAACACTGAATTAGTCAAATCCTCTATCTCGGTAGAGGTGTTAGGGTTAGGACTTCGGAGCTTAAGATCCCGGGTTCAATATGCTTGCTTATGACACTTTCGATCTTCTTTTTTCTTAAAAATGTTGAAGGGTCTTAGAAATTCTTAAGTTTCAGACTTAGAAAAGATGGGTGACGCGCTGTCGCTGATGTGTTCTCAGTGGTGAGGTGTAGAGAATGCATGACATTACTGTGACTAGGATGCTTTCGGTGCTCTAGCTTTGTATTTGGAAAGCGTTGTTATCTTCCCCTCATGTAAGTGCGCCCATTTTTTGGATTTTTTGAAACTTCTAATTTACCAATAGATAATGCAGATCGAAAATGAAATAAAAGACAAGAATTGCTAAAAGTAAAAGAAATGAAAATAAAAGGTATACGATGTTTTCTACAACTCGGGCTATACGTCAGTTTCCTTCCTCGCTAACTACCGTCATAAAAAAGGCGAAAAAATGTTTGAAGCTAAGAACCATAGCCTAAATTTTTAAAACGGGCACATAACTCAAAGGGGTACTATCTCATTTGACTAAAAAAATCACTTAAAGGGGTAGTATCTCACCTGGCTAAAAAGAACAGAGCATAACTGCATCGAGAAGTCGTTTTGTCAACAATCGCAACAAAAATTTATGCAATGACTTACCCGCTACGTAAGATTCCAAATATTGTGTTACCAGAAATTTGCAGTCAGCTTTCCATAAAGTCGAAACAGGTTCTCCGCAGTATTACCAATACACGATGAGCTGTAGATTAGGTCGAAATAGTATAACGAAAACGGGTCGATTTTTAACGTCTCCTAGTTTTAATGTGCTTCCCGTAAAATCCTCTTCTGAAGCACGCCATCTGCTAACTGTTCATAAAATTTCTTGGATCAGAGCAGGTGGAATATATTTGTCATGGCATCATATAAGTATGTATTTAACACTGCAAAGATAAAACAGTGGTTTCAAACGACCAATCAATATCAAAGAATATCATATCACATTTCGATACAAATTAGTCTAAGAAAAGAAATTTACTTTATTAGAAATTCTTGGAAAACGAGTGACATAGTGACATACACTAATACTAGTTAGATAACTCGCCAAATAATTTTGAAGCTTTAAAAGACATTGTTTTTCTTTTCGATGATACAGTGTGCAAAGGAGTACGATAAGACTATTAGGGGCTATTTGCTTGATACAGGGATTACTTTCACTCGGAATGAGTTTCGTTCCAGAATTTGATTCACATGACAAAATGACTGGGTTAAGGTTGATTTCCACTGGCGCGTAATTTTCACGCGCGTACTCATGTAAATTTTACTCGCGTAAATAAAATAGAGGCAATGTATGGACGGTCACGCGTAAGCGTGAACGTTGAGCGTGGTTCAACTTTAACGTTTACGCGTGAACTTTCATTCATTGCCTCTATTTCATTCACGCATATAAATTTACGCTCGTAAAAAATACGCGACACTGGAAATCAACCCTAAGTGTACGAACGTAAATTTTACGCTCGCAACAAAATAGCGGCAATCTATGGAAGGCCTCTCGTAAACGCAAAAGTTGACCGAGGTAACTTGTTGGCACTTAACCTGAAGTTGAAGTAGTTTTTTTTAAAAAAGAAAAAAGAAAGCAAAAAAAGAATATTGGCGCCTCCTCAATTTGCTTAATTCCAGATCAGTGTGAAATTCTTACTGACGCGATTACACAGACATTATACAAACATGGGAAAATAATAAAATTCAAAATTGAGTTGCTGAAAGGTTCAGAAACTTGAAATGATTAAAATAAGTTTAAAAAAAAAAAGAAGAAATTTCTCGGCTTAAAGTTTGTCGGTGACGTTCGAAAACATGTTGTGAACAATGTCAAAATGAAGCATTTTCAGTTGCCATTGACGTTAAAGAAAGTTTGTAAATTGTTTTTTTTAAATCTTGTTGTTATTTGAAGAATTTTCTCCCACTACCCCCAGCCAATAATCTCTTATTTGAAAGCCTAAAAATTTTCTATTGTCGTAACTTAGTAACTTAGACGAGCAAAGTATTTTTTTGCGCTATGGCTAAACATATAACTAATTAAAATTCATTGTTAAGCTCTAAACCTTAATTGTCTCTTTTAAATATCATGTCGCTTGCGGTTTGTCACCGTTAATTACTGACTGATTGATAGCGCGTGGGACATGTGTGATGAATGAGACGCATCTTTTAATTCATCTGCATATTTTGCAAGTCAATTCGTTGTCAAACATGTTCTGTATACTAAACAGGGCTAAACTGAAGTTTTTTTTTTGATCAATTTCAATAAAAAATACGGAGAAGAAATATTCAATCAGCATTTTTCGATTTTTTTTTTCTGTCAAAGAAGTGCAAAAAACGGACGTCGTGAGGGCGCTAAAGCTTTAAAACGTTCAAATTCTAAAACAAATAGCCAAATAGGGTGTCTTGCTATTAACATGAACTAGATAAAAATTGAGGCGCTATATATATGCCAGTAATTATACTCCCCACTTAAGAGGAGCAGAATCGAAATATACATGTAACGAGGAAGCTACCGCCAGCGATTCGATTCAATCAAAGCCTTTTCTTCCTCAGATGATTACAAATGAGATCGCTGATCCCTTGAGAGTGATAGCTGGTCTTGGCTACTTCCAAATGTGTTAATCTTGGTGACGTAATTAAAAAAAAATTCCTTTTAGGTTTTTTTTTTAGAAATTTTCTGTTTCGTGTTGGAAATCTTTTTGAATATTTTGATCATTTGTATCACTTTCTATTACCAAAAAGTCGTTTAAACTTTTTAAAATATGATTTCAACCATTGCTCATCGATTTAACCAGTCGACGTCAGCTTTTTTAAGTTGTCTGTTATTTCAGGATTGAAGACAAAATTTGTTCATAACTTTGTCAAAGTGTTTTCGAACCACGATGATTCTCTTTTTCCAAAAAAAGGCTCTTTTTGATAGCCAATTATTGGCGCACGAGAAATCACTCACTTATTGCTAAAACAAAAATAGAATATCAGTAACGCCTAATGATGCAGTTTCTCGCCGCCAACGGGCAAACATGAAAAGCTAAATTACAGCTAACTTACTAAAGCATTGAATTGAGGAGGTTTCGATTTCCTAGCTCTTACTTTCTAAAGCAACTTAACTTCCACCCTATGATGTCTATTAAAATTGTAATGATATTGCCGGAGGGTTTAACAAAAGAAAAAGAGAAAAAAACTAATAACCAATCAACTACGAACTACTTACTAGTTTTTACTTAACTACGTAATTCTGAAAAGTCAATTCATATTGCCTAACGTCAGTGCACATGCGGAAGTCAGTCTAATTGCTCTCTAGCTCCTTCCTCAGCGTTAAACGTTGCAGTATTTTTTTTTTCAAGTTTAAACTTCATAAACTCCACCAAATTTATGCGTAATATATCAGACTTTCGGAAAATTACATAATTACGACACCTCAGTGACGTTTGGTGGTTTAAAAAGCAATTATGAATAGAAGTTAAACGAAAACAAAGATAATCGGGAAAAAGAAAGCCTTCCACCTGCCTCAGATTAAGTTTAAAAGCTGCAAATTTGCGAATATATAAAGAAGGAGTTTAAAAATCGAAGAGACGATTATTGTATGAGTTTTTGGTTCTTAGAAGCCTTGAAAAAAGACTGAACTAAAGTTGTTTTTTTTTCACCAGGCAAAATCAACGCATCATATGAAATGTGTAATATATTAGCTCCCGCATGGGTTATCGACTAATTCATTGCGTTCGATGTGCCAATTTATAATACAATCGACAAAGGAATTAACGCGTACGTCAATAAGAATCATGGCTCACAGTAAAAAAAAAACTGATGAAGCAGAGTATAAATCCAATCTGTCACCTAAACAATATTCCATTTTAGTTTTTTGACCTTAGTTTATTACCCCGCTTTGCGTTTGCCTCAGTGCCTCAGTCACGCTTTCTTCCTGTGTATACTCACGGTGCGCTTTTAACATTTTTTTTAAGGTTTCGAACTGGAGCCGGAGCTTTTAAAATGGTGTTTTATACAAGATGTAAGCTGGAGTTGTTGTTTTTTAAAAAAAAAAAAAAAAAAAAATTGAAAGAAATGTTGCCTTTTACTTACACATAAAATACACAAAAAGGGGCTATAAAATATAGAAGAAGAAAAAAAGGAAGAAACAAAAAGAAGAAAAGAAAGCAAGAAAAGAAAACTATATTTTGTTTGTGTCCTCCAGGTGACGCTATAAAACTGAACTTCAATAATTCGATTGCAAAAGTGACCAGTCCTATTTCAAACTATCTTGTCACCTCAGGTGGCACAATATTATTTGTTTTGCGACTCAGACTTTTTCTTCATCTACTCTTTGTGGATGCATTAATGACGAGAGCATAGTTTTTTAATACACATTTTATATTTTTTGTCAGTTACATCAATGTTTTTAAGCGTTGCGCAAACTACAATTAGCGACCAAAATATTCTGAGACACTCAGATACTAGAACGCGTGCAAAAAATTACTTGATTGCGAGCTCCCTAGTCTCCTCTCGTTTTCTAACTCGTGGGGACGCGCGAGCGCACCACAAATGAGTCACTCGCTCACTCGTAGTAGACTGACTTCGTAATTAATCAGGTCGGAACTCGAGAATGCGAAGATCTATCGTTTCCGAAGAAGCACGCGCTCGCCAAAGTTCGGTGGTATCAAAATCTTTGCCGAGAGTGTGCATCGTTCGCTGCTCAGACTCAGAGTTTTCTTTGTGGCAAATTTTCTCGAGTACGGTTAGAGGTCTTACTAAATTTAAGACATGGAGGAGTCTTTCAGATGAGCACGATGGTTGACTTGGGGATTGGATTTTAAGAGCCTTTGACCCGTCCAGGCGTTAAACTTGACAAGAGAAGAAGAGCATTTGCTCTTCGACTCCGCTGCAAGATCACGGGGGATATATACTGAATTCCAGCTTGCTAGAAAGTGATCTGAAAGTGACAAAATGTAATGCCATGCCATTCTTAAGAACCTGTATGAGACGAAAATGGATGTGATTTTGATCAGTAGTTAGCTTCAAAATTACAGCGGAAATCGAGATAACAGAACATATGTTTTGCGTGCTACCTCGCAGACGAGGTTTATCGGCTTTTTGTAAAGCGTAATTATGTTCTTTCATTAATTCATCGCCATTGAATGCGTTGACATTGTTTTTTTCTTCCTTAATGCTGCTCGATCATCTTCAAACGGCGGAGGCTCCATGGAAAAGGCATTAAATTAAAGACTTTTCGCCAAACTTATGTGAGGGTGTGAATGGGGTTAACCGACTAGCGACAAAGGGCAAAAAATATTACCGACTACCGACAAAACGCGAAAATAATTACCGACTACCGACATGGACCGACATTATCTATATTTTTTTCAGAAAGAAGAGTATATTGTATTTTTCCTACCTTTCTAGGAAGTAACCCAAGATACCAAGTCACAAGTCTTTTTACAAGTCAGTACCACAAAACGGGGATATTAAAATCGGTTTGCAGAGCGTACGCCAAAAATTTCTACAACCCGCCTAGTCCTAAACATTATATGCGACAAATGCTTAAATTAATCCTCAAAGAAAATTCTTTCCCGTTCAATGGAAAGCTCTACCTCCAAACCCACCGTACCGCGATGGGCACAAAGACAGCAGTTTATGCTCCATGTTCCTTTAGATAGCATTATTGAGTCAGTTATTGCTGTTGGTGGAGTCTTGCTTTGGGTGAGCTCTGTTTGCTGGGATACCCAATAATGACAATTCCAGTTTGGGATAAATTTGGCCACAAGAGTGGCCGTTTATTTCATTTAAGCATATCAAGCTAGGAAAGTCCAGATCCACAAGAAGATTTATCCCAGCAAAGGTGAGGGCACACCCGCCATCCGGGAGATGAAAGTGGAGTAAAACGGGAGGGAAGGGAGGGAAAAATGTTTTCCAACTTTCTTGTTGCAGTGAGCAGAGAGGCCTTGAGCCTCGCTTTCATGTCTTAAAAACACCATATATAATGTCCCGGATGGCAGGAACGCCCCCTCCCCAGTAACTGGAGAAATGACACATTAATCAGTCACATTAAGCATAAAACCTTTTATTTCTTTCAGAAATAAATTTCCTTTATGCTCCATGTTCCTTTAGATAGCATTATTGAGTCAGTTATTGCTGTTGGTGGAGTCTTGCTTTGGGTGAGCTCTGTTTGCTGGGATACCCAATAATGACAATTCCAGTTTGGGATAAATTTGGCCACAAGAGTGGCCGTTTATTTCATTTAAGCATATCAAGCTAGGAAAGTCCAGATCCACAAGAAGATTTATCCCAGCAAAGGTGAGGGCACACCCGCCACAGCCCGGAGCAAGAAACGAGTGACAGGGCAGCCCCACCCGAGGCCAAAGCAAGAGAACCACCGACAAAAACCTTACTAATCGAGAAGCAAAATGTACAAGTGTAGCTATAAATATGGAGCGATTATGTCATAGGAAAGGTGCAAGCTCAAATGAATGAGATTGCTTAATTGACCCTATTGGATTATAGTTATCACCAGGTCCCAATATTATTGCCAGACCTATGGGTTGTTCAGTCAGATTGAGATAATCCAGGATTAGCACTAACTTGACTTGACACCTGCACATTAACCAATTAAGGCTAATACCAGTACCGCGTTAATACTATTTGCCCACAATTAATAGAAAATGGACGTTCTTAAACAACTAATAACAACAAAATTGAGAATGAAAATAATTGTGAAGGAAGGAAAAAGGAGATGTAACTGATTAAAGTGAAATCCGTGAGATGGCTTTATGGCCCTTGCACACACAGTCACACAGCATTATACTTATCAAAAGTCTGAAAGAGCTCACTGATGTAAGTGATTAAAATGAAATCTGTGGGATGGCTGTATGACCCTTGCACACACAGTCACACCGCATTGTTCTTATCAAAGTCTGAAATGGTCACTGACATAAAATAACTGATTAAAATGAAATCTGTGGGATGGCTGTCTGGCCCTTGCACACACAGTCACACAGAATTATTCTTATCAAAGACTGAAATAGCTCACAGACATAAAATAACTGATTGAAATGAAATCTGGGGGATGGCTGTATGGCCCTTGCACACACAGTCAAACAGAATTATTCTTATGAAAGTCTGAAATAGCTCACAGACATAAAATAACTGATTAAAATGAAATCTGTGGGATGGCTGTATGGCCCTTGCACACACAGTCAAACAGAATTATTCTTATCAAAGTCTGAAATAGCTCATAGACATAAAATAACTGATTAAAATGAAATCTGTGGGATGGCTGTATGGCCCTTGCACACACAGTCACACAGAATTATTCTTATCAAAGTCTGAAATAGGTCACAGACATAAAATAACTGATTAAAATGAAATCTGTGGGATGGCTGTATGGCCCTTGCACGCACAGTCACACAGAACTATTCTTATCAAAGTCTGAAATAGCTCACAGACATAAAATAACTGATTAAAATGAAGTCTGTGGGATGGCTGTATGGCCCTTGCACACACAGTCAAACAGAATTATTCTTATCAAAGTCTGAAATAGCTCACAGACATAAAATAACTGATTAAAATGAAATCTGTGGGATGGCTGTATGGCCCTTGCACACACAGTCACAGAATTATTCTTATCAAAGTCTGAAATAGGTCACAGACATAAAATAACTGATTAAAATGAAATCTGGGGGATGGCTGTATGGCCCTTGCACACACAGTCACACAGAATTATACTTATCAAAAGTTTGAAATAGATCACTGATGTAAGTGATTAAAATGAAATCTGTGGGATGGTTGTATGGCCCCTTGCACACACAGTCACACAGAATTATACTTATCAAAAGTCTGAAATAGCTGACTGATGTAAGTGATTAAAATGAAATCTGTGGGATGGCTGTATGGCCCTTGCACACACAGTCACACAGAATTATTGTTATCAATGTCTGAAATAGCTCACTGACATAAAATAACTGATTAAAATTAAATATATGGGATGGCTGTATGGCCCTTGCACACACAGACGTACCATAATATTATTCTTATCAAAAGCCTAAAATATGTAGCTCCCTGATGTACAGTAACTGATTAAAATGAAATCTGTGAGATGGCTGTATAGCCCCTGCGCACACAGTCACCCTGAATTATACTAATAACAATACTGAAATAATTCGCTGATGTAACTAGTAAAAATGAAAATGTGCGAGATGGCTGTATGGCCCCTGCTCACACAATCATCTTGAACGTGTATAGTTATTGCCCAAGCTGAATTCACCTAGAAAACTATACTAACAGCTGAATTAAGTGAATAATTTTATGTAATAAAATGGGCCGGATGGCCCTGACTCATGCAGTGAGAATTCTATATATGACCATGTCACTGTCCATCTGTCTTCATTGTGTAAACGAAAGTACCATATGGCATACTATACTCTTGAGCGGGAAGTATGTGATGCAGCTCAGAGATGACAAACAAGGTAACAGAAACCAGACAGTTCATACCCAACTGCAGTTTATCAATATCCAGCATTAAGCCAAGGTTGCCTGTGCTTTCGAATTAGCTGTAGATGCCATATACTGAGGGAAGCAGCAGCTGGTCTTGCGTAGTCACGCACTATTAGATGCAACTCCTGGAGAACTGATCAGCAGAACATGTACCACTACATGTATGTTGAATTGAATTGATGAGCTACAGAGAATGCAAAGCTACGTGTGTTGCCTCTCTCGAGAGAGAACTCTGCCCAATATTCGCTTCATTGAAAACGCTTCTGTGAAAGGGAACTGCCTGCATATACTTTAGCACCTGCAATAAAATGAAAACAATAAAAACAACTTCTGTAAACAGGCTAGAATGTGCTACCATTAATAAACAATGCATAAACCATCAGTCAATCCATTAGGATCTCCAAAACAAACTGAATTAACAGTAAATTCCTCAACAGAACAACAAAGTTAAAAGTAAAGATGTGATGTGGTGAGGGAAGCGTAAGCCTTTTGTCCCCTCACAACAAACTAACAGACTACAATGTCCACACAAATCAAAACTTGGGAGCCAACCAAAACCAGAGATAAATTAATCTAGCTGCATGTACCTGTAAACCAAAATAGTGGATTACACAATTAAAGAATAGAAAGTTGGCATCAAAGGCAAAAAATGAGAATGGTAAATTCAAACCAAATATTATTTGCATCAGTTTCCCTAGACACCAATACAAATGGAAATGAATCACACGTGTACATATCCTGCAAACAAATCACATATGCAGTACAAACAAGAGCAACATGTGTCTACCACAACGAGGACCAGAGCCTCAAACTGAGGAACATAGCCTCCATAATATTACTTAGCAATGACGTGGAGGAAGCCTTAAGCTAAAATCCAAGGACAAAGTTTCAAAATAACCTATGAGGACAAAGCCTAAAATAAATTATGAAGACAAAGCCCCAAAATAAAATAGGAGGATGAAGCCTCAATGTAAAATATGAGGACACAGCTTCACTAAAAATCTGAAGATGAAGCTTCAAAAGAGAATAATTTATGAGGAGGACCTTATTGTTCTAAGCCTGCAACAAAATAAATAGTATTGCAGTGCCCCAAACACTGATCACCCCGGAGGGAAGGAATATCACAGAGGCTCTAATAGGGGGGTGGTGGATGCTCACATAACAAGTAACAACATGGTGGCTTGAACAGTTAGCACCGTTCTAAACAGGGTGGCTAAAACAGTTAACACCCATGAAAAAGCTAAGAACATGGTGACTTGAACAGTTAGCACCGTTCTAAACAGGGTGGCTAAAACAGTTAACACCAATGACAAAACTAAAAATAATGGTGGCTTGAACAGTAGCAGCATAGACAATAGGGTGGCTCAAACCGTTAACACCAGTGAAAAAGCTAAGAACATGGTGACTTGAACAGTTAGCACCGTTCTAAACAGGGTGGCTAAAACAGTTAACACCCGTGAAAAAGCTAAGAACATGGTGACTTGAACAGTTAGCACCGTTCTAAACAGGGTGGCTAAAACAGTTAACACCAATGACAAAGCTAAGAACATGGTGACTTGAACAGTTAGCACCGTTCTAAACAGGGTGGCTAAAACAGTTAACCCCCGTGAAAAAGCTAAGAACATGGTGACTTGAACAGTTAGCACCGTTCTAAACAGGGTGGCTAAAACAGTTAACACCAATGACAAAGCTAAGAACATGGTGACTTGAACAGTTAGCACCGTTCTAAACAGGGTGGCTAAAACAGTTAACACCAATGACAAAACTAAAAATAATGGTGGCTTGAACAGTAGCAGCATAGACAATAGGGTGGCTCAAACCGTTAACACCAGTGAAAAAGCTAAGAACATGGTGACTTGAACAGTTAGCACCGTTCTAAAACAGGGTGGCTAAAACAGTTAACACCCGTGAAAAAGCTAAGAACATGGTGACTTGAACAGTTAGCACCGTTCTAAACAGGGTGGCTAAAACAGTTAACACCAATGACAAAGCTAAGAACATGGTGACTTGAACAGTTAGCACCGTTCTAAACAGGGTGGCTAAAACAGTTAACACCCGTGAAAAAGCTAAGAACATGGTGACTTGAACAGTTAGCACCGTTCTAAACAGGGTGGCTAAAACAGTTAACACCAATGACAAAGCTAAGAACATGGTGACTTGAACAGTTAGCACCGTTCTAAACAGGGTGGCTAAAACAGTTAACACCAATGACAAAACTAAAAATAATGGTGGCTTGAACAGTAGCAGCATAGACAATAGGGTGGCTCAAACCGTTAGCACCAGTGAAAAAGCTAAGAACATGGTGACTTGAACAGTTAGCACCGTTCTAAACAGGGTGGCTAAAACAGTTAACACCCGTGAAAAAGCTAAGAACATGGTGACTTGAACAGTTAGCACCGTTCTAAACAGGGTGGCTAAAACAGTTAACACCAATGACAAAGCTAAGAACATGGTGACTTGAACAGTTAGCACCGTTCTAAACAGGGTGGCTAAAACAGTTAACCCCCGTGAAAAAGCTAAGAAAATGGTGACTTGAACAGTTAGCACCGTTCTAAACAGGGTGGCTAAAACAGTTAACACCAATGACAAAGCTAAGAACATGGTGACTTGAACAGTTAGCACCGTTCTAAACAGGGTGGCTAAAACAGTTAACACCAATGACAAAACTAAAAATAATGGTGGCTTGAACAGTAGCACCATAGACAATAGGGTGGCTCAAACCGTTAACACCAGTGAAAAAGCTAACAACATGGTGGCTTGAACAGTTAGCACCGTAAAAAATTTGGTGGCTCCAACAGTTAACACCCGGGAAATAACTACTCCAGTGGAGGAACAAATCCTCACAATGAAAAACACTGGCAACAGAATGTCGCCACAATAACCCTGATAAAATTATGCTCATACCTCCGAGATAACTTTCAAGAATGGTTGCTATGTAATTTCTAAAACCTTGTAAATGCGTTGAGGGAATGGAACATGAAGTTTTAGCCGGTAGCGTTGGATAATGTATCGTTTTTTTTTTTTTTTTTTTTTGGATAATAATTAAAGGTTACAAGTAAGCTGAGTCCAAAGGTCAACAAGGCTCAAACGTGCAAAATTGTAACTTCAGAATATCAATAAATAAAGTGCCTTTACATATCGTAACACAGCTAAGATTACGAATAAAGGGATCCATTACTGGGCTGGTATAAACAAATATTTCAAATTAAAAATCGATCGAGTGATATTTTGCGCTAGTTGGCACCAGCGATACAACTAGCTGAAGTAGGAACACGAGGTACCACGAAGTATGAACAACGAACGGAATAGCATACACGCCAGTGTAACTGCCAACATTTAATTGGCCGATTGAACGAAGAATTCGATTTTATATTAGCATAAACGACCGTAACGTGTATCAATTCGTGCAATCAACAAGACGATCGTGTGCACGCACATCATCTCAGATCTGTGCACATCAATACAGCACCGAGAGTAAGCGGTAAGCCATCTGGCAATAATCTAGTACTTATCTCAAAGAAGAGGTGATGCGCGGTAGATAAGACCCAAGAAGATCAAAGGAGACTGATAAATCACCAGCATCCTGCATCGAAACCTGCCCACCGTCTAAAAATGTTTTCCAACTTTCTTGTTGCAGTGAGCAGAGAGGCCTTGAGCCTCGCTTTCATGTCTTAAAAACACCATATATAATGTCCCGGATGGCAGGAACGCCCCCTCCCCAGTAACTGGAGAAATGACACATTAATCAGTCACATTAAGCATAAAACCATTTATTTCTTTCAGAAATAAATTTCCTTTAATTTCCTCTGCCAACATTTTCATGTCATATATTGAAACACAAAGTCTAAGCAGCTAAACCGTCTTTAAACCAGACATCGTAACTTTCTTCGAAGAAGCAAACTTGCATGATCCTACTATTAAATTCACCACCGAGATTCACTGAGACAATTTTTTTAGACACAGTTGTATACAAAGGCACAAGATTAAACGAAAAAGTTATCCTTGATGTAAAGACTACGGAAACCTTCCAGCACACATTTTGCGGCTTGTCACCCACCGATTTGTCAAAAGAGTTTGAGGAAAGTGTTTCAAAATTCAAAAGAACGCTTGATGGTTGATGATGTACAGATGCTACCAACACAATTTGAAAGACAAATTGCAATCAGAAATAACTGAAACTCACAGAAATCCGAAGTCCGCGCTCCTGAAACAAAACCGAGCAAGGAAGGAAAAGAAATGTTGCCTTTCTTGACACAATAGGGAACTTAAGGACCACGACGAAGTTCACGACGACGACGTCTGTTGACTGGGAAAAGACTGGAACGAGAACGTCAGTTTCGGCAGGAAAAGCAATCGGTCGGTAGGTCGACGACGACGACACTGAATGTAAACACAAATGTAAAATTGTGATGTGCGTTCGCAACAAAGTTTTTCGCAATGCCGTCTTTTAAAACAATGCGAGGTCTAATTTTTAAGCCGTACGTCTAATTTCATTGACGATGGAGAACTTTTTGTGTTGTCTGACTTTTTGGAGTGGAAAAAACACCTGCTTTCCGCACAAAGATTATTCAACTTTCAACCTGAATGAGGTGACCGAGTCCGAGTGTCTGTCAGAGTTTAGATTTGAATAAGAGAGATTCTGATGTGATAGCTGTTTTCCATATAAAGTTTATTTCCTCTAAAATAAAGATATATGATTTGCCTTACCTAAATACGTACAAATAAATTTCTCACTTACGAGTTCGCTCGCTCGGCCTCCACAGCTGTTGTCATTCTTCGCAGTAAAAACAATTCATTATAGTATACTTTTAGGAACTTTTAGTCTTCATAGCTAATAACATCACGGCTTAACTGACAGACGACCAATAACGTCGCGACGTAATTGACCAATCAGATCAATAACCAGAGTTTAATAATATCAACTGACGTTATACAACTCATTTTGACTCTGAAGATGACTACCGCACAAGTTGTCGAAACGTCAGTCACTGTCAACAACAACAGTCCTATTCAGGACTACGTTCACCCGGACGATCAAACTCAACCTCCTTTGAAATGACTCCTGGGTTCAAACCTTTCACAGTACACTTTTAGTCGAATTTTCAATCAACATCGCTTGTTACGAGAAAAAAGCAACGATACCTGGATTTACGAGGATAAGAAAAAACAAAGGACTTCAAAAATCGCTTAAACAGTGGATTTATGCACCTATGTAAAGCCGGCGGGGGGGGTCTTTGTTGGCCCTCGGGTAGGGCGTTTGACTGATCTTGTTCTCCCAGGGGAGGGGATGTTTGAATCTTTCTTCGCCCGACGTGGAGATATTTGACTGCCGACTTGGGCGAAAAAGACTGCGACGGAACATCTGTTTCCCACTTCCACGCTTCACGCATGCGCCGTACGGTTTGGAAAGATCAGGAAGTCATGGAAGCCAATGAGAAAAAGCGAAGGCTGAGTGAATTTCACTGTTTTGTCTTCAAATTTCGTTTGTTTTAGCGTGTTTTTGATCAATTGAACCTCTTAAAATACTGTGGAAGTAAAATAAACGAAAGTAAAGAGAAAGCAAGTCGATTTTTTCAAGTACAATTGATTAGTGTATGGCTCATTCGCTACAATCAGTGTAAACTTACGAAACTGACTTTTTTTGTACCCTTTACTAAGAACGGTATATTAATTTAAACTTGCAAAATGTGGACTTTCTCCTAAAGGTTTATGTATTGTACGCAGTGTAACACCAATTATGGTTAAAACGTATAATTGCAGCTGTCACAGGAACATGCATCTTTGGTGATGCAGCAACATTTATAGAAGATTGCAGAGTTTTATTTGGAGATATTTTTATTGTATGTGCCTTTCTTGGGTTCTGCCTTGGGATTGAAAGCAATGTGCAGCCTAGGGTGGGGAAATTTGGTTGCATTTGACTGGAATGACTTGCCCGTGGGCGGGGAATTTGATTGCAAATTTTTGAAAAAAATCAAATCTCCACCCTACGCTCTGCCTCCCTCCCCGCCGGCATTACATTGATAGGTGCATTATACCTGCTGAAGCTTGTGGATTGCAGGACGACGTGATTGTACTTTGTTTGGTGTCGTCGACGACACCACGACGACGAAATTTACTGGTCGCGCTTGCGCAGTACACTGTAACTCTCTTCTGGTCGTAAAAGAAGCTTTAATGGAAAAGTGGAATCTCATGCAAAAACAAACCGCTACTTTGCTAATTTTTTAAAGAACCACCCCTTATTTCCTGAAAGAAAGGAAAACCATGGCAAAGAACATGCTTATTAGAGCCAAAATATTAAAGGTCTTTCACGCCGGTATAGATGTGCAACCTGTCACCCCTTGCAGTTTTTCCCCAAAAATAATTTACGTATCCAAAAGGTTAGACTGGGCGTTTCCCTCTGTGTCCAATTAACCTCTCTTCATTACTTTTTATAGTGGCCTGTGATCAACAGGGAAACCAAGTTCGCATTTGCAATAAACGCTTTGGTGAAATACACTATCATGTTGCATAATGAAGTTTAAGTTCAATCAAATGATGCATTTTTACAAGTTTTACATGTTTTATAGGGATCAAAGTCTTGAAACTGATTGAAACACATAACAAATTTTAATAATTAACATGCATTTTTACTTATTAACTGAGATTAACCGACAACCGACAAAGATCGAAATTTTTAACCGACTACCGACAAAGTAACCAAATTTTAACCGACAACCGACAAGTGGACTCCCCCATTCAGACCCTCTTATGTGTCCGTCAAGCTGAAGTGCCGGGTCGACTCCTACTCAATACTTTTTTTCCTTCTTTCTTTCTTTTTCCCGTTTCTGTTTTGCTTTGTTTGCTTATTTGTTTTGTCGTTTTTCTATAAATATATGCCTAAATAACTATTATTTAATAGAGTGCAATAAACAGCAGGAAAAGTATCGTGTTTCCAAAGAAAAGATAGTATAGGTAAGGTAAGGTAAGGTAAGGTAACTTTATTTAAACACGGTATTTCCTTCAGGTATACATTTAGAGTGAAGTATAGAAAAACTAACTTCCTAACTAATCTAAAATCTAAGATAAAAACTAAAATAATAAAGATGAAAAGAAAACACCTGCTTTTCATGGAGGCCGTGTGTACAAACAGAAAATCGCTAATTAAATTATTTGTCAACCGAAATTTACGTCTCTTAATTTTCCCTTAAATATACTAGGGGATGTCAATTGCCGCACTTCCAGAGGCAAGCCGTTCCATAACACTCTTCCGCTGTAAGAAAGACTTCTTTTATAAAATTCAGTACGGAGTTGTGGAACAGCGAGCTTGTATTCATTCTCTCTACGATTATAACTGGTTAAATCGCAGCGACGAACAAAACGCGAAGTCAGATATTCTGGAGCAGTGTTATTTACAATGCTATGCATCATTATTGCTTTACTAACTGCGCGCTGATGGACAAGTTTCGACCACTTTAAATTTTGAAATAATTCACTAGTACTGCAGTCATAATTAGAGAAAGTCAGAACGCTAGCGGCGCGATTCTGCAATTTCTGCAATTTAGAAGATAGGTTCTTAGAACAGTTTCCCCACACTACATTACAGTAATCAAAGTGTGAACACATGGATAAACAATCCGAATTTCTATCATGGAAAACCAGAGTTGATAACTATCATTTGATTATTTTCGAAACATCGCTCCCACGAGTTGACGATAGTCTTTCTTTGATTTTCTCTCGTGTTCTTTTACCGCTCACCGCCTACAATTTAACTCTCTCCCCACTGAACGCCTGGAACAGGCTACAGAAAAATCTGCTCTCATTCAGTAAAACCGCTGCCGTAGTCAAATATCTGTGGGGTATATGTTTCACTCCCTCCCTCTCCTCTGTTCAAATTTTTCCTCCAAATAGGCCACTTCCGAGTTCCAAAAACCCTCACTTTCAAAATGAGGCTAGGTGCACAACCTTTCTTGTGAAAATGAGTTTTATTTGCATGAGAATGAAAAATGATTTCCATATCAAAGGCTGACCACCTACCCTCGTTTTGAACAGAGGTCCGGTGGAACTCGGAAATGGCCTATTAAGGATGGTCTTGTATTGCCAGCAACTTTTATAAGCCGTGGAGGCATGTTTTCCGTGATTAATATCAGCATGTCGCTTTCGATTTGATGTTACAAAGAAAAACAACAACAATTTAGTTGGTTCATTCTTAACATATGCGTATAACCACGTTTTGTTAGAGAAAACTTCACGGCTCTATCAAATTCGTCATTTGACACGTCTAAAATTAAGGATTTATTTTGAGCATGCGCTCTTTCATCACCTGTCACATTCCTGACAGGCAGGAGCCCATGCTTCTGTGACAGGCGATCAAGTGTACAAATCAGATATAACCAGATCTCGCCTTCGGCCTCTTCAACAAGAGATCTGAGTAGGAGATTACACAAAGGCCCCAAAATGCCACATCTGCCTAGTTATTTACAACCCAGGATTTATTGGTATGCAAATGTGGCCAAACCATCTTTGCCATATATTTAGTCCTCATTATTTATATATTTGCAAGGAGCAAATTTGTGCAAAATTCTAAGCCTTTCCTCTGCATTTCACTCACAACGAATTTAGTGCTAGTTAACCCTCGAATGTACACGCAAATTCAGGAGGTGATGGGGGGCGGGGGGATGGAACCCCTCCCCGGAGTTTTTGATACGTTGCAGTAGTATTGTTTAGTCCGATTGGGGTAGGAAGAAAAAGTGTAAAATGTAAGGATAGAAATATGGAATTTTTATATCTGGCGCAAACTCGGACTGGTAATTATCATCATCTGTCAGTCAGTAATATTTTAAGTTTATCAACTCGATCCAACCTCTTTTGGAGCTGAAACAGAGTGCATTTGTTTTACGAGAGAGACAGGTATTGACGAAGTGATTCTACCTATGCCTTTTTTTCGTCATCTTCCGATAAAGGTATATCTCGGGGCACTGTAAATTTTCGGTACGTTAATTTTACGTATGGCCAAATAGAGGGACTTGATTATATTGCGACTGTTGAAGGTTTCCTTATTGGAAATAACAGTGATTTTTAGTGAGTTTTTTAAACAGTGATTTTCAGCTAACTTAAATTTTAAACGCTGTGGCGTTTAATCGCGGATACCAATTTAACCTCGCACTCGCATTCTGATCCAAAGATCAGAGACACAAAATTAAAAATTAAGTGATAATACACACACGTAGTGACCCATATTCCCACTCGCAATTTCATAGATCTTGTTCATACTTAACCCTTTGGCGACCGCCAGCGAGTAGGGACAAAACGGGATTTTTCACCACTGTCCAATTCCTCTTTATGTTATTTAGCATGGAAATGGCTAAAATGAGTTTTGCAACAGCAAACTAGGCATTTTCCGACTAATCGGAAGAGTAAACGAGTTCTTTTTGCGAAATAGGCTGTGAATTTTTCACCAGAGCTGTTAGTTCTTTTTTTTGTATCTAACTCTGTCAGGATTGGTCAGAATTTTCAAAACGAATTATCGATGGAGCGGCATCTTTGCTGACGTTGCTGCGTCAGTACCAACTAGGAAGAAAATATACATGTTCGATATGGAACGAAAACGACCTAAGAAGTCGTCAAAGGGTTAATAATCCATGACAATCTCGGATGACTACAATAAAAGTCAATGAATATGGAGTCACTGCAAATTCTGCAGGTTCTAACGCTGGTACTGGAATTCTACGTTTCTCCAGAAACGTGATATAAACTAATGATTAAGTGTCTTTATTGGGTATATCTCTTCACTACAGCATGGACTGATATAAGAATAGCTTGAATAAAGGCCTTATGAATTTCCAAGTAAGACTAAAATAAGTGTAAAGTCTACTAGGACGACCTGTCAACTCATGATCGATTGAATCTAAAAGTTTTTGCTCTTTGAGACTCTGATTCAACGGGAGAAACATCGCGTTTCATAAGCGACAAGGTAATGTGATAATACAATGTTGCTATCCAACAACCTTTCCTGGTTGTTGGATACAACAAGTGCAAAACCTTTCCCGGTTCATTTTTATGAGAGTATAAAATCATTTTCATAGCAATGAAGTCGCACTTAGTTTCGCTTCAAACAGAGGCTCAGTAGAGCAACCCGCGCGGAAATGGCCTTCTGACAGTCACGTGTCAACAGAAGTAACATTTCTTTGTAGGATTTTTACGCTGTTTCTTAAGAATTAAACGTATGATGATAACTTGCCAATATTCTAATCTGTAACAGTGGCTACTAAAGCAAATTCACGTGCAGTCTACGTGACAGTCACGTGTCAACAGAAGTAATGTTTCTTTGTAGGATTTTTATGTTCTTTCCTATAAGACTTAAACGTATAATGAAAAATTGTCAATACTCTATTTTCTAACAGTGGCTACTAAAGCAAATTCGCCATGTTCGCGTGCAGTCTACGTGACATTCACGTGTCAACGGGAGTCATGGTTCTTTCCTCGTGCAGAGCATTGTCAATCTTGGTTTTTACTCCAACCGATGCTCTTAGAGAGGCACTGCTAGGTTCTTTTGTACAGCTTGGTTCATTCGTCACTTTGTTTGACCACAATCCGATTGTTTTGCGGTTTTCTTGAGAGTTTTTCACGCTTTTTGCTGCATTCCTCTTCTGCATTTTTCTAGAGTATGCTGTACGTACGTCGCTGTTTCTCAAAACGTGAAGTATGAAGATGAACAAACCCTAAAAATGTGTTTATCGATAAATAAAAAGAAAGTTAAGTTCCTTCATAAGGGTGAGAGAACAGAAGGAATGAAGACAAAATTTATAGTCAATGGTTAATCGCAGTACATGGTATCAGGTACCGCCCACCATCTCTACTATTCTATGTTCTGTCATGTTAATTTTCTCGATCGCTACATTCCTTGACACTACTGTCAAAGTCTGGAGTAAACTTCGAATGCTTGTGTGGCAAAATAAACAAATAAATAAATGAACGAATGAGAGAATAAAAACGGCTTTTTTTAGTCACCGAGCTAAGTACTTTGATAAAATAACATTAGCTGCATGATTAAAGCATCCGAAATTTGAACTTGCCCGCTGTCAGTTAGCCTGAAAAAACAGTTGACATTGTGCGACGCCACCACTGGTTTCCCCGACGTTGGAGAAACTAGCGGAGAAATTCCATACCGATCACGCGTCACTACCCAGATCTAGGGAGTGCTTTTGATTGATTAAATCTGCTTCATCCAATCAGAAGCACTTCCCACATCTGTGTTGTGACACGTCATCAGTATGGACGTTCTTCACCCCAAGTCATTTCTTGGGGAAACCAGTGGTCGCGTTGCGAAATGTCGGCTGTTTCCTCAAACTACTCAAAAAGTTAAAATGTTGGATTTTCTATTACTATACCTGCAATGAGTTGAAGATAGTAAAGATGTACTGAAATACGAGTCCAGCATCTGTGACACTTAGGACACCAAACACCCAGGTCAGTCCCAGAAGAGGAAACAAAACTACGCATGCTTTAACTCCTTGTCGAACTCTTTCCAGATGAGATGTTTTGTCGGATTGCATTCTTAGAACCTCATGAACCACTCGAGCAAGTAAAACTGAGTTTATCTGCGTGGAAACAATGCATGAGAATAAGATATTTTCTGACCCTGTTTCTTTTTTTCTCTCAAATCTTGACAATAATTTTCAATAAATAAATAAATGAATGAGAACATAAAATATTATCTATATTTAATCGATCAACGCTCGGACGCATGAAACACCTGAAGCACATCACACTTTGCATGACGTCACAGCCTCCCCTCCACCGCAGCGCTCAATCCCAGATGTGTTTATTACCCGCAAATGAATGAATGAATGAAATGCCGTGAATGAGAGGACAATAAACGTGTCCTCTTTACTTTATGTGCTAACATGTTAGCAGTAAGCTCTGACGTCAGCATACAAGGGCGGCACTGGCAGCCACTATCAGTCCATTTATGGGCTTACAGTAACCCACCAAGCCTATGATCTGAAAGGTAGCTAAATATTCTGCTTTTTTTCTATTTGAATCGTTAATAATTTCAGTTTTATGTCTTATATTTTCATGGCAAATATTTGGTGATTATATTAATTTTTAATCAGTTACAGATGAGCTTCAGTATTCTGTAAGCAATCATTTTTAAGCTTGTTCCCTTATACTTACTTATTCACTTATGGAACATGTTTACTTTCTTATTCTTACCGTGCAAACTAAGAGAACAGGCGCAACAAACGTCCAGATAAGGTTATTTTTGAAGGAAACCCAGCAACTAAAAATAATATACCAAATTAAGGTGTTACTATGAAAGGATTGCTTGTTAAAACTTGACGGTTAAAATTGGAAATGTTGAAAAAAAATTACGAAGACTCATTTTTCAATTCTTTGAAAACCGATTGTTTAGGCCTGTAACATGAACGTGCTTATAACAATTCCTCTGAAAACGGCAGTTTGGGCAAATTTCATAAGCAACTTTGTAAAAAATAAATAAATAAATGAAAAATGATAATAAAAAAAAAATAAAGAGATTCTTGAAACCTCCAAGTTTTTCTTGCTCCATTTTGTTCGGTAGTATTAAGATCTGGCTTGTTTACTTACAAATGATCTTGAACATAGCTTTCTATCCCGCCATCTTGAATGGAAGCAATCACGATTGATAAAACCACAATCAAAAGGGAGACGCCTAAGGTTTGATTGAAAACGAAAAAGAGAAAAATGATAATTTAGGCTCAGTTGGGTTACGTCAGCTACGTCAGCGTAGCACCCTTATGAGAACTGTGGTGTGGTACAAATTCCTCTGAATAGCAAGTCTCATTTGCAAGTCCTTGTAAGGGACGGACCATTAGAAAACTTATAGGGGGGGCGAAGTACAAAAAATATATTCGCGCAAGGGAAAATTAGATGAAAAAAAATTCATACAGCGGAATTTGATAACTCCTGAAGCTTGAAAATTCCCCCCTCCCCAATAACGTTTCTAATGGTCCGTCCCTAAGTAGGTAAGGAAAGTAAGATAAACCAGGAATCAATTAACAAAATGCTTTTGATTCCGGAAGGGACTGAAAAGTCAGGACCTCTTGACTAGATCTACCAACGGGCCATTTTCAGCAGTAGGCTTTTGCTTTAATGCTTACCCCAAGCCACTCCATAGAATAAACGCAATCTGATGACCGTATTGAACACTTTGACAACCATCAGATACAGGTAAACACCCTCAAATAACATCCAAGCAAATCCCACCAGATAGAAGTAATGAATCATAGCTGCTACAAACACACACAGTTCCTATAAAGAAACGGGATTCACCGTCATTACATCGCCCATAACGGCACGCTTTTTATCACCCCCTGCCCCATCCCACAAAAAATATATAAATAAAAGGAAAAGAAAAAAAAAACTCTTGATGCAATGCAGACAAACCAAAGATACTAAAAAGAACTAAAGAGCAATCGACCACTGAGCCACAAGTCCTTAAAGGCACTGTCGTGTGTCTGTCCGTAACACTTCTCTAGATCCCATGTAACCTTAGACCCATACCTGTTTCCTATAATAATCATAGCAGCCGAAAAAATCTTTTAAGGACAATTTTTATTTCCTTAAAAAGTGACAGAATAAACTTGACTGCCATGTTTGCGAAATATTATACAGGAGTAGAACCACCGCTAAACGTCAGTGCAATCAGACTCCATTCCTCCCAAATTATCCTTTCAGGGTGGCAAAGGAGTATTCCGTGACGTGTGATCGAACCCAATTGACCACTCCAGAAATACCATAACACACCATAATGCTATTTGTTTGTCACCCCAAAATTTTGGATAAGCATTGTCTTCAGTTCCTCTTGGGCGTTAAAATGGCCCCAAGAAAAACTGAAAACAATGCTTAAGCAAAAGTTTGGGGTGACAAACAAAGAGCATTATGGTATGTTATGGTATTTTCTTGAGCGGTCTATTAAATCAACAGCGTAAGGCGTGATTTACTATTTTTACAACGCGTAACGCGTGATTTTCCTTTGAAATTTCTGCGATGGTTGATATCATTTGAAACTAGAAGAAGACTGAGAGATATACAAAATATATAGTTATGACACCAACTTCTTGCACTTTTTTCTCGTTCCTCTACCTCTGATTTCCTCAGTCACATGACAATAGGATAGGCTCCTGAAACTTGTTAATGTCGTTAATATTTTATTTTATTACTCTGTAATGCGCGATAGGTATTCCCCTCCCCTACCCCACCCTTTGCCACCCTTTCCATTTAGCGCATTTGCGTAAAACCGAGGTCACGGGAATATGCCATCTAATAAAATTGCGTTATTTAAGACTCAACTCGTTTACATCCAACGGTCTTTCATTTTTGATTTTTGTTTTTAAATGTTTTGTCAATCAATTTATCATCCAAGCCACAAAATGCTCATTATTTCTTTATCTTTCAGATTAACCAGGGGCACCCAACGACGGTTTTCTCCTAAATGCATTGAAAACACTTTTCAGGCTATCCAGAGTACTTTTAGACCTTAAGAAATACATTCTAATCGGCCCTTTAAAATTTATATCTGTTTGGTCATCCTAGGGCAACTTAAGTCTTTTCAAAATTACAAGGGCTTCAGTATTATCTTCCCGAAAATTTGAGATGAGAGAAGAACAGAGAATTTTCCGATTCCTCTTTCCATCGCATTTTCGAATCCGAAATTTTTTGAATTCGGTTTCCTTTTTCTGCGAAAAATAGCTTAATCTGGTGGGTAAAATGCCAAAAATTAAACTTCAGAAAATCGTAGGGAATTTATTGGATAAGCTTCGAAAATTGCAGTACATGAATGGAACGGTCATAGAAAGTCTTAGTCTTCCCCAAGGTATAGAGAATTCTAGGAAATTGGTGCTTCTACGAACAGATATTTTACAGAGAACTGTCGTTGGGTGCCTCTGATTAACTAACATCTTTAGCTTACCATAACTTCTGTGGCCTCAATTCCAGCAAGAAACGTAATTTGTGCTATCGCTATGGCGACCACAAGGTTAAAGTGGATTTGAGTTTGGTCTTCTTTCAAATCCCTGAACGAGGCAAAAAATAATTGAACATCGTTGACATGTTATTTTTTTCAAAGCGGGAAAATCCCATGTTAAGGTGCTTCTTAATTTAAAAATCATAAATGAACGTCTGACGAGCTAATCCAGAGCCTAAATGCGCTACGAGGGGTTGTGAAGAGGGCGGTTGACTCCCCCTCCCCCTCCCTTGTGGTTTTGTTATGGTCATAATTTTGCATTTACTAAGTATTAAGATTCAATGCAAATAGTTTAGAAACAAATCACGTCTTAATATGCTATGGTTAAACATTTGGTGCTGAAAAATCTGTTTAAAGCGCTTGTTGGATGATAGACTTCTTACAGCCCCATGTTTTTCTGTTGGACATTAAGTCTGTTCGAGCGCTTACTGTTTATTGCAGGCGACAATCTTGTTTTCACTCTTTCCCAGCCGTGTTATGCTCGGTGTATTTGAAACCAAGATGCGTGAATTAAAAACACTTACCTCGACCTTGATTATTCCGGATATCACAAAAACCAAATCTAAATGTCCGAGCTCTTTTATAACGGTATATTATTTGTAACTCACATGAGGACGCAATATGCAACAGCGGTGAGTGCTTCTCCGATAAGCGACAGAGCACACCCAACGTAAGTAATGACTTTCAATGCCACCTGATGATCCCCTGGAACCTGCTGGAAAGATAGTTTTATGGCTGTTTGCAAATACGCTAAATCAATAAAGACAAATATTGGAAAGAGTCAGGGCCCCTTATTATTTTGCAAAGAAGCACTCTAAATGGCGAAAATAGGCATGCCCTCCTTATTACTCGAGTCACTAAGACTATTTATCACAATGTGAAAAGGATTCATGGCGCCACGATTGTAGATGCTCCCCTTATTTATTTTAACATTCATGGTACAGTAAAAACCCGCGAGTAAGAAACTGTATTTTCCCAATTTAGCCCAAAGAGGTTCTTACATAAATGGTATAATTAGCACAAATTTAGGCTATTTGAGGCTCTTAAATAAGTTCTTATTTTCTGAAGAAAAAATACATTGAATATTTAGAGGCATTCAGTTTATGTTTTATATCAGATCTGCATATCAAATTAAAATTTATGTAAAAATCAATTTAGGAAGAAAAACTGAAGCATTGACAAGATGAATTTTAACCTGAATGTAATTTTACATGTATTGTAATCAGGCCTTGTCTCAGCTCCAACAGTAAGTGACCCTCCACAGGATTTTAATACTAAAGGTGAAAGCACGCGCACGACACGCTTTCACTTTAAAACAAAAGAATTTATTTTAACACGCTTTAGCACGCTTGCAATCTTGCCTCATTAGCAATTTCTTTTGTTTCAGAGGACACGCTTAAGACAATTAAGCGTGAGCAAGTCGAACAAAAGAGCGTGTTAAAGTTTTCAAACAAAAGCTCCGTGCGAAAAAGCACAACACGCTTTCAGTGTGCGCAAAAGCACGCAAGGCGTGTTATCTATAAGCTAAATAAATTTCCTCTACAAAAAGGAACCGTAAATGATTATGAACGGCACCCTTTTTTGGTAACTATCGAGAAAGAAAAAGTTATGCCTCAGCGATCGCAGCGATAGTATCTGATTGAAAAGACGTTGTCGCTTGAAAAAGTATAAACAGTGAACGGTGTGACCTACTGGATTTATGGGTAGAACTATATTAGCATTGCAAAATCAAAGTTCTTTCCAGAAATTTTTACTGACGAAGCTGTGCAAAGGTTATCTTAACTTTCCTTAATTTAAAACACTTTTGCAATTTTCTCAGAAACAGTGATCTTTCGAACTTAAGACACTTTCTTGCCGATCGCAGCAATCGCGATCAAATATAATAGAAATCATCAAGTGCCAGGATCACTAAATTGTATTTATTTTTTAGCGATTGCAAGGATCGTAGTGATCAACTGAAAACCAGCCTGCTTTTCTAGATGTACCAAAATTCCAAAACGTTTCCAACGTTACTTAATTGATCCGGCCGACAATAACACAAAAAGCGAAACATCAGTTAATTAATGACTGTTTCAACGCTTTTTGAATAGTAAGTAAAAAATGTATTTTTTAACAGAATTCGGAAATTGTATGGTGCTTTTTCGTTTGATTGTTTGTTTTTGCCACGATAATACAGCGTGTTTAGAGGACTAAAGCTCGATCCGAGAATTAAATCTCTGTCAGTCACACACTGAGAAAAGAGAAAAAGAACTAAATTAAAAGTAGACCGCGTGAAATTCTTGAAGGCAATCATTTGTTCCATAAAGTTCGGTCATTGAATTAATTCATCGAGCTCGATCTAAAGGGGTGACGGTCAAGCTACTCGAAAGTGATGTCGTTTGAAGTTATGTCGTCCAAAACCTGATAATACGAGTTTTGTCGCCCAAAATTCAAAGAAAAGTCGCCCGCAATCCTCCCTCATTCTACAGTGTTTTTAGTTTACAGATTCTTGTTTTTTTCGTCCTGTGAAGAACGAGATATAGTACACATTTACAGCGCTTGATTCGTCTTAGCATAGCGTAACGAGATATCTTCACATAAATTATGATTGATAGCGCTTCGAAATTACAAGGGCTTCAGCATTATTTTCCCGAAAAATTTAACTTCCAATTGAAAGTTTTAGGAAAGTGAGAATTTTATCGTATTTTCGGTTCCGAAAAATTTAGGATTCCTTTATTCTCTACGAAAAATAGCTTAACTGGGGAATGAAATGGAAAAAATTAAACTTCAGAAAATCGTAAGGAATTTATTAGATAACCTTCGAAAATTGTACATGTATGGAACGGTCATCTAGAAATGTTTCGCCTTCCTCAACCTATAGAAAATTCTAGGCAGTTTTTGTTTCTCCGATTTAATTACCTTCGTTCGTCTCAGCATGGCTTAAAGAAATATATTAAACTAATTTATTCAACTTCATTTCTCTGTGCATTACTGCTAATAAATATTCCGGTCGCATAACTATAATTTTCAGGCGACATAACTTCAGTCCCTCGCATGCGATATCAGGCCTCTTTGCGATTCCGGTCAACAGCCGACAGCCGGAGGAATTGGTTTACACTGATCTCGCGTTAATTCCAGGCTAGACCACCATTAAGTCGTGATTTTCAAATGGCCACGGTTACTATCAAATTCCAAAACAGTCTCAATTGGTATATTTGATTCACTTCGACCAGTTATCAATGCTGATTAAATCCGCTTAAAACCCAAGCCATTTTTATCATCTTAGCGGTTTTAGTAATCAAGCGTGTTCAGCGTGTCTTACCCTAATTGCACGCTAACCGTGCTATAATTCGCACACTTACCGTGACATATGGCACGCTACAAAAAAACAAAAGGTCTAGCGGGTTAAATTTGCCAAAACAAAGGCAAGTGTGTCCGTCTTTGTTTTTTCAATTTAATATGCGCATATCTGTGATCTACGGCACGCTAAGCGTGTCGTGCAAGCGTGTCGTGCGCGTGCTTTCACCTTTAGCATCAAATTCCTGTGGAGGGTCACATTAATTAAACTCTTATACAATAATATCGTTAAATAGCAGTTTGTAGCTCAACTATAGATTGAATTTTTGGAATTTATGGAAAATATCTATTTTCACATCTACCTCTCTGAAAGTCTGCGATAAGTCAGACAGAGTATAGCTATAAATCGCAAGTACATCTGATCTAGAGCTGGAGCTATAAATCCTGCGATATATCAACCATAGAAGCAAGCTCAGCAACAACAAAGCAATGTATGGAAATTGACAGAATTGTTTATAGAACCTGTTTCACATTTTAGGCTTAACAGGTTCTTCATAGAGAGAGCCTAACTAGCAAATTTTAGTCTTCTTACTCGAGCCGAGTTTATAAAATCAGGACCATAGCCAGGAAGAAATAAGGACTGAGACAATATCCAAGGATGATCAAGAATTCCCCGCCTGGCTATTGAGGGTCTTTATGATGACTACGTTTAAACAAAACACTGGGATCAAACCTTATTTGACAAAAATTCTTCGAAGAGCCTAAATAAAGGCCATCTAGATATAGAGATCTAGGTATCAATTTTTTTTTTTTGGGGGGGGGGGGTATTTAAATGCTACTTTAGAGGCTCTGGTTTCTAGTATGCGGCTAATTAATGTGCTTTTTTGCGGTTTGTTTCTATAGGAAGGCCTTAGATAACAACGGCTTAAACGAGATTTGGCTGACAGCGGTTTCTTGAAAACAAGGGTTTGTTGGGGTACTCAGTCTCGCTGGCTCAGAAAAAACCTGGTCTCGCCCGTCCTTATTTAAGGATTTTCTTATCTAAACAACGAAGTTGCTTACTGCTAGCATCCTTTCGCTCAGTGTAGAACCTCGAGCGGTTCCACAGGGATTTCGTTGTGGACGTAGTCTAATGCAAGGCCATTCAGCATGTTAGAGCCCGTCGATCAACGCCACCAGGTCTTCAACCTGCAGAGACGCTAAAGCTGCGCTCGCACGACAGCTTCCGACTGTTGATATAACGCTGCATTTTGATAGATTTTTCACACTCAGACAAGAGAAGAAAGAAGACGCGAGGAATGGCGGCAAACGTATTAAAACGAGGCAATTTTTTTGGGGAGCCGCTGCCTGGTTAGCATGAATTTTTGCTTAATTTTTCTCATCTGTAATTCAGGCCACTGCCTGATTCGCATTATCATTAAACGTAAAACCAAGTTGCAGCAGCGCTAACATTTTTTTATTTATTTAACTGTTTGTGAATTTATTTGCTGCTAATTTCTTTCTTTGTCCTTAAAAAAAAAAAAAAACTTACTTTCCCCGAAAAAAAATGACTGAAGCAAGTGCCTCGATCGGTTTGCATCATACTGGCCACGGCCCTACAAGCTACTACAAGCTGCTTCAACTAACCTCATTGTCTGCTCCAACGTGCGTAAGAACAGGCAGTTTTAGGGGGTCATGAATGCATGTGATTTCCGTTTTGGTTCTATTGACAACTGAACATCCTTTGCGTGACCAAGAACCGTTGAAATTTGATCTGCAATGATATAGTTCCTGAGTATGACTCTGCTTAATTAATAAAAGACCTTAAAGGGCAGGGCCAATTTTAAAGGGCAGAATTTTATCAACCCTAGTCGATAGCGAAATATTTCTTGTCTACTCTACAATGACTATGAATCAATTCATACTAATAACCCCTGATGCTGGTAAGTCCTTTTAGTTGCTTACTGAAAAATTCCGCCACACTTACCGCTTGGCAGTAAAATCCCAGAAGACACAATGCACCTCCAGTCCCTTAAGAAAAGGGATTTAAAGTTTCAGGTTAAAAACTAACAAAAATCAAAGAAAGGTGAATGACTCGTCGGCGTCGTAAATGTTTTTAAACTTGGTACTAAAAACACATAAGAAAGTAAGTGCCTAATTTCACAACGTCTTCAGGGATTATAACGTGGAGACTTCAGCGTTGTTTTAAGCCACAATATGAGTTTTCTTTGATTCCAAAGTGTTGCAGGGTTATAAAGAAAAAAACAAGAAAATCCTAAAACAGTAAAAGCAATTATCAATCAATCCCTTCGTAGCTAGAGACGTTAGCATGTTCTTTTTTATAGGTAGTTTTTTTCATCACAGTTATAAATTAACTTACAATCAAGTGGACTTACCCCTTGATAAAGTAGTATAACTGTTACGTTTTTCTGAAGGACGTCGTCCTGGGGCCTGGGATCTACTGTGCTGCCTATTATATTACTTAGCGTGAACTTCATGATAGTTTCACTGTTAGAAAAAAAATTATAAATAAACAAATAAATAAACAAAGAGAAACGAATGATTACAATATTGTAAAAATTCCTCTGGAAAATTTCAATGTAATGACGTCTTTTAAAAGCAGCAGCTGAAAAAATCAGGTTACATACGACTTCTCCCTTTAAGTTTTGTTGCTCTATTTTTCTTCGTGAAAATGAGTGATAACCAGTTTGTAAGGAGTTGGAGCAAAATATTTTTTCATTAATTTCTCTTAAAATCCCTTTGTCACTTCCCGTGGGGCATTGCGCATTGTTTATTTGATTTCAACGGACGAGCTGCGATCTCTTGGAGGGAGAGATTATGGCATCTCATTTCGAGGAAGAAATGGACGCCACGTTTCAAATTTCGGTAGTCAGTATCTTTTTAGCCCCAGAAAGCGGCCCTGTTGGAATATTCAAGGATATTAAAATCCAGTTCCCCGTCAGACTTGTCGCCGAGAACATTTTCTCCTCCTTCGAAAAAAAGACTGAAACAAAAGCATTAGCGGAGAGAAGCGGGGAAATATTTTGTATGTTTTCTTCAAAGCAAAGGTTTGCGAGGAGAACCAAAATAAAACCTCTGGACCCAGGATACCGCAAGGAAGTTTCTGTTGGTTGAAGGCAAAAATTCTTTTGCACCGAGCATAATTTTGAATGCGCTTCGTTGGCAAGCGAAGTTGCTGTCAATTTCTGTGCCACAACAACGACAAAAAAATTAACCTTAGAAAAAGTTTTATTATTTTAAGTTTTATTTTATTTTCACGGCGAAAAACAAAGCTTTTAGCAAAAGAAGAAACTTTGTATGCTTTACACTCTGTCCATCATAAATAGCAGTTCTGGTCGATCGGTCACATACCAATGAGAAATCGCAACTTGCACAGTCAACAAGCGACAACAACTAATTGATTCAGAAGTATTTCGTTCGCTAACATAGGATAACTTTAAAGCGTTTTAATGAAGGTATTTCATGTACACAAAAGACCAAATTGTTAAACCATACCTATATTATCTGCAAAACTGCTGAAACAACCTCGATCTTGAATGTAAATAACAACGGTACAAATACTTGTAGCAACTGAAATTAGCACCTACCACGCCACAAAGCGGAGAATCACGTACACTGTGCTGTAAACATATATATATTTTTAAAAAAGTGGCCAAAATTATACTGTAACGAGAGGAAATTCACGGCGTCAAGTGGCTTTTCGGCCTGTCAAACCAAATTGCCGGGAAAGTCAAACTAGGAAAACAACGGAACTAAAGCTCTTCGCAAGGACGGGAGAATTAGCAAATAGTGATCTGCTAATGGAAGTTATTGACGGGGGAAACTGCAATTCGGTAGAGTGACTGGCTCGCTGCTGGCACTCGTTACTACTGCCAGAGGTACAGGGTCTAATTTCCACGTCCCAAGGTACGGAGGTACTTCACATGTAATCGCAGGTAATCGCAGGTAATCGCAGGCTAGGCAATCAATTTACAACAGTTTCACAGGAAAAATTAACAGATTCCCAATACTGGATATTTTAGGGTATTTAAAAATACCCACAAAAATCCCAAATTTGGACAATTGAGACAAGTTCCAACCAGGAAATTCCCAACCAAGTTCCCTGGTTGGGACTGACTCTTCCAAATTTGAGATTTTTGTAGGTATTCTTTTATAAATACCCTAAAATATCCAAAAATGGGAATCTGTTATTTTTTCCTGTGTTTAAGCACTATTTTTATACAGTCTACAGTATACACAAGAGTTCGATTATCACAAAGGAACACAAAAACCTATTCAAAAATACACGTGCTAGCTGATCAACGCGTTACAATTCGATTGCTTAAACGACTTTTCCTTTAAGGTGAAAATACAATACTTCCTATTTCAGTTCCTGGACTTTTAGAAAAACACATGTTGTAAATCATGCTGAATAAACACAGCACAACAGTTGTTCTTTTGAAATGTAAAATAGTTCTCGTCTAACAAAGATACAGGTGAAGTGGCTATTGAAATTACATGTCAGGTGTTCCAATATTTGTACACATGTCACTACCTGCTATTTTGCATTTCAATAATACACATATTTCAGCTGCGGAGTTTTGAAAGACACAAAAGAGGTAAAACTAGATTTGCTGAGTAGTGCAAAATTGCTACAATAACGCTCTGGTGAAACTGAGTTGAAATATCGGCTGTGATAATACCCAAACTGCGTGATGAAGACGGATTTTTAATGTCTTCGTGCTGCCTTCGCTGTGGCTAAAGATTTTCATGAACCACAGAATTCTAGAACGACCGCAATGCATCGTGGAAAGTGACAAAGAGTCTTTACGCGTCTCTCAACGCTTACCGTATTTATTATATTCCTTTTTAGAGTTTCTCAACACTCAAATATATGCAAGAGAAGAAAAGGTTACCGGTAGTTTCGATACAAGGTCTTACAATACAAGTCGATACAAGTCGTTTCAATGTTATTTTTTGTTCACACGCAAACTGTACTTGAAGTTATATATTATTGGAATTTTTGCGCAATTTCACTGCTTCAGTTCTTATCGAAACGACTTGAAGCGAAACGACTTTGTATCGAAACGACCGGTTAACGATGAATAGCCCGGTAAACCGTACCCGTTTAATTCGATTCTTTTTTCATCAGCTATCCACTGCTTGATTTCATCATGAAAAAATGTACATACGGTGACAGTGTCTGAGATAAGAATAAAGTGCAGATCAAGAAAAAAGTGAGATATTTAAAAATTAGTTTAATGGTTCAAGGGGAGGGTAAAAAGGGAGGTCCTCCTTAATATGGTTCCGCTACCGTTACAAATATATTTCGCCCAGTTATCATTATTTCGTGTATTTTTGAGAACGTGTAAATTAATTCTGAATAGTCCTGTGGGAAAGAGATAATAAAATAATATATTAAATCATTAGCCATTAAAGTGCAAGTATTCAAACTGATGAACTAGTGACTCCGCTTTTACCTTGTCCTTTTAAGTTTTCCGAAGGAATAATAACGCTCTCTGTTCCCTTGCTTTTAGAACAAGTGAATGGGTTCGTATTGCTTTCCAAGACCCTCTGAATCTCCATTACTACAAAACCAATTTGAAAGCAATAACCATGACTGCAACAAAAAGCTTTCCTAGTGAAATATGTCTGTTAAATATAATTACAAGATTCGAAAAATGTTATATTGCAATTTTACTCACTTTTCTTGGCAAAAACATTTATAGCAAGCAAATTTTTATAGCTACCAGTGTGTCCTATGAGTGGTCAGATTGCGGCACTTAAATTCAGGCGGCAACAAATAAAGATAAAGTCCGTCCCTAAAGGCCAGCTGGATTTGTTTCCTGTTAGTATAATTTAGCTTCTAGTATAGGCCACTCCTGTAAATAGCTATCTGGTTGATATGTCCTCACATATTCATGGACAAATTAACCTCTGTGCTATAAATACTGCAGACAATAAATAAAGGCCTAATATTGTTTAACTTAGTTTTTCCTTGTGTCAAGATCTAACGTAAGATCGTGAATATGAAGCTGGATGTAAATTTATAAATATTCAACTGAAAATGACAAAAAGTGACTCATCAAACAGAGCACCAAACTCACCAAATAAATTTTGCTGAATCCTGACTGTGCGGTCATCCGCTGTGAGATGAATCTTGCCCTATTTAATTGCAAATAATTCGAGTTCGTGAATGGCTTCCAGTATATTAATTTAATTTCGCCGACAATTGCTGATTAAATCGATTGCTTTCTGTGAAATCGAGTAAAAATGAAAATGGTTTAAATCTGGAAGACATATACTTCAAGAGGCATCATTCTACTTTATCATGAATGTAGGTTTATGGTAAACCTTATCAAATACATGTATCTGTCCAGTGAATTAACGCATATCGGTCACTTTCTGTTAGAATAATACCGAATATATTATTGATTAGTTATTAACAATTTTAAATATTATTTCATTGTTAAAAACTCATCTCGAAAAATGGAGGTAAAATATTTGGATGCGTGCGTAACATATTTAGGCGACATAAATGAGTCAATGCAGGGGCAACCAACGAGAATATAGTTGAAAACCACTTAAACATAGAATTGTTAAACGTATTTTAGTATTTAAACGGTAGATATAGGCATATTTTTATCCCCTAAAAATTTTTCATCTGTTCGGATTTCCTAGCTGAAAGTCTAGCGATCCGAAAGTTATAGGATCAAAACTTACCCTTTCGAAAATTTCAGCCAGAAAGAAGGCTCCCGAAAATTATAGGTGACCTTTTTAGGGTAAAAGTCCGTTAAAATGGGCAATTATACCATTTTGCAGATGTTCGAAAATCCTAGGGGAGGCAGGCAATCAAGAAGTTTTACAGCAAATGTTCCGAAAATTCTAGATCTCAGATCGTCTTCCGAACAGATATTCTCCGAAAATTGAAGTTGGGTACCCTTGTCAATGTTTAAGGGCGTTGTGTCAAGGAATTTATCAAAATTCAGTCACTTAGGGAGCTGCCACTAAATTGAGGGAAACATAAAAATAACCACTCAAAACATATAAGATAGATAAATAAGAACTTTATTTTAACACGATAAGAAGATCAGCATTGCAGGTGGGGTCGTGCAAACAATAGTTACGAGAGAAAAAAAAAAAGAATTATTAAAGCAAATATACAATTAAAAATTGAAAACTAATTGACCAGGAAATATTTGCGTTCGACGAAGGAGAACGCTTACTATTTGTGTACCGTACATGAAATAGAAACCGTTCTGTATTCCATGCGATCACTCGGCACGGTTTGGACGCCATCTTGGACCGGCCTGGCACATTTTGCCTCGATCTTATGTGTTCACTTTTTCTCACCCGGGAGCTGGTATCCATTTTGTGACACTCGTTCACAGATGAAACGTTGGCGATTTTCTGTTTACTACAGGTTTGTCTATAGTTTTTCTCGCAGTTTTCAATTAAGTTTTTTTACTAATAGAAAAATTTCCATTCGAAGATAATGGGATATGTAGATGTTATGTTAAAAATGCGTTCTGCACACTGTATTTGTTTTTATGGATTCAAGCAAGATCAGCTTAGATCGACCATATTTAACTCTATTACAAATTACATCTTTTTGCTTTTAAAAGCTGTTTACAGCGTTGTATTTGCTTTTGTTTGTCACCATTTTTGAAAGATATACAAGAAGTTGAACAGCGAAACGTTCACGTTTTCATCTCGCTAATTCCCCGTGCGTTGAACTGAGAGACGTGTTAGCCTAGTGTCCGGGTTTAAAGTGATACTCGACGCTTAAACTTTTCAGATAACTTTCATTTTACCGTATCCCAATTTTTAGCCAATTTTATTGACCACCCTAGAGTGCAAAGGAATATCCTGAGGATCACATGTACTTTACTTAGAGGTTTAGCCAAGTAAATGTAAAAAGTACAGTACGCTCTTGCATTTTTGAGGAAAAATGAAATAGTAACGAATTATAAAGTGGGAGGATAAACAATAACACTGATAAAGACAGCTACTGATATTCGTATTCATAAAAGTGTTTGATTTTGATTTCTCAATATGGCAAGCCCATCAGGTTTTGCACCCCCTTCCCACTACCTCTCACTACCCACCACCTTAACGCCCCTCCTCATCGAACGCACTCCCGTAATTTGCAATCATCACTAGTTGTACCCAATATCTCTGTTTTTAGTTGTAGCAAAAATAGGTTCAAAATTCATTTTGTGTCTTTTATCGGAAGCAACGCTTGGGAAACATAATTTCCCCCTCAGGGATTTCGCCCATAAGGCGAAATTCCCTAGGAGGCACTCGACTAGTAACTCGCGCGTATATTAAAGGAAGTACTTACAGTTGAAATATACAGTCAGTATGCCAGAAAAAACCTCGATTTGCTTGAACAGCCAGGGGCCGTGAGGAATCGGTAGGTAATAATGATGTTTCTATTGTTTGCGCCCGCAAGTACGAAATGGTTAGGATGACGTAAAGACAGAAAATCCCGAAGGGACCGCTTAGGCAGATTTTGTGACATTTATTGTGCAGTCATACTTGGATTCTCTTTTGCGTTACGTGTTATCAGTGACATTCTGTGGAGCAGTTGTTTTGAAAGTTATGGACCAAAAGACACTCGTTAAGCGCAGATGAAGTTATAAGTTGCGTTTAACTGTGTATATATAAACCCTTGGAGATCAGAATTTGCGAGACACAAATCTTTGATTTGAAACCTTCCCAGACACTGTCTCTCTCTTTGACCGGAATAAGACTCAGCCCCAAACAAGCAAGATGAGTGAACAACGGCTAGCTTCTCACTAGCAGAACGATGGACGATTACAAAAATTCGCCGACAATCAAATTCTGTGTTGACTTATTCCCTGCTCACAAATGTCCTTCCGCTATAAAGTTTCAAATAAGACTAGACTGCACGAGCGTGAATTGATCTATTCAAACGTCCTTTTAATTTCTAAGGCTAACTTTCCGGCAAATAAAATGAACTGAACGTAAAAAGTGAAGGAGAAATAGCGAAAAATTCAACTTTTAATTAAATATTTTCTTATGGTTTAGAATAAACTATTCTCGAAACTGAGAATGTTTTGATCAAAGCTGATATGTGTAAATCGAACTGAAACCCCCGGCTGTCTGACAGTAGATGGAACCTTGCGTTTCCTGTATTTACCTCACCTATTGTATGGAATGTGTGTGAAAATCTTCATTATGAATCGGTATATTTCAAAGAGCTAAACAACGAGCAAGAACAGGGGCGGATCTAGGGGGAGGGTGCAGGGGGGTGCCCCCCCCATGAGATGACCTGCGGTTTTCTAATACAACTGGTATTCTGCAAAAGAAACAAAAAACTATGTGGTTTATTGGTGTTGAAGTAGAGAAAGAGACGAGTGCACTCCCTCCTAAAAAAAATCCTGGATCCGCCCCTGAAGAATACTATTGACCGACAATATACAGAGCGGGGGCAGCTGTAGTGTCAACTATTTACAGCTGTCTTGCCCAAGCGACTACATAAGACACATACACCATGCATTCATTATCATCTTCGAGACAATACACACAGGTTGTTGTTATGGCCATACACCTCGCCTTGCCCGCTCTCCACTTCATGGCACCTCTTTCGGATGGTTTGTTTTTCTCCCTTCTCACCCCATCACAGCCCATACTTTCTCGGGCCTGTATACTTTATTCGGAAGAGGCCGCCAGATTTATCCATCACTTAGCATAGGAGCGCGGGCAAGATTTATGTAAATAGGATACTATTACTAGTTTATTTGTCTGACACGAAGCTGTGATTTTGACATTTACAATTAATTTCTCAAGTTCCATGGGGAATAAGGTGTGTATTATTAGCATAAACTAGACAGCCGTGACACAGCCCCTTTGCTAACCTAGGCGTCAAGTTAGGGCCTGTTTACAGGGAGGCGGGGGACCCCAGGTATGTGAGGTAACCCGCTTAGGTGGGGTAGCCGCCCTGTCCAAAGAATCTCTCATTATAATTTGATCACGTTTACATGATAGGTGGGATGAGCCGCCGCAATTGTTACCAGGGGTATCCAACGAGTAATTTCGGTAAATATCTTTTCGAAAGGAAGGTCCGTTAGAATTTTCGAATATTCGGCGACTTTCGATTTTCGATTTCTGAACCATTTTCTGAAACAGTTTTCCTAGATATTTCGCATTTTCTGACATATTTCCAAGATATTTAGTTACGTTTTTGAAACCGCACTGAAGAGGGCTAGAATTTTCGCAAAAAAAGGCCTGAACATTGACAACGGCTGATGTTACCTCGCCTACCTGGGGTCCCCCACCTCCATGTAAACAGGCCATTAGTTTTTGCAATAAACATATTTATTTAGGCTTTCACCTGTAAGGAATCTTCGTTGCTAGCATTGAGAGCCCCAAGCAATGAAACGCATAGACATAATGGAGATACCTACAAAGTAATGTATTGTTGGTTTTCACATGACGTCACTAAAATTTAAACTAAAAAACTATCGATCCTACCGAGATTTTACTTTCACGATGCATTAGAGCAGCAGAAAACTAATTTTCATACAAATTTTTGCTTCAAAAGAAGTTCTTGGTTTTGTGATAGAGTACGCTTGAATTTATAAGCTTTTGCGTGACGCGGCATTTACATGACGGCCAAGAGAGCTGTCATGTAGGTTAAAAAAATGACTTATATCAGGAAATTTTGCTATCTAAACAGTTCATGTATTAGAAAAAGTATTACTTTAATGTTTGTGAGTTTCTCGAAGAATAAATTCACGCTTTTGTAGCAAAACTCGGTAACAGATGTTTCTGTTGGTTTCCGTCCGCCATGTTGAAGCTGATCCAGTTGAGCACCAGTATAGCATCTCCACACAAATCTCTATAAGTTTGGGTGAAATATTTCTTCCGATATCTCGTATACGAAATATTCCTGTGACCTGAATCTTGGCGAGGGCCTTTGTATATGTACCTCCTTTCATTTCCCAGATTCTGGACTTTATCTATCGAACGGTTTTAATTTTGATTTCGATCTATTTTGAATGGCGTGACACTGAAAACCAGCAATACACTATGTATTATGGTTAGTGGTTCAAAATGAAATTTGTTTGAGCTCTTCTACAAGGAACATTTTGTGTAGGGTAAAGGCACCAAGTAAGTACTTTAGCGAAGAATTGAGCTAAAACAGTAAATATCCTCATTACATAGCCCCTTCGTCGACACTAAAAAAAAAAAAAAAAAAAAAAACGAGAAATCATGCGTCTAGTAAAGCATGAGTAGGAGCAAGGACAACTAAAATCTGTCAAAAACGTCAAAGACCTGAACGTCTTCTACAGAGTGAACAATTAAAGGCGAAAAAAGTGTTAGCCTAGGAGTCATCAATCGACTCATTGGAAGTGACATCCGGCAGGTGTTTTCTTGCCTCTTCAAGACACTCTAATGCGCCGCCATATATAGTCTGGAGCCTGTACTGGATCAAGGACACCCGGAATCTTAAAATAAGTCCAAAGAAGAGCCTCACGTTTGGCCTTGGAGCAAAAGCGTGGAGAAATGAGCTATGAAGAACTCTGTCGTTCACTGAATCAATGGCTAACTCTGGAGAGAATGCAGAGAATTCTATCCTTTAACTGGACTTTTTCGAACTTACCAAGAGTACCACTGATCGAACCAGAGCCAATCGACCTTAATAATTATGTAAGTCCTTGAAGGCGATTTTTCTAGGGGCAAGGGATGAAAGATTGTGACAGGTGTAGTCGAGTTTTGCAAGTATCAGACTTTCCAGAAGCATTAAATCGATTCTTTGTTTATACTTTTTGGGTTTAAGGCCTTTAGCGTTTAGATTTAGCTTTGCTCTTTTTATTTCGTAATGTCGTTTGCATAGAGGGTCAAACTCGCGATCCCCTTTCTTAAGAGTTTTATTTTTAAAGCTGTTTTCTTACCTAATAAAATCAAGTATTTTAATATAGAAACAGTACACTGATCTTCTTTAGGGAGTGGGAGCGTTCCCTCCTCTCTCTCTCTTCCTGGAACAGGCTAGCTAGCGGTTAAAACACTTTATAAGCTATGAGCAATTTACCATAACTCACCAACGCCGCGGACGTCGAAGGTCTTTGTGTTGTTTTTGACGGTAAATATTTTGTTGTCAACGAAAGCGTTGATGGTGTCGATAACGATGCTTTTAACTGTGGTGTTTCAGTTTTTGATGATAATAGCGATCCTAGTAATATTACTGGTGATGTTGCTGTTGTTGATAAATATGTTGTTGTTGACGTTGATGACACTGATGATAGTTGTGTAGTTGTTCCCGTTTCTCTCGAAAGCGTCGTCGAAGCATCTGTGTAGACATGTCGAGACTGTCAATGACATTCAATATATTGCATGGTACAAACCACTGATCTCAAAAAGAATAGAATTGCCTTTACGGTGCTGATGACAACATGACAAAGGTCAATTTTTACAATGAGATTAAGTTTTCCCTCGTTTAGTACTCACAATATTTTTACTCTTAACTAGGTTCTACATAAAAATCAAGAGAGGATAAAGGGGACAGAGAAGGCATCCCCCTTACACACCCTATTCCATAGGTAATTCGTCTCGAGTTATTTTTAAAATCGAGATAAAGTTACCTCGCGCGCTGTGTGGATGCTTCGTGGAGGTTTCGCATGACTAAACGCCATGCAAAGCATGTCGGGCGAAAGGCAATGAAAGCGTAAAGAGATCGAGAGCATTTCTGAATATTGAAGCGAAATGAATCGGTGCTCACCTGGGAAAAGGGAATCGCTCGACTCTTTGACAACCCGTGAAATCAGTTTAACTCGAAGTTATCGTAACCTCAGTGCTTTAATAAAATGAGAAATTTCGCCGGTCTATTGAAACCGGTCGTTTGTACAATAAAGCAAGTAGCAAGTAATATTCATGTAAATGCAATTGGTGTTACAAATTTGAATTTTATTGTAGTTTTTTTAAGTTGTTAAGCGCTGTTGGTCAGTGAATGTAAATAACGCTCTAGAAGTTATTAAATTATTATTATTATTATTATTATAGGACACCAAAGCAGAAATTGCTCTCTTCAAACTGTAAATTATAAATGATCCTGAGAGAATATTCAGTGTGTTAAGGATTTCCCTGCTGTACTGTTAGCTCTATACAAGAGAGGAAGGGCGGTTCTTTTTAAATTTCCGTTTAGCTGACACAGCTTTAGCAGAAATCTCTCTTCAGTCGTTTTCGTCGACAAAACGAATAGCAATATTGCTCTCCGCGTCTTCCGCCATTTTTTTCTGCCTCAATTCGTGAAGGACGCGTGGCTCTGAGCGTGGGTCATCCACGCGGAACACATTCGCGCTATGTGATTTGCTGTTGTCTAATCCCCCTTGGGATCTGTGGTCTTAAAAAATAACTCGAGACGAATTGCCTATGGAATAAGGTGTGTATGGAGGATGCCTTCTCTGTCCCCTTTATCCTCTCTTGATAAAAATCAGTTTTGGACA
This sequence comes from Porites lobata, assembly GCA_942486035.1. Lineage (NCBI taxonomy): Eukaryota > Metazoa > Cnidaria > Anthozoa > Scleractinia > Poritidae > Porites > Porites lobata. Next base: position 215,549 of record CALNXK010000298.1, read on the forward strand.
GTTTTGATCCGAATCACTGTTTCCTATTTTGAGAGTTTCGATCGAAATTTTGTTAACTTGAATTTGGCCTTTGCAGTTGGCTATAAATATGTTTCCAAAGCTCTTTAATCAGTTTTCGTCTATAAGTGTGGAATTATTGTCGGTACAGTAGGCAAAATTGTCTCGATTTCAACAACTAGTCGTGCTATGTTTTATCGGGTAATTTTTCGTTTGGCCGGAAGAAGGTGTTATCGATACGTTTCGCAACCACGAGGGCTCCGTCTCCTCTTCAAAAATGCGGGAAATTTTTCTCAGTATAAACGACTTTTAAGATCTAATTGGGAGATAAATAGTATTACTAGTAGCTACACGCAAATAAATTATATAGCCAATATTCAGCCACCTTCACCGGACAAGCTTGGTCACTTAAAAGATTGAATTATTTTTTCCTTAGCGAGAACATTACAGACCATCCCAGGTGTGTATGAAATCATCCTCTTGCCCCCGTAAAATGAATCAGGTTTATAGCACAAAAAAATATGATTTTTATGTAAAGAAAAATAATAATAAGAAGAAACAACTAAGGCGCTGGATTAGCGGTGCACGTGAGAGAAGTTAGGACAAGCAGGACACCTGTACGTCCTTACTCTCCGGTGGCCTTCTCTCTTATTTGGGGTACTTACAATACAGTCAAATCACTTTATACGGGCCCCAAAGGCTCAGAGTCACTTAACTATTTATTAAAAGTATTCTTCGCTTTATCAGTTTATGGCTACTTTGAGGAAAATTTGGATTCTGCAAGCAAATTGAGCAATACGACGTCATAATAATGTCAAATTACGACATTGTGTCGATCAACTTATGCCAAGAGGTTGGAAATGATGAGCTAACTATTCTGACTGTGTAACTTTGGTGGCCGTATTATGTGATCGGTTTTTGACCACTTCCCCTCGGACCGCCGGTCGCCGGAAGCAAAAACCAGCCCGGTCTGAATGGATTAGGCGAACTGTTTCTTCTCTCATCTCACCTACACTCATTGTAGTGTATGCTTTATGCCTTCAGAGTGCTTTTTGCTGCGTTCTGCCATTTTCTTAAGCCATGTTCTTGCCATGTTTTCTTAGGCCTATTTATTCATTTTATCTTATCAAGTGCGTTATAAAGAAAGACGTGGTGCTGCCGCATACTACAAGAAACGGGCAAATTAATAAGACCAACCCCTTTTCGGCTTGGTAGAGTTCGTATTCTCTAACCATCTCTTCTGCTCTGGGACCCAGTGACGCTGATAGCTCAAGTTGACATGTTGACAAGTTGACTGTACTGTCTGGCACGCTGGAAATACTTTTTTCAGGCTAAAAATACGTAGCTCTTTGCGTTGAAAGTTATATTCCACATTTCATTTCACGAATGGAATTTTACTAAGGACTGAAATACGGCTTTCTAACTCGATCGTCTTATTTCTTTTACAATGCTGTAGGGAAACAGCTGTTTGAAAAAGAACAAGATATTTAAGAAAATGGACTAAATATAATTATGTGATACTCACAGGTAAAAAGGAATATCACAGATATAAACAGGAAGTTACGGCGAGTCATCTTGTTACCTTTGCAACAGTTAAAAGAAAATAATTTCAAAGTTTATATAACGAATTCTCATTTGTTTGAATTGAAATTTTTCCCAGTGTTTAAGTTACTATAGATGCTCAACATCATGTAATGACACAAGAGAAAAATAATTATGTCCTTTTAAAACAAGAAGTTGATTTTTAGTCACCGCATAAATGCAGTTATGTATCACGTATTACTCTACTGAGAATTTAAGACAATTTTTGTCTTTGATCCAGTGTGTACCTTGGATGTGAATTGACGAAATTGACGAAAGCCACAAGGACAGTGCGTCACTCTAGCCGAAAATGAACTGGAAACTAACCAAAATACTCAGGTTGAGCGCTGAAAATAGTGGTTAGGGTTAAGCACGGGCTACAATAATTAGGTTTTAACACTGAAATCGTCAAATCCTCTATCTCGGTAGAGGTGTTAGATTAGGACTTCGGAGCTTAAGATCCCGGGTTCATTATGCTTGCTTATGACACTTTCGATCTTCTTTTTTCTTAAAAATATTGAAGGGACTTAGAAAATCTTAAGTTTCAGACTTAGAAAAGATGGGTGACGCGCTGTCGCTGATGTGTTCTCAGTGGTGAGGTGCAGAGAATGCATATTACTGTGACTAGGATGCTTTCGGTGCTCTAGCTTTGTATCTGGAAAGCGTTGTTATCTTCTTCTCATGAAAGTGCGCCCATTTTTGTAATTTTTTAAACTTATAATTTACCAATAGATAATACAGATCGAAAATTAAACAAAACTGCAAGAATTGCTAAAAGTAAACGAAATGAAAATAAAAGGTATACGATGTTTTCTACAACTCGGGCTACACGTCAGTTTCCTTCCTCGCTAACTACCGTTATTAAAGAGGCGAAAAAATGTTTGAAGCTAAGAACCCTAGCCTGAATTTTTAAAACGAGCACATAACTCAAAGGGGTGCTATCTAACTTGACTAAAAAATTAACTTAAAGTGGTTCTATCTCACCTGACTGAAAAAACAGAGCATAACCGTATCGATCGAGAAGTCGTTTTGTCGCAACAAAAATTTATGCAATGACTCACCCGCAAAGTAAGATTCCAAATATTGTGTTACCAGAAATTTGCAGTCAGCTTTCCTCTAAAGTCGAAACAGGTTCTCCTCTGTATTAACAATACACGATGAGCTGTTGATTAGGTCGAAATAGTATAACGAAAACGGGTCCATTTTTAACGCCTCCTAGTTTTAATGTACTTCCCGTAAAATCCTCTCTTGGATCAGAGCAGGTGGAATATATTTGTCATGGCATCATATAAGTATGTATTTAACGCTGTAATGGTAAAACAGTGGTTTCAAACGACCAATCAATATCAAAGAATATCATATCACATGTCGATACAAATTAGTCTAAGAGAAGAAATTTACCTTATTAGAAATTCTTGGAAAACGAGTGACATAGTGACATACACTAATACTAGTTAGATAACTCGCCGAATAATTTTGAACCTTTAAAAGACATTATTCTTCTTTTCAATGATACAGTGTGCAAAGGGGTAAGGTAAGACTATTAGGGGCTATTTGCATGATACAGGAATGACTTTCACTTGGAATAAGTTTCGTTCCAGAATTTGATTCACATGACAAAATGACTGGCTTAAGGTTGATTTCCACTGTCGCGTAATTTTTACGCGCGTAAATAAAATAGAGGCAGTGTATGGACGATCACGCGTAAGCGTGAACGTTGAGCGAGGTTCAACTTTTACGTTTTAATTACGCGTGACCTTTCATACATTGCCTCTATTTCATTCACGCATATAAATTTACGCACGTAAAAAATACGCGACACTGGAAATCAACCCTAAGTGTACATACGCAAGTTTTACGCTCGCAACAAAATGGAGGCAATCTATGGAAAGCCGCGCGTAAACTTAAAAGTTGAGCGAGGTAACGTGTTCCCACTTAACCTCAAGTTGAAGCAGTTTTTTTTTTTAAAAAGAAAGCAAAAAAAGAATATTGGCTGCCTCACCAATTTGCTTAATTCCGGATCAGTGTAAAATTCTTACTGACGCAATTTCACACATTATACAAACATGGGAAAATAATTTTATTCAAAACTGAAATTTCATTTTTAAGTTGTTGAGTTTGAAAGGGTCAGAAAGTTGAAATGATCAGAATAATTTTAAAAAATAATAAAGAAATTTCTCGGCTTAAAGTGTGTCTGTGACGTTCGAAAACATCTTGTGAACAATGTAAAAATAAAACATTTTCAGTTGCCATTGACGTTAAAGAAAGTTTGTAAATTGTTTTTTTAAATCTTGTTGTTATTTGGCGAATTTTCTCCCACCACCCCCAGCCAATAATCTCTTATTTGAGAGCCTAAAAATTTTCTATTGTCGTAATTTAGTAACTTAGACGAGCAAAGTATTTTTTTTGCGCTATGGCTAAACATATAACTAATTAAAATTCTTTTTTAGGCTCTAAACCTTAATTGTCTCTTTTAAATATCATGTCGCTTGCGGTTTGTCACCGTTCGGAAAGATTGTCTAGTCTTAATGAAACAACCCATTAAGTTAACAACTTTTTACATAGAGTTATGATTGACAACCGAAAGGTAAATTGGTGTTGGTGAAAAGACTGAATAGGTAATTCAAGTCAAATACTTAATAAGCGAAACAGTTTATCGTATTTTTTTAAAATGGTGACTGTTGCTTAATATATTTTCCGCCTTTATGTGCCCTAAGCCTATCGCGATCATTTCCTTTTGCGTGGCTCTTATTAGTAATTTGTTGAACAGGTTAAATGTTATAAAATATTCCTTTTTATCCAGTATGGGTAAATTCAGTTTTCAGGATTGTACGTGTTACCTATCCTGTATACTTCCAGTTAATTACTGACTGATTGATAGCGAGTGGGACATGTGTGATGAATGAGACGCATCCTTTAATTCATCTGCATATTTTACAAGTCAATTTGTTGTGAAACATGTTCTGTATACTAAACAGGGCTAAACTGAAGTTTTTTTCTGATCAATTTCAATAAGAAATACGGAGAAGAAATATTCAAACAGCATTTTTCGATTTTTTTTTCTGTCAAAGAAGTGCAAAAAAACGGACGTCGTGAGGGCGCTAAAAGTTTAAAACGTTCAAATTCTAAAACAAATAGCCAAATAGGGTGTCTTGCTACCAACATGAATTAGATAAAAATTGAGGCGGTATATATATGCCACTAATTATACTCCCCACTTAAGAGGAGCAGAATCGAAATATACATGTAACGAGGAAGCTACCGCCAGCGATTCGATTCAGTCAAAGCCTTTTCTTCCTTAGACGATTACAAATGGGATCGGTGATCCCATGTAGCTGACGCCTTGAGAGTGATAGCTGTTCTTGGCTACTTCCAAATGTGTTAATCTTGGTGACGTAATTAAAAAAAATTCCTTTTAGGTTTTTTTTTATAAATTTTCTGTTTCGTGTTGAAAATCTGTTTGAAAATTTCGATCATTTGTATCACTTTTTATTACCAAAAAGTCTTTTAACCTTTTTTAAATATGATTTCAACCATTGGTCATCGATTCAACCAGTCGACATCAGCTTTTTTAAGTTGTCTGTTATTTCAGGATTGAATACAAAATTTCTTCATAACTTTGTCAAAGTGTTTTCGAACGACGATGATTCTCTTTTTCCAAAAAAAGGCTCTTTTTGTTAGCCAATTATTGGCGCACGAGAAATCACTCACTTATTGCTAAAACAAAAATAGAATATCAGTAACGCCTAATGATGCAGTTTCTCGCCGCCAACGGGCAAACATGAAAAGCTAAATAACAGCTAACTTACTAAAGCATTGAATTGAGGAGGGTTCGATTTCCTAGCTCTTACTTTCTAAAGCAACTTAACTTCCACCCTATGATGTCTATTAAAATTGTAATGACCTTGCCGGAGGGTTTAACAAAAGAAAAAGAGAAAAAAACTAATAACCAATCAACTACGAACTACTTCCTAGTTTTTACTTAACTACGTAATTCTGAAAAGTCAATTCATATTGCCTAACGTCAGTGCACATGCGGAAGTCAGTCTAATTGCGCTCTAGCTCCTTCCTCAGCGTCAAACGTTGCAGTATTTTTTTTTTCAAGTTTAAACTTCATAAACTCCACCAAATTTATGCGTAGTATATTAGACTTTCCGAAAACTACATAATTACGACACCTCAGTGACGTTTGGTGGTTTAAAAAGCAATTATGAATAGAAGTTAATTGAAAACAAAGATAATTGGGAAAAAGAAAGCCTTCCACCTTCCTCAGATTAAGTTTAAAAGCTGCAAATTTGCGAATATATAAAGAAGGAGTTTAAAAATCGAGGAGTCGATTATTGTATGAGTTTTCGGTTCTTAGAAGCCTGGAATAAAGACTGAACTAAAGTTGTTTTTTTTTCACCAGACAAAATCAACGCATCATATGAAATGTGTAATATATTAGCTACCGCATGGGTTATCGATTATTTCATTGCGTTCGATGTGCCAATTTATAATACAATCTACAAAGGAAATTATCGCGTACGTCAATAAGAATCATGGCTCACAGTAAAAAAAAAACTGATGAAGCAGAGTATAATTCCAATCTGTCACCTAAACAATATTTCATTTTAGTTTTTTGGCCTTAGTTAATTTCCCCGCTTTGCGTTTCCTTCAGTCACGCTTTCTTCCTGTGTATACTCGTCGTGCGCCTTTAACATTTTTTTAAGGTTTCAAACTGGAGCCGAAGCTTTTATAATGGTGTTTTATACAAGATGTAAGCAGGAGTTGTGGTTGTTATTGTTTTTTAAAAAAACAAAACGAAACAAAAACAAAATAAAAACAGAAAAAAAATTGAAAGAAATGTTTTCTTTTACTTACCCATAAAATACCCTAAAAGGGGTTATAAAATATAGAAGAAGAAAAAAAAGGAAGAAAGAAAAAAGAAGAAAAGAAAGTAAGAAAAGAAAACTATATTTTGTTTGTGTCCTCCAGGTGACGCTATAAAATTGAACTTGAATAATTCGAATCACCTCAGGTGGCACAATTTTATTTGTTTTCCGACTCAGACTTTTTCTGCATCTACTCTTTCTGAATCCATCAATGACGAGAGCATAGTTTTTTAATACACATTTTTTATTTTTTGTCAGTTACATCATTGTTTTTAAGCGTTGCGCAAACTATAACTAGCTGCCAAAATATTCTGAGACACTCAGAAGAAAAATTAGCCTGTTCCAAGCATTCAGATACTAGAGCGCGGGCAAAAGATTAGTTGATTGCGAGCTCCCTAGTCTCCTTTCGTTTTCTAACTTGTGGGGACGCGCGAGCGTACCACGAGTTATTGCAGGGACGGGGATATGCAAATGAGTCACTCGCTCTCTCGTAGTAGACGGACGTCGTAATTAATCGGGTCCGAACTCGAGAGTGCGAAGATCTATCGTTTCCGAAGAAGAACGCGCTCACCGAAGTTCGATGGTATCAAAATCTTTGCCGAGATCGTGCATCGTTCGCTGCTCAGACTCAGAGTTTTCTTTGTGGCAAATTTTCCACAGCACGGTTAGAGGTCTTACCAAATTTAAGACATGGAGGAGTCTTTTAGATGAGTACGATGGTTAACTTGGGGATTGGATTTTAAGAGCCTTTGACTCGTCCAGGCGTTAAACTTGACACGAGAAGATGAGCGTTTGCTCTTCGACTCCGCCGCAAGATCACGGGGGATATATACTGAATTCTGGTTTGCTTGAAAGTGATCTGAAAGTGACAAAATGTAAAGCCATGCCATTCTTCAGAACCTGTATGAGACAAAAATGGATATGATTTTGATCATTAGCCTCAAAACTACAGCGGAAATCGAGATAACAGAACAATATGTTTTGCGTGCTACTTCGCAGACGAGGTTTATCGGCTTTTTGTGAAGCGTGATTATGTTCTTTCATTACAATTCATCGCCATGGAATGCGTTAACATTTTTTTTTCTCGGTTAATGCGGCTCGATCATCTTCAAACGGCGAAAGCTCCATGAAAAAGGCATTAAATTAAAGACTTTTCGCCAAAGTTATGTAATCAGCTTTAGTGGTGTAGTGGTAAGGTATAGTCTCGTCAAGCTGAAGGTGCGGTGTCGACTAGTACTCAATACTTTAATTTCCTTTTTTCCTTCCTTCTTTCTTTTTTTCCGTTTCTGTTTTATTTCGTTCGCTTATTTGTTTTGTTGTTTTTCTATAAATATATGCCTAAATAACTGTTATTTAATAGAGTGTAATAAACAGCAAGAAAAGTATCGTGTTTCCAATAAACAATCCGAATTTCTATCATTTCCCACAATTTACAGTGGGAAAACCAGAATTGATAACTATCATTTGATTATTTTCTAAACAACGTTCCCACGAGTTGACGATAGTCTTTCTTTGATTTCCTCTCGTGCTCCATTATCGCTCATCGCCTACGATTTAACTCTCTCCCCACTGAACGCCTGGAACAGGATAGAGAAAAATCTGCTCTCATTCAATTAAAACCGCTGCCGTAGTCAAATAACTGTAGGGTATAAGTTTCACTCCCTCCCTCTTCTCTGTTCAAATTTTTCCTCCAAATATGCCACTTCCGAGTTCCAAAAACCCTCACTTTCTAGGCGCACAACCTTTCTTGTGAAAATGAGTTTTATTTGCATGAGAATGAAAAATGATTTCCATATCAAAGGCTGGCCACCTACCCTCGTTTTGAACAGAGGTCCGGGGGAACTCGGAAATGGCCTATTACGGCTGGTCTTGTATTGCCAGCAACTTTTATAAGCCGTGGAGGCGATTAACATCAGCATGTCGCTTTCAATTTAATGTTACAAAGAAAAAAAAAACAGCAATTAGTTGGTTCATTCTTAAAATATGGGCATAACCACGTTTTGCTGGAGAAAACTTTAAGGCTCTATCAAATTCGTTATTTAACACGTCTAAAATGAAGGATTTATTTTGAGCATGCGCTCTTTCATCACCTGTCACATTCTTGACAGGCAGGAGCCCATGCTCATGTGACAGGCTATCATGTGTACAAATCGGATATGACCAGATCTCGCCTTGGGCTTCGTCAACAAGAGTTCTGAGAAGGAGATTACACAAAGGCCCCAAAATGCCACATCTGCCTAGTTATTTACAACCCAGGCTTTATTTGTATGCAAATGTGGCAAAACCATCTTTGCCATATATTTAGTCCTCATTATCTATATATTTTCAAGGAGCAAATTTGGGCAAAATTCTGAGCCTTTCCTCTACATTTCACTCACAATGAATTTAGTGCTAGTTAACCCTCGCATGTGCACGCAAATTCATACCCCAATCGTGGTACAAGGAGGGGGAAGGAGAGTGGGGGTGGATGGGACCCGTCCCCGGAGTTTTTGATACGTTGCAGTATTATTGTTTAGTCCGATTGGGGTAGAAAGAAAAAGTGTAAAATGTAAGGATGGAAATTTGGAATTTATATATCTGGCACAAACACAAACTGGTAATTATCATCATCTGTCAGTGAGTAATATTTTAAGTTTATCAACTCGATCCAACCTCTTTTGGAGCTGAAACAGAGTGCATTTGTTTTACGACAAAGACATGTATTGACAAAGTGATTCTACCTATATGCCTTTTTTTTTTTGTCATCTTCCCATAAAGCTATATCGCGGGGCACTGTAAATTTTCGGTTCTTTAATTTTACGTATGGCCAAATAGAGGGACTTGATTATTGCGACTGTTGAAGGTTTTCCTTATTGGAAATAACAGTGATTTTTAGTGATTTTTTTTAAAAGTGATTTTCAGCTAACTTAAATTTTAAACGCTTTGGCGTTTAATCGCGGATACCAATTTAATCTCGCACTCGCATTCTGATCCAAAGATCAGAGGCACAAAAAATTAAGTGTAATACACACACGTAGTGACCCATATTCCCACTCGCAATTTCATACCAAGAGCCACTTGGGACCTATTATGGCTCTTGTTCATACTTGACCCTTTGCCTACCGCCAGCGAGTAGCGGCAAAACCGGATTTTTCACAAATTCCTCTTTATGTTATTTAGCATGGAAATGGCTAAAATGAGTTTTGCAACAGTAAACTAGGCATTTTCCGACTAATCGGATGCAAAGTAAATGGGTTCTTTTTGCGAAATAGGCAGTGAACTTTTCACCAGAGCTGTTACTTCTTTTTTTGTATATCACTCTGTCAGGATTGGTCAGAATTTCCTAAACGAATTATCGATGGAGCGGCATCTTTGCTGACGTTGCTGCGTCAGTACCAACTAGGAAGAAAAATATACATGTTCTATATGGAACGAAAACGACCCAAGAAGTCTTCAAAGGGTTAATAATCCATGACGATCTCGGATGACTACAACAACTCTCTTCACTACAGCATGGAATGACGTAAGAATAGCTTGAATAAAGGCCTTATGAATTTCCAAGTAAGTCTAAAATAAGTATAAAGTCTACTGAGACAACCTGTCAACTCGTAATCGATTGAATTTAAAAGTTTTTGCTCTTTGAGACTCTGATTCATCGGGAGAAACATAGCGTTTCATAAGCAACAAAGTAATAATGTTGGTATCCAACGAGGCTAAGTGCAAAACCTTTCCTGGTTTCTTTTGCCTCATGAGAGTAAAACATCATTTTCATAGCAATGGGTTCGACTTGGTTTCGCTTCAAAACAGAGGCTCAGTGGAGCAACTCGCGCGGAAATGGCCTACTAACAGTCACGTGTCAACAGAAGTTCTTTGTAGGATTTTTATGCTATTTCCAAAGAATTAAACGTATAATGAAAACTTGCCAATACTCTTTTTTCTAACAGTGGCTACTAAAACAAATTTGCGTGCAGCCTACGTGACAGTCACGTGTCAACGGGAGTCATGGTTCTTTCCTCGTGCAGGGCATTGTCAATCTTGCTTTTTACTCCAATCGATGATCTTAGAGAGGCACTGCTAGGTTCTTTTGTACAACTTGGTTCATTTGTCACTTTGCTTGACCACAATCCGATTGTATTGCGGTTTTCTTGAGAGTTTTTCACGCTTTTTGCCGCATTCCTCTTCTGCATTTTTCTGGAGTATGCTGCACGTACGTCGCTGTTTCTCAAAACGTGAAGTATGAAGATGAACAAACCCTAAAAATGTGTGTATCGATAAATAAAAAGAAAGTTAAGTTCCTTCATAAGGGTGAGAGAAAAGAAGAAATGAAAGCAAAATTATAGTCAATGGTTAATCGCAGTACATGGTATCAGGTACCGCCCACCATCTCTACTATTCTATGTTAATGTTAATTTTCTCGATCGCTACATTCCTTGACACTACTGTCAAAGTCTGGAGTAAACTTCGAATGCTTGTGTGGCAAAACATATAAATAAATAAATGAACGAATGAGTATGTATCGGACTATATTTTAAAGTATTATCCAACATTTTAATTTATTTCACAATTTTCACAACTCTGCAGATGTCGCTATAGTTACTAGAGAAACTACTGAGTCTTTTTCAACTTTTATTGAAAGGAATAATTATTTTCAGAGTCGATAACTCCTTGAGTGTTTTAAGAACGAGTATATTTCCATCTAATTTTAACTATTTCAGTGATTCGATAAGTTTTTAAGAACGACTATACACCAATAATTATGTGAAGCTCATGTAGTGTTTTCACTGTATCAGTTAACAAGCCATCTGGGTTATTATAATTTGTTTTCACCAAAGATACAACTGTACGTTTTCATTCTTTCACAAACATGTTATCATTATTTTTGAAGAGAAAATCACACATTAAAGATATTGAAGTAATTCCTTTGTTTGTTTTTTTTCCCTTTGTTTAACCCGGAGTCTCTCCTTTATTATTCATTTATTTTATTTTAGTTCATTCATTCTATCATTTATTTTATTTCATTTTATTATTAAATATATATATATATATATATTTTATTTTTATTTTTTTTATTTTTTATATATTTTTTTTCTCCTTTTCCTCTTCTCTCTTCTTTATTTTTAACTTTCCAAGAGGTTGACATGACTGCTTTGCAGTTTGCCGGTCCCTCTTTTCCCCTTTCATCTTCCTATCATCGTTCTTATTATTTTTACCTTCTAACCCCTCATCCTCTTATACTTATCCTAATCCTATTTTGAGGTTGACATAGCTGTTTGACAGTTTGCCAGTCCCTCAATACTTATTCTTTTTATTTTTCAACTTTAATATTTTATTTAATCCTATCCTTATTAAAATTTCAGTAATTTTTACTTTCTACTAAATCATTTTTTGCACTTCTTTGAGGTAGACATAGCTGCTCTGCAGTTTGCCCGTCCCTCATTATCAGTGCTAATCTTAACATCTAACTTTTTTGTTCTGTTTTTATACACACAACACCCTTGTATACACGCATCCTCCCTCCCCACCTTACCCACTATTTTAGTGGAGACTTGGGAACCCTTTCATAGCGGAGCTCCCGCGCGCGCGAAGCGCGCGCGCAGCGGAGCACCATGGGTAAGAAAATTTGGTAAACCATCCATCCCAGAAAATTTGGTTATGACGTAGAGTACGCCCGTCCGTACACACACTTCATGTAAGCCGATGTCAAATGTCACAATAGATCTTGCACAACTTGACTAGCCTCTTAGATATGTAAGCCATCCGTATGAGTACGATTAGATTGACAGCTGTCAAAATCAGACATCCGCTGACAATTATCACATGACCGTCTCGCGGGCTCAGATAAAAGACCAGTCGTTTTGCCCCTATATATAAGCTGATATAATATGTCACACTTACCAATTCAACATAAAAACGAAACTACGCCGGGCAAGGCTGTCAGTTGGCTGACAGTCGTTTAAAGTTACATTGGCAGGCCAAATTAAGGTCAATTGACAGCTGTCAAAATGGGACATGTGCAGACCGCTATCAGAAGGGCTAAGGTTCGCTCAGGTACACGATCTGGCATTTTGCACTACATGCCGGACGGAAATGTCCTACTCACACTCGTGGTCTGTTAATTCGAATATTCGCCATTCTAATGAAGGTTAATTGACAGCTGTCAAACTAGAGTATACGCTGACCATCATCACCTGAGTGGATCGCGGGCTCATTTTCTATCTATTGAGGTCACGTAGTGTTTAAAGTTTGCGCTGATATTTTATTTGATCACGGGCTCAATTCGAAGCCCCATAGCTTTATAGAAAATCTATCCATCCTAGAAAATTCGGCAATCACGTGACCGTACGCCGACCACCCGACCCTCCGTCCGTCCGCACCACAGGCATACCAATGTTTAATCTCACACTTTCTAGCTAGTTTGGGAGCCTGCAACCTGATATTGTACTTCCATGTTTTGATTAATTGACAGCTGTCAAAACAGTGTTTCTGTTGACCAGTATCGCCTGACCGTATCGCGGGCTCAGGTATCGACCTTTAAAATGCATATGAAATAAGTCGTGTTTCATGAGCCGCACTTTTAAAATGTTGATTTCGAATTGATCTCGGACACGAAAATTCAACCGACTTTTACATTTACATGGGAAGGCAATCGCTTTTGACTTTTCTCACTGTCACGCGTTGATCACGCTCTACGTCCAATTTTTATGTTCTGATTGGTCAAAATTTGACAGGTGAGTTTATGCGGAAAATTTTTGCAGCGTCTGGAAACTTGCTTACTGATAGCTGGAGCTGAGAGAGTTTTGCGCCATCTTGTGATGCTTTAAACTGTATTTTTCTACTTGGTGTAAAAAATGAAATACAGCTGCTATCAAGATTGTTCTGTACATGTAATTCGTGGCTGGTTTGTTTATTGCGCTTTTTGTTGACAAATGCACCGCTTGTCAAAGTCATTGGAAATCCGATTTCGGATGGCATCGTTTTCAAAAATGAGCTTACTCACTTGCCCTTGCTTGAGGCGTAAGAAGGTTGAAAAGTCCCCAGCGATTCTGGAACACTTGATGACCTTCAGAAGCAGCATCTCGACTGGTAAGCTTGAGCCATTATTGTTTTTGATGTTTTTTTTTTTTCGGTTTCCTGAAGTCGAGCGTATGGTTTATGCGGCTTAAGTTAAAACACGAGCAATGATCTAACCTACAATAGTATCAGGTTTAAAAAGCCTTTAGACATTTTTTGACCCGCAAATTCAAAGAAAAGGTTCCGAAGATTATTTAGTTATGTTTTGGGCTGTAAACAGAAAGCTCTGAGCGATTTTCTTGCCTCGAGTTCATCTTGAAAAAGAGCGAACACCGGGAAGCTGGCTTAAAACATAAATAAGCTTATGCTTGCCTGACTCATGATTTTCTGAGACACTTTCCTCTCAATACTTCTCTTCGTGAATGAAAATTATTGTCTCTGTACATGTTTCACCGAATTAAACTTATTTTATTGATTGTTAGTAGTCCCTCTCGCGGTTTTCATCGCTGCACCGGTTGTTTCCAGACATAAACATTGCATGTAGGAATACTCAAAACGCCGCGCGTAAATATCACTCGCTTTTAAAGATTACAAAACAAAATCATACACAGTTTAATGAATAAAGGGAAATAAAACCTAAACATAACAATTTCTCTTTCATGTTGAAGCGTAAATGGTAACTCTATTAATCGCACTGCAAATTTGGTGCCTGTCAAAAGTGAGAACCCATCCGGCTGGCCGAAAAGTGATTTTAAGGACCAGATTTTTCTAACAGAAAACGTTTTATAATTCAATGCTATAATTTGTTGTGCAAAGGAAGCGCGTGCTTTGATCGTCGTGGATATTGAATGAGTGCAAATTCTCTTGCAAAATTGTGAAAAACTGCAGAATTATAAGTTTAAATAGGGCAAAAAAGAACAAATTCTGTCCGAGGTCTGTGTACTGTTTACCTGAGACGTGATGAGAAAAAGTATGTTTAAAAGGCTGGTTTACACGCCACCAGATTCGTCACCAAGATTTACTAGTAAACTAAACTTGTCGAACACAAAAAATCCGGCCTGATTTTTATTTGGCCTTTCTTTTTAGACAGAGGAATGCAACGTGTAAATTGGCTGCCACCAAGGACTATCGTGGCGCATGTGTTTCTTAAAATTATATTTCGGGGTTGTCCAATAATATTATCCATAGTCTCTCTAACGGAGCAATGTTGGAGAGACTGGTGAATGCCACATTATGATGCTACAGCTAATGCAAATACAATACACGAATAGGTCTATTTGTTTTCCAGGCCTAATCTACTGTGATCGAACATGATTGCTATTTTTCGGTGTACAAGTAACTTGATGTAAAATTTGTTTCACTCTTGGACGGTCGAATTCTGATTTTTCTCTAAAATCACTCAGCTTTTGCCTCAAAAGTCAAATGAATGTGCCCTGATCTGTGGATTACAAGTTTATTGTTTGATTTAAATTATGAATTTATTAACGGGAGCTTCGCTTTTAGCCCTGGCTAAATCTATATATTTAGGGATTCCATACCACACCTGTAATGCCACAAAGGTTGCTAGATATATCTACTGTCCTTTTTTTTTTTTTTTTTTTTTTTTTTGTTACAAAGCTTTTTTAGCCACCAAGCTAAGATTTGATAAAATAATATTTGCTCGCTGTCAGTTAGCCTGAGAAAACAGCGGACATTGTGCGACACCACCACTGGTTTCCCTACGTAATGACGTTGGATAAACTAGCGGAGCAATTCCATACTGATCACTCGTCACTACCTGGATCTGGGTAGTGGTTCTGATTGGTTAAAATCTGCTTCATCCAATAAGAAGCACTTCCCAGATGTGGGTTTCTGACACGCCATCAGTATGGACGTTCTTCGCCAAACGTCATTTCTTGGGGAAACCAGTGGTGGCGTCGCGAAATCAGGGCACCCAACGCCAATTTTCAAAAAATATCTGTTCGGA
This sequence comes from Porites lobata, assembly GCA_942486035.1. Classification (NCBI taxonomy): domain Eukaryota; kingdom Metazoa; phylum Cnidaria; class Anthozoa; order Scleractinia; family Poritidae; genus Porites; species Porites lobata. Next base: position 230,957 of record CALNXK010000298.1, read on the forward strand.
AGACGATTTGAGATCTAGAATTTTCGGAACATTTTTTGTAAAATTTCTTGCTTGCCTGCCTCTCCTAGGATTTTCGAACATCTAAAAAATGGTATAATTGCCCATTTTTAACGGATTTTTACCCTAAAAAGGTCACCTAAAATTTTCGGGAGCCTTTTTTCTTGCTGAAATTTTTGAAAAGGTAAGTTTTGATCCCTATAATTTTCGGATCACTAGACTTTCAGCTAGGAAAGCCGAACAGATGAAAAATTTTTAGGGGATAAAAATATGCCTATATCTACCGTCTAAATACTAAATACGTTTAACAATGCTATGTTTAAGTGGTTTTGAACTATATTCTCTTTGAGTGCCCCTGCGAAATTTCGACTGTTTACTCAAACTACTCAAAAAGTTAACATGTTGGATTTTCTAGTACTATACCTGCAAAGAGTTGAAGATGGTAAAGATGTACTGAAATACGAGTCCAGCATCTGTGACACTTAGGACACCAAACACCCAGGTCAGTCCCAGAAGAGGAAACAAAACTACGCATGCTTTAACTCCTTGTCGAACTCTTTCCAGATGAGGTGTTTTGTCGGCTTGCATTCTTAGGATCTCATGAACCACTCGGGCAAGTAAAACTGAGTTTATCTGCGTGGAAACAATGCATGAGAATAAGATATCTTTTAATGGCAGAAACCTTGGACCCTGTTTCTTTCTTTCTCTCAGGTCTTGAAAATATAACTACAATAAATAAATAAATAAATATACAAATAAATGAATAAATATGTATATAAATGAAAACATAAAATATAATCGATAAATAATCGATCAAAGCTCGGACGTATGAAACATCTCAAACATATCACACCAAGTATGACGTCACAGCCTCCCCTCCACCGCAGCGCTCAATCCCAGATGTGTTTATTACCCGCAAATGAATGAATAAATGAAATGCCGTGGATAAGAGGACAATAAACGTGTCCTCTTTACAGTATATATTTACATGTTAACAGTAAGCTCTGACGTCAGCATGCAAGGGCGGCACTGGTAGCCTCTATCAGTTCATTTATGGGCTTACTGTAATCCACCAAGACTATGATATGAAAGGAAGCTAAATATTCTGGTTTTCTTTTTTCTACATGAACCGTTATTTATTTCAGTTTCACGTCTTACATTTTCATGGCAAATATTTGATGATTATATTAATTTTTAATCAGTTACAGATGAGCCTCAATATTCTGTAAGCAATCATTTTTTAACTTGTTCTCTTAACAAACTTATTCACTTATGGAACATTTTCACTTTCTTACTTACCGTGCAAACTAAGAGAACAGGCGCAACAAACGTCCAGATAAGGTTATTTTTGAAGGAAATCCAGCAACTGAAAAAAAATAAAGAAAATCAAGGTGTTTCTAAGAAAGGATTGCTTGATAAAACTTGACGGTTAAAATTGGAAATATTGAAGAAAAAGCCTACGAAGACTTATTTAAAAATTTTCAATTGTTTGAAAACCAATTGTTTAGGCCTGTAACATGAACGTGCTCATAATAATTCCTCTGAAAAAGGCAGTTTGGGCAAATTACATACATACATACATAAACTTTATTAAAGTGTCAAGGTATTTAGCTAAAAAGCTAATTGTGGACACTATAAATAAATAAAAATAATATAATATAAGATTAAATCAAGTATATGTAAAAATATTAAAAATATATTCTTAAAATATCATTAATATATAAGAATTACCTCAATATATAAAATTATTACAGACAAACACTAGGAAAAGGAACAAACAAAGACAAACAAATAGATAGACAAAACAGACAATCAGATAGACAGACAAACAAACAGACAATATAGGACAAACATATAAGCAGCAGTCAAACATAAATACAAAATTCAGAAAGTTAAAAGTCTAGACAATTTAAATTAGACGAATTAAATAGAGGATAGGGGAGCACACTCTCAATACACCAGGCAGCCAGACAGCAGAAGCCAATATGCATACCCACCACCCTAAGATGAGCATGCACAGCAGCCACACGTACCGTCCAGCAAGCCCAGCACATTGAGAGCACGCACCCCTCTCCTGAATGCCTGAAGACTGGTCTTACTGCGTAGTTCCTGGCTTATCTTGCCCCATATGTGTGGGCCTAAAAATCTGATACTGTGCTTGCCATACCTAACAGTATTATATCTCGGAACAGGAAAATCACTTCGTAAGTTATAATGCTTATCTTGCTGAAAAAACATATTACATACATGCTCTGGAGCTAGTGAATTTTTAACCTTATACGTTAAAATTAGTACATCTTGTAACCGTCTGTTCTCAAGACTAGAGAGTCTTCCCTTCTCTAGGAGTTCCTCATACGGAGCATTCCTATCATTATATACAGCACGTAATGCCCGTTGTTGTACTCTTTTTAATTTTCTTGCTTTAGATGCTTTGCAAAAATGCCACACTATGTGACAATATGTTAAGTTAGGTAAATTTGCCGATTTGTACAATTGTAACTTGGCTTCTCTCGGAATCATATTTCTAAGACGTAATAGAACACCAACTTTCTTACTTGCCATTTTGCATATATCACTTATATGAGTACTAAAACTAAGTTCATCATCTAATGTTACTCCCAGTAACTTCAAGTCTGGTGATGATTTAATAACCTGTTCATCAATCAATTTCATAAGTAACTTTGCAATAAATAAATAAATAAATAAAAAATGGTAATTAAAAAATAAACAGATTCTTGAAACCTCCAAGTTTTTCTTGCTCCGTTTTGTTCTGTAGTATTAAGATCTGGTTTGGTTACTTACAAATGATCATGAACATAGCTTTCTATCCCGCCATCTTGAATGGAAGCAATCACGATCGATAAAACCACAATCAAAAGGGAGACGCCTAACGTTTGATTGAAAACGAAAAAGAGAAAAATGAAAAGTTAGGCTCAGTTGGGTTACGTCAGCTACGTCAGTGTAGCACTCTTATGAGAAGTGTGGTGTTGAGAAGTGAGAAACTGTACAAATTCCTCTGAATAGCAAGTCTCAATTGCAAGTCCTTGTAAGTACGTAAGGAAAGTAACTAGATAAATGAGGAATCAACTGACCACTCCAGGAAATACCACAACATACCATAATGCTCTTTTTTCGTCGCCCCAAAATTTTGCATAAGCATTGTCTTCAGTTTCTCTTGGGAGTTAAAATGGCCCCAAGAGAAACTGAAACTGAAAATAATGCTTATGCAAAATTTTGGGGTTACAAACAAAGAGCATTATAGGATGTTATGGTATTTTTGGAGTGGTCAATTAACAAAATGCTTTTGATCCCGGAAGGGACTGACAAGTCAGGACCGCTTGACTAGATCTACCAACGGGCCATTTTCTGTAGTAGGCTTTTGCTTTAATACTTACCCCAAGCCACTCCGTAGAATAAACGCAATCTGATGACCGCATTGAACACTTTGACAACCATCAGATACAGATAAACACCCTCAAATAACATCCAAGCAAATCCCACCAGATAGAAGTAATGAATCATGGCTGCTACAAACACACACAGTTCCTATAAAGAAACGGGATTCACCGTCATCAAATTGCCCATAACGGCACGCTTTTTACCACCCCCTCCCCCACCCTACAAAAAAAAAGAAAAGGAAAAAGAAAAAAAAACTCTTGATGTAATGCAAACAAGCCAAAGATACTGAAGAGAACTAAAGAGCAATCGACCACTGAGCCACAAGTTTTAGGCACTGTCGTGTGTCTGTCAGTAACACTTCACTTGATCCTATGTAACCTTAGTCCCATACCTAGTGTATACCTGTTTCCTATACTAATCATAGCAGCCGAAAAAATCGATCAAGGACAATTTTTATTTCCTTAAAAAGTGACTGAATAAACTTGACTGCCATGTTTGCGAAATATTATACAGGAGTTGAACTATCGCTAAACGTCAGTGCAATCAGACTCCATTCCTCCCAAATTATCCTTTCAGGGTGGCAAAGGGGTTTTCCGTGACGCGTGATCGAACCCATTTGACCACTCCAGAAATACTGTAACATACCATAATGCTCTTTGTTTGTCACCCCAAAATTTTGCTTAATCATTGTTTTCAGTTTCTCTAGGGAGTTAAAATGGTCCCAAGAGAAACTGAAAACAATGCTCATGCAAAATTCTGGGGTGACAAACAGAGAGCATTATGGTATGTTATGGTATTTTCTGGAGTGGTCAATTAAATCAACCGCGTAAGGCGCGATTTGGCCTAGAAGCGTGATGCGTAATTTACTATTTTTACAGCGCGTGACGTGTGATTTTCCTTTGAAATTTCTGCGATGGTTGATATCATTTGAAACAAGAAGAAGACTGAGAGACACAAAAAATATATAGTTATGACAACCAACTTCTTGCACTTTTTTCTCGTTCCGCGACCACTGATTTCCTCAGATCACATAACAATAGGATAGCCAGTCCTGATACTTGTTAATGTAGTTAATATTTTATTTCATTACTCTGTAATGCGTGATAGGTATTCCCCTCCCCTCCCCCTACCCTTTGCTACCCTGTCCCTTTAGCACATTTGCGTAAAATCGAGGTAACGGGAATATGCCATCTAATGAAATTTAGTTATTTAAGACTCAACTCGTTTACATCCAACGGTCTTTCATTTTTGATTTTTGTTTTTACAGTGTTTTGGCAATCAATTTATCATCCAAGCCAACAAAATGCTCATTATTTCTTTATCTTTCAGATTAACTAACATCTTTAGCTTACCATAACTTCTGTGGCATCAATTCCAGCAAGAAACGTAATTTGTGCTATCGCTATGGCGACCACAAGGTTAAAGCGGATTTGAGTTTGGTCTTCTTTCAAATCCATGAACGAGGCAAAAAATAATTGAACCCCGTTGAAATGTTATTTTTTTCAAAGCGGGAAAATCCCTTCTGCTTCTGCTTTCTTGATTTAAAAATCATAAATGAACGTCTGACAAGCTAAGCCAGAGCCCAACTGCGCTACGAGGGGTTGTGAAGAGGGCGGCTGACTCCCCGTTCCCCTCCCTTGTGGTTTTGTTATTGTCATAATTTTGCATTTACTAAGTATTGAGACTCAATGCAAATAGTTTAGAAACAAAGCACGTCTTTGTATGCTATGGTTAAACAATTGGTGCTGAAAAATCTGTTTAAAGCGCTTGGTGGACCATGTTTTTCTGTTGAACGTCTAGTCCGTTCGAGCGCTTACTGTTTGTTGCAGGCGACAATCTTGGTTTCACTCTTCCTCAGCCGTGTTATGCTCGGTGCACTTGAAACCAAGATGCGTGAATTAAAAGCGCTTACCTCGACCTTGATTATTCTGCATATCACAAAAACCAAATCTAAATGTCCGAGCTGTATATTATCTGTAACTCACAAGAGGACGAAAAATGCAACAGCGGTGAGCGCTTCTCCGACAAGCGACAGAGCACACCCAACGTAAGTAATGACTTTCAACGCAACCTTATGATCTGCTGGAACCTGTTGGAAAGATAGTTTAAAAACTGTTTGCAAATACGCCAAATCAATAAAGACAGATATTGGAAAGAGTCAGGGCCCCTTATTATTTTACAAAGAAGTACTCTCAATGGCGAAAATAGGCGTAGCCTCCTTATTACTCGAGTCACTAAAACTATAAATGACAATGTGAAAAAGGGTTCATGGCGCAACGATTGTAGATGCTCCCCTTAGTTTTTTTAACATTCATAGTAGAGTAAAAACCCGCGAGTAAGAACCTGTATTTTCCCAATTTAGCCTAAACAGGTTCTTACATAAATGGTAATTAGCACAAATTTATAGTCTATCTAGGTTCTTAAATAAGTTCTTATTTCTGAAGAAAAAATACACTGAATATTTAGAGGCATTCAGTTTATTCTTTATATCAAATCTGAATAACAAATTAAAATTTATGTAAAAATCAATTTAAGGAGAAAAACTAAAGCAGTGATAACATGAATTTTAATGTACTTTTACATGTATTGTAATGCCTTGTCTCAGCTCCAACAGTTAAACCCTTATGCAATAATATCGTTTAAATAACAGTATGTAGCTCAACTATAAATTGAAATTTTTGAAATTTATGGAAGATATCTATATTTTCACATCTACCTCTCTGGAAACTCCGATGCGATAGAGTCCTAAAGGTGCTTCTGTAGAGGTGCACTAACAAACAAATTTTAGCCTAAACGGTTCTTAAAATCTCGGTTCTTACCCGCGGGTTAAGTTATTGTATTGAGACATGCGGAAAACAAGCCAAAGCTGCCCCAACTAACCTCATTGTCTACTCCAACGTGCATAAGAACAGCAAAGTTTGTGAGGTGGTTACAGGTGCATGTGATTTCCGTTTTGGTTCTATTGACCACTGAACATCCTTTGCTTGACCAAAAACCGTTGAAATTTGATCTGAAATATAGTTTCGTAGTTGTATGACTGCTTAAAGGGAAAGGTCAATCAAAGGACAGTAGTTTATCAACCCTAACGGCATAAAGGTTGGTAGCGAGATGTTTTCTGTATAGCATTGTCTAATTATTATCTACAATAACTAATATAGATTTAGCCAGGGCTAAAAGCGAGGCTCTCATTATATATTTATAATTTAAATCAAACAATAAACTTGTATTCCACAATTCAGTTAACTTTAGAGCACATAGCACATTCATGTGACTTTTGAGGGAAAGGCTAAGTGATTTTAGAGAAAAATAATTTGCAAACAGCCCAAGAGTGAACAAAATCTTACATCGAGTTGATAACCTCATATGTACACCCAAAAAATAGCAATCATCTTCGATCACATTTAAGAGCCATAATGGCTCTTGATCACCGTAAGATTAATTAGGCCTGGAAAAAAAATCAGGTTGAATTTTTTTGCGTTCGACAAGTTTACTTTACAAAATCTTGCCAACAAATCTGGTTGCGTGTAAACAACCCTTTTATACCATTTATACATCACATCTGAGGTGAAACAGTACTATGAGGTACTGTTTTAATCATACAGACCTCGGACAGAATACAGTATTTCACAGTTTTGCAAGAGAAATTGCACTCATTCAATATTCAGGACGATCGAAGCACGCGTGGGCTTTTAGCTAAACCGTTAAAAAAATGTCCAAAATCACGTATACAGCCAGCCGGTTCTCACTTTTGCAGTGCGAGCTGTAGCGAATGTTTGAACGAACATACTAGAGTTAAGCTCCAACACAATAAAGAAATTATTATGTTTATTTCTTATTTAATGGTTTTATCGATCTGTAATCTTTAAAAGCGTTTGATACGCGCGGCATTTTGAGTACTCCTGCAAGCGCTGTTCACTGAACGACTGAAAACAAACGGCACAGCGATTAAAATTACAAGAGAGACTACCAGCAATCAATAAAGGAAATATAATTCGGCGAAACATATACAGAGACAACATTTTTCATTCACGAAGACAAATATTAAAGTGTCTCTAAAAATCCTGAGTCTTCAAGCTTAAAGCGTAAGTTTATGTTTTAAGCCGGCTTCCCGGTATTTACTTTTTACACAGATGAACTCGAGGCAAGAAAATCGCTCAAAGCTTTCTTTTACTGCCAGAATTATAACTAAATGTTCTATGGAACGTTTTCTTTCTATCTGCGGTGAGAAAATGTCTAAAGACTTTTTAAAGTTGTGTAAGCTTTATATATCAAGTTTACCTGATTCGTGGTCAGATCAAATTGTCTCAAATCTTACAAACGTGCATAAACTACATAGCCGCATAAACTACGCTCGACTTCTTTAAATTAGATATAAAAAACAAACATCAAACACAATAATTACTGGGGCTTACCATTCGAGACGCAGCTCCTGAAAGGTATCAAGGAAGGCCAGTGTCGCTTCAGAGTTTTCAGCCTCTACGCGCATCAAGCAAGGTGAAAAACAAAAACGTTGACACCCGAAATCGGATTCCCAACTTTGACAAGTGATGTATTAATTTCTCAACCAAAAACCAACTAGCCATGAATAACAGAAGGCTCCTGATAGCAGCTAAATTTCATTTTGTGCATCCAGTGGAAAAAGACAGTTAAAAACATCACAAGTTGACACAAAACTCTCTCAGCTTCAGCTGTCAAAGTAAACAAGATTCAAAATGCTGCATAAATTTTCCGCATGAGCTCACCTGTCAAATTTTGACCAATCAGAGCTTTAAAAATGGATGTAGAGCGTGACCAACGCGTGACCATGGTGAGCAAAGTCAAAAGCAAGTGTCTTGCTTGTAATAGCTGGCTGAATTTTCGGGTCCGAGGTCAGTTTTAAATCAAAATTTTAATTGTGCAGCCCAAAAACAAAACATATTTCATATGAATGAAAAAAAATCAAACTTGAGCCTGCGATCATTTGAAAACTAGTAACTTGTCAGCGGATAACTTCAAAAAAATACTTGACCTCGATGGGTTAACACCTGAGCCCGCGATACCGTCAAGTGATACTGGTCAGCGGATACCCTGTTTTGACAGCTGTCAATTGATCAAAACATTGATTTCTAATGGATGTGTGCATTATCAGTTTTCGTGTGCTCTCAAACTAGCTAGAAAGTACGAGATTGAACATTGATCGCGATCTAGTAAAACAACTGGTCAGCGGACAGCTTCCAAATAACTCACGTCACCTTGATGAGTTGACACATGAGCCCCCGATATGGCAATGTGATACTGGTCAGTGGCTATCTTGTTTTGACAGCTGTCAATTGACCATATCGTGAATGGCCAATGTAAAAGATGTGGATTTGCTAAGACACGCCTGAGACACCCCTCCCTTCCTTTTGATAGTCTCCCCTACCCTACCCGTACAATCTGTAGACGCGTACGTACGTACGTACGTACGCTCGGTCAGTCACGTGACAACCAAAAGAAAAGAGGTTGACCATATTCCATGAGTATGGGGCTCTGTCCCACGCGCGCTTCGCGCGCGAGGGAGCCCCGCTATAAATCAACTCATCAGTTCGAAGAACCCCTGATGTAGTTAAGTCCTTAATAAGTGCGTGTTGAAAAATTTTGTCACACTTACTTGGCAGTAAAATCCCAGAAGACACAATGTGCCTCTAATCCCTTTTAAAAAAAGACATTTAAAGTTTCAGGTAAGATAAAACTAGCAAAAATCAAAGAAAGATGAATGACTCGTCTGCGTCGTAAATATTTTTATACCTGGTACTAAGTAAAAGCGACAAACGAAACACAAAAGAAAGAAAGTGCATAATTTTACAACGCCTTATTAAGGGGTTACATCGTGGCTAGACCACGAGCGGTCGTCAGGTTCTTACCTCATTGCCATGCCCGGCGAGCGAAAAATTGAAAGTATGCAAATTAATGGTAAAAAGGACTGCCCTTGTTCCTCGCGGCTTTGGTGCTCGCCCCTAACCCATGCTCTCGACCTACTCTGTCTCAGAAGAAAAATAAGAGCCAGCTCGCAGTCTACATCGTGGTGAGCAGTCCGCAAGTTTTAAGCCATTCAGATTACGAAGAAAAAACAAGAATATCCTAAAACAGTGTAAGCAGTTATCAATCAATCCCTTCTCGGCTAGAGAAGTTAGCCTACTCATTTTCTATAAGTAGATTTTAATCACAGTTATGAATTAACTTACTAGCTAAAGAACATACCTTATCGTAACGTAATATGACTGACAGGTTTTGCTGGAGGATGACCTGGGGCCTGGGATCTAATGTGCTGCCTATTATATTACTTAGCGTGAAGTTCATGATAGTTTTACTGTTAGAAAAAATTGAAAAGAGAATTTATGATTACAGTGTCCTAGAAATCTCTCTGCAAAATTTCAGTGCAAAGACTTTTAAAAGCAGCTTCTGAAAAAATTGGCCACATACGTCCCCCTTAAAATTTTCTTCGTTAACAAATTATCTACCCACCCTGGAAAGTACATTATCGTTGTTTACCATTTACAAAAAGATTCCGGAAAATTCTGTTGAAAAGTAAATAGAAGACGACTTTTTGGGTCCTCGTTGCAGCGGAAAATTTCCAGAAGCAACGGAACATCTGAAAAGGAAGTCCTGTTTTTCGGACGGAATATTTCAAACCTTTGCTGAAGAGATATTTAGTTTATTATATATTGGCAGATCTTGAAAATAAAGTTGCCCCATGTTCCATTTCTTCAAACCATCTTTGATGCCAGTTTCAGGCCTTTGCGGTCGTTTTCCGATAAATGGAACTGACTCGTACAAATGGTAAATGCGATTTCGGGGCGAAATGTACAACCGTGGAGCGACCGGTTTGCCCATAGAAAATGGTAAACAACCTATAACACAACCGTTTATTAGACTTTCGTTTCCTGAGTGATTGCTTTGTACGGAATTGGAGCAAAATGTTGTATTTATTCTTCTTTGGAGTCTCTCAAACCTTAACAAATTTGTCCTTTTTAGCGTTAAACTAGAAATACGTTTATCACAACATCTCGCAAAGCCGTAAAGACACGGTGAAAAAAGTAAAAACAAAACGGCCAAAAAGGGGAGAAAATGAATGAAAAAAAAAGAAACAAAACAAAAAACAATGCCTTGAAGGACAGTTGAACCGTGTCCACCTGCATGAAAAGTCGTTTCATAATACGCCACATCGTCAAATTTCAATTGGGCAGGTCAAACTATTGTCAGTATTTAAAGCATTTTCCCGTGAAATTCGTCTGGTAGACGCTGTTTGTAGTGGTGGAGTTGTAGTAATCAATAACTCAAAGGTATATTTGAGGAAAATAAGCAGTGTTTCGACGTTAAGAGCGGTAATTTAACTAATTTCATCGCATTTGGAGAATAATGGCCGACAAAGCCGATAGGTGTCTCGCAAACCGTCCCAAAGTCCCTTGTTGACGGTCGCTGTACAGTTTACAGTTCCCTGCCATACGCATGAGGAGAATCGAAAAAACAAAGTAAATAATTTTTCAAAAAGGATGAATAGACACGTTAGCCTTTCACGAATAAAACATGATAGTGCACCCAGTGGAAATCGTGTTGCTTGGAAACCTGAAAATGTACCTTGACGTCACAATCGTCGAGGTCACTGACTCGAAAACCCCATATACAGCTATTTCGAAAAAGGTTGTTAGAAAAAAATTTGCACGCGGCAATCCCGAAAGGTATTATGGGATATGATCAATACACTTTTCCTGGCACTGTCGATGTCGACCCTACTTTTCTTGCTTTCCTTTAGCACTCGCAACTATACGACCATGGCCTCTCGTGCCTTTCTTTCAAATTTCTTTGAAAAACGGTGAACCCCAAACCACCCACAATACCTTTCGGGTTTGTCGCGTTCACTTTTTCCCACATTCTCGAAACAGCTGTATATACAAAGCCGACTCGTGTTTCTGTCTCGCTGTGCGATCCACGCGTTATGCAAATTTAATTATAATACTTAATTACAAACCTTCGCTAAGCGAGGCGAGGAATTAATTGCGGGCGACAAGAGAAGCCCGCAATCCTAATCTCCAGGTTGTTATTATGCATGCGTCGCACGTATCTAGCCAGTCTTTGTTTGGACTTCCACTAAAAATGAATGGAATGCATAGAACGCAATTTTGTCGCGAGCGTTTGGACCTTCTGTCACTCGTAATCTGATCACGTGTGTTTTGACTATTTGTCACGTGACACTTACGCAAAGCACAGAGTTTGAGCAAAATCGTTTTGACATTCGATCGTTTTGTATTTGTTTTATTTATATGTGAGAGATGAAAAGGCCTATATGCCTAACCCGTTTAATCCATTAACTCTTTCTTCACCGGGTATCCACTTCCTGACCTCACCATGGTAGAGCATGCATACGGTGACAGTGTCTGAGATAAAATTATAGTGATTAGGCAAAAAAGTGAAATGTTTAGTCGGCTAACTCAATGTTGTACCCAATTCAAACCCTTTGGGAATAAAACGTTTTGTTTCAGGAATTTCCATATCATTTAAATGTGAATGCCACATTATAATGCAAATGCAATACACAAAGAATCTTATCCCCGGGAGATTTGAATTGGGTACAACATTGAGTTAGCCGAATAGGTCTATTTAACATTAAGGTCTCTGGCCTTTTATTTCTCCTTTCTTGAGTTAGCATAATATAGGCTATTTGAATTCTTAACTCAATCTTAACTAATTCCAAACAATCTTGCCGGTGCCAAAGTGCTCTGAAGTGGTCGTGCTTAGTGCAATGTTTGAAAAACTGGTAGGACTTATAAAATAATGGTCGCTACAGTGCAAGTACTCATGATTATCTCATAATTGAGCAGCTAGTGACACTGCCTTTACCTTGCGCTTTGAAGTTTTCCGAAGGAATGACAATGCTCTCTGTTCCATTGCTTTTAGAGCAAGTAATCGGTTCCGTATTGTTTCCCAAAACCCTCTGAATCTTCATTTCTACAAAACCAATAACCAATAACTATCTGACTGTAAAGTCTTACCAATGAAATATGTCAGTTATCACAATATTTGTAAGATGTCATACAATTTTAGTGACTTTTCTCTGTAAACTCGTTATAGCAAGCAAATTTTTATAGCGGAGCCCCATACCTATAGAAATTGGTAACCCATCGATGCGAGAAGAAAATTTAGTCAGGGGCCGAGCATTTGACTTTGACGGGGGGATAGGTGATTTGGTTTGGGTAAGACTTTTTTTTTCCCCAAACCTCTGGGGATATAATTTTTTTCCTGACATTAACAACTTGACGATGTAAGATTTTTTCCCAACATTCCAAGCCATGAAAAATATTTCTCTTTAGTGCGAAAACTTTTTCCGCCAGGTATTTCCTTCCAAGAATTATTTTTTCCTCGAAATCAGTCTGCAGGATATTTTTTCCTGAAATCACCCATACCCCCCCCTAAAAAGTCAAACGGTCGGCCCATTAAGACGTAACGTACACCCGCCGGTACACCCCTTTCACTTCCAGGTTCGCCATTTTCTTATATTAATTCAACAACAAGAGGTTTTAGTTTTTGTATAGCACAATTTGTAATGGCTGGTTTTGGAAAATTTCATGTAGAAAAGTCTGTCTGTCCTATGTCTGTTCGTATAGAAAAATTCAATACCCGGGATAGTTTACTAAAAAAAAGATTTGTTTGCATAGCTTTTGCATAGATTTCTATTTTTAAAAATGGCCTAGTTAATTCCAGGTGTGATCACTCAGCCTCTCCCCCCCTCCCCCCCCCTTAACCTAGCTCCTGGTATAGGCCACTCCTGTAAAAAGCTAACCGGTTAATATACCATTATTAATTACGGCCATACTAACCACTTGTGTTCATTTTTCCTTGTGAGCGTCAGCATCTAGCGTAAATTAATGTGATCTTGAATATGAAGCTGGATGTAAATTTATAAATATTCAATTGAAAATAAAAATAAATTAACCTGACTCATCAAACAGAGCATAAAACTCACCAAACAATTTTTGCACAATAACTGCGCTTTCATTCGCTGTGAGATGAGTCTTGCCGTATTTAACTGCAAATGATTCGAGTTCGTGAGTGGCTACCAGTATATTTATGTCATTTCCACCTGGCGGTAGTTTTTTTAAACCGTCTAAAAAAATTATGGTTGCATTGATTGCTTCCTGTGAAGAAGAAAAAAAAAAGGTAAAATGGATTAGAGAAGATATGCCGCTGAAAGACCATCTACTCTTTATCATGAATATATTAAGTTTACATTGAACCTTGTCAAATATCGATCAATATCTGACTGGCTGTCTTTGACCGGCTTGATGTTATCAGCTAAAAGGACCAAGCAAATTAATCAATTTTTGTCCGGTCTCTTCCGATGTCAGATCAGAAAGAAATCATCTTGAAAAGACGGACCAAACGTTTTCCATGCTTGAGTGCTTCATTTCAAAAATAAAAATGATCAATAAACAGGGGCACCCAACGAGAATATAGTTCAAAACCACTTAAACGTAGCTTTGTTAAACGTATTTTAGTATTTAAACGGTAGATATAAGCATATTCTGTTCGGATTTCCTAGCTGAAAGTTTAGTGATCCGAAAATTATAGGGATCAAAACTTACCTTTTCGAAAATTTTAGCCAGAAAAAAGACTCTCGAAAGTTCTAGGTCACCTTTTTAGGGTAAAAATTCGTTAAAAATGGGCTTATGCCATTTTTCAGATGTTCGAAAATCCTAAAAGAGGCAGGCAAGCAAGAGATCTTACAACGAATGTTGACCGAAAATTCTAGATCTCAAATCGTCTTCCGAACTGATATTTTCCGAAAATTGACATTAGGTGCCCCTGAATGAATAAATGCGAAATTAATAAGTCAGTGATCAAGGCCGTATTCAACTTAGGCATCAATGAAGTTAGTTATTTGCAGCAGAGACGACTTCACCTGTAAGGAACCGTTGTTGCTAACATTGAGAGCCCTAATCGATGAAGAGTACCGAGATACCTGCAAAGGAAAGTGTAAATGTTTGTGAACTGGCCAAATTTGCTCCATAGTATTTCCCCACGTCAACATTTACAGAATAACTATTGATTTTGATTCGGGTGGACCCAGTCAACTTTCGCCTTTATTTGCGGACATCTCGCTATTACGGACTAGACAATAGCTGACAAGTATCGAGCACATGGTAATGGAGGAAAATTGCCACATGCACAGCGTTTGCTGACTGCGTTCACTTCGGACTCAAACACACGGAGCTACCTGATTCCCCGAAAGACGTTAACATGCAGAGGTTTATACCAAAAACAAAATCCCCTCATTATAGGGGCTGTGTCACGGCAGTCCAGTTCATTTTGTTTAATTTTGCCAATTACTCACCCTCAATCGCTATGGAACTTAAAGTAAGCAAAAAAATTACAGGTAAATGACAAAACAGAGACCCGAGACAAACAAATATGTCTCCTGAAGTTGCAAGCAGCAGGGATCAACTTTGAAAAACTGTTAGGCTGAACAGTTTTCAAAAACCCTAATTTCAATCCGTTTCAATCCTCTTCAGTTTTGCCCATCCGTGGCATCTATTGTTTCTGTTATGTTATTTTAACCTTCCTTTAAAGTTTTAAGCGGTTATTTTTTATGTTTCTCTTAGTTAACGGGCATTTTGTAATTTCCTAATTTGGCTGAATTTCGTGACACAGCTCCTTTAAAGAGACAATCTTCTTATCACCCTATCCTTTATAGAACTGAGAACTCTTCTTTGGCAAAACTGATCGACCATGCTTTATAACTCTGTTGTCTTAACTGGCACCGAGCAGCATCTTTCAACATTCGGACATAATTAATTGATTTATTTCACTGTCTTTTATTCCTTCCTTTTCTATGGTTCTATAGTTATCATGTTACGCATCAACTGAAATTATCGCAGTTGTTTTCTTAGGAATTCTTCGAGCACTGCGCTGTTGGGGGCCCTTCTGTCCTGCAGGAAACTAACTTTTGCTCTCAATGGACTGCCTCAATAACGGGAGATCATTCTCAAAGGCCATGGCCAGTTTCACAGAAGAAAATCATCCTGATCTATCTACTTTTTGTTAATGTCACTATTCCGCTTGTAAGATAAGCATGCAAACGTCAAGCAAGTAAATGACGCACGCAGGCTAAATAAACAACAACTACGTGATGGCGTAACGTAATAAGGGGGGGGGACACAGCCCTGTGGCAGGTTATAGCGACTTCGGGTTATGCGCACAAAATAACACAAGCCTTACTTATCGCCCCACTACGGTGGGGTAGGACAAGAATCTTGGCAGAGCCTTTCTTATCTCCCCAGCGCCGCACGGGCTGGATCGGACAAGATTAATGCAAAGGAATAGCTCAAAAGATGGCAAGACACAAGCAATGCCAAAAGCTTGGAGGAAGTCGCAACGCAGACTTAGCCGCACCACAGGGAGTGACCCACCAAAATTTATTGAGACATAACATAACAACAACTCCTCCAAAGGGAGGGAGGGCGGGTAACAAAACTACTTTAAATGATTGCTTTCGTGCAAGCTAACCAAATAATGACTAGGAGTGGCATTGGCAAAGCTTTATAGTCAGACAGTGTCTCAAAGTATGGCCAATAGGCACAGTGGTACTATAAACTATCTCAACTTATCATGATTAAGGTCTAGCCATGAATAGCGCTGAATAGGGCTTTGAAAACAGGGACCAATCTTTGCGAAGCTACGAAAATACACGATGACAAACATGCGACAAATTAGTGAGGTTCTAGCCATGAAAAGCTTTTGTTTTCTGCTTAAAGAATAGAGTGCTTTCATTTAATGAATCAGGCTTTCAAGATATCACCGAGCCTAAGACGGGGCGGGCTTTCTCGGTCTACCCCCCTGGGGCTTCAAGCTCCATTAACTGAATTTACCCCCTGGTAAATGTCTCATTAATGTCACTATTAACCTTTTCTTGTAAGCTACAAGTTCATATGTTCTCTTGCAGGTTGCGCGAGTTTGAGGTGAAATAATTTGTCACATTTTTATCATGCTTGTGTTTTCAATAGAAATCTGTAGTTATGAACAATCCACCATAACTCACCAATATATTCCAAGGCGTTGATGAGGTTGTTGTTGCTGTCGTGCAATCATCTGCGTGAATATGGGTAAAACAAATGTTACATACAAAATAAAGCCTGCATAGTACAAGTCGCTGAATCCCACCGCCAATTTACAGTCCAATGGAGCAAAAGTAAAACCGACAAAAAATAATCAAAGCCAAAACAAACCGAAACATACAACACAGGAGAGAAAGCAAGGGAGGAATGGTGGCCTAGTAGTACTCAACATACCTGAGCTTCAGTATTTAGAGCAAACTAGAAACTCAAAAGGGGTTGAAACGTGTAACTCGCATATATATTTTTTTCTCCGATGCTCTTGAATATTCATCTTCAAGGTACCATATTTGGAACCGAGAAGAAAAGATCGATCTGACCAATCAAATTTGACGGCTACGAAAACGACACTGAAAAAGTGAATAGGCCATTTCTGAGTTCCCCGGGCCTCTGTATCAAAACGAGGTTAGGTGCTCAGCCTTTGGTATGGAAAGGATTTTTCTTTCTCAGGCAAATAAAACTCATTTCCACAAGAAAGGTTGTGCCCTTGGCTTCATTTTGACAGTGAGGGTTTTTGGAACTCGGAAGTGGCCTATTCGCGCTGCTTAAAACTTGTATTGCGCTTATTCCATCTAGTTCTTTTCGTCGAATGTTAGCAAATTTTTCCGGAATTGAATTCTAAAGACTGTATTAAAGTTCAGAAAAAGAAACAGAAAGTCGTTGTCTTGTGTTTTTGCCTCCCAGAGAATGTTAAATTAGGAAGTTTCACGTAGTGTCTCGCAGTGACGGCAAAGAAATGTACAAAAAAGCATGATACATGAGCAAGTTTGCTGTTAATCCGGCAGCGAGGGTTTCCAAATATGGTACTTGGAAAAATGCATAATCACGACCAGTGAACGCGAGTTAAACGTTTCAACCCCTTAAACCCCGTTTCTGTGCAAACTTAGTGCAATGCTTTCTCTTTTACCATGAATATTAATGTGAAAATAATAAGTTAGTGTTAAATCGTAATGTCAAATGTTTTTAGAGGTGGAAATTTCATATGATGTGTTATGTTGTATACGCATTTGTAATATAATATACTAGGAGTAATCAGAGCTTAGAAGAGTGCGTTCGATCTGTTTGTAAGGCGTACAGGTAGCAGTTGAGGAGGAAGAGTGGATGGTTATTGCGATAGATTAAGCCCGGTTTCCATATGTTCGCTACGATAGCTGCGATCGGCTGAAAAAAAAGTTCAGCGATCATATGGAAACCACTCTCTGAGATAGAACATTTTATATTTCAGCGATTGTTGTCGCTGCGATCGCTGGAGAATGGTTTCATATGATCGCTGCGATCGCTGAAGTTTTTTTTTTTTTCTCAGCGATCGCACCGATCACAGCGATAAGCGATCATATGGAAACCGGGCTTTAATTTGATCATGGCGTATTTTAAACGTAAGGATTGCTTACAGCGAAACCTCTATTTAAACTGTGCATCACAGTATGAAAAAGCCTTGAAGGCTAGTGATATCGAATGGCCCGTCTCAATAAGTGTAGTAATTTGGTCAAGTGTGTTGATTTCAGTGACTTGAATGGACCTACTGTGGGCTGTTTACATTTTTCTCCGAATAAATAACATAGACCCAACTCCTAAAATGTTCGTTTGTCCGGTGGCAAAAATATCATAAGTCATGATGAAACGGCGCCGCCGAGCTTCACATCTCGGTAGATTTACTTTGTGGCACAACCGCCGCCGAGCTGCACAACTCTCTAGATTTACTTTGTGGCACAACGGCCGCCAAAACTTTTGAAACATGGACGTTTTGAAAGGTTCAGCAAACACAGATTGATAGTAGACCTTCAGCAAACTCTTAAATATGTACGCTTTACGAAGATTCAGCACACTTTTAAAATATAAACGATTTACGAAGAGAGAATAGCAGTCCTCAGAAAACGTTTGAAATATGAACGCCGAGGACACACGAATAAGCAAGCGCCTCAAAGCGAGGCAAATGTGTGTCGACGACGACGACGAATGCAATCTCGAAAATCCTCCCTTATTAATTGCACGGGACACCCCATAATGCACAGAACACCCGACACAAATTAAGGGTTGCGTTCTCGTACCTCGAACGCAAAAACGAGTTTCTCTCCAACACCACAACCCACGCCAAAAGAATGAGCAAAATGCCTCCATTCGGACATAATAAAAGTATTGCTACCATCAACACGTTAGAGACGAGAAGAAAAAAGTCTACCAACTGATATTGAAGTTATTACTTGAAAAAAAAAAGTTTGTGGTTGCTATCCTGTACTTACAACAGGCTGATAAGCACGCAAAAAGCGAATTAAATGTATTCTTATGGCTGCTCCCTTAACGGACGTCTGATTCTATCTGCTTTCTTTGTTTAATTTTATATTTTAAAATATCCATACAAGAATATGATTTGTTACGGTGAACGTACGGAGAGGATTTTTGCAACAGCACAATGGAAACAGATTCCTCTTTTTGGGGCAGTCATTACAGTCAGACTCGCTGCATTTCATGCATTTCCAGACGCCATTGCACTTTTTTGGACATCCACAGTGAGAACGAGGGTCCGAGCTGCCACATCCTTTTTGCAGATGATCAGGACCTGAAGAAAATTTCAGGAATAATGAAAGTCTCATAATTTAACAAAATATTACCTATCCCTTAGACTCAACAATTTGAGGCCATGCTTCACTTGACATTCATGCTACATGTGTGAAATTGGCCAAACGTGAGGTCAGGAGGGAGGAGGCGTCTCTATTGTTTTCGGGTACTTGTCTGTGACCGAGTCATCATGACAGTGTGACGTCACATAGCAACGACTCAGAGCTTCGCGCCGCTTGATCAGTTTAGCGTGGAGAAGCCATCGAAGTTAAACAAAGAAAGGGCTAATACAGGCTTTTGTTCAGCGTTGGTAAAACAATTTGTCGTAAGTGTGCAAGCTTTGTTGCTTATATTGTTTGTGTGTAAAAGCTGTGTTTGTTTTGTCCGCACGTTTGTGTTAAATTCTACCCAATCCACTTCGGGTCAGTGGCGTGGGCGCCATTTTGAACTCGGAACTAGATAAATCCACCCTAAACGTCAGCCGTTTTCTCTTTAAATTGTTAACCAAATCTCCTCAGAAGAGGAGGTTTAATTCATTAATAACAGAAGTTTGATACGATAGTTGATTTGTGTTGATGTAACGAGCCATTTTGCTCATCAATCCTTTTGAATGTGAAGATACTGTGTTGAATCGCGTGTGGTTTCTTGACTGGGGTAAATTTTGCAGACTTTAACGCTGTCATTGTGTGTCAAGTTTGCTTGTTTGTTTACTGCTTATGTCTAAGGTTTGCTGGTTAATCTGGTGCCCTCTATTTTGATCAAAGTAATCGCTGGCCTTTGCTGCTTTGAAAATTTACTGCTGTTGGTTGTTTTATTCTGTTATGTTATTGTTGGTAAAATTTTTCTATTTGCATTTGTCTGCAGTTTTTGTTGGCTTTTTTTCCCCGTATTTTACTTGCCTGTGTCATTGTTGCTTGTTAGCAGTGTTGTTGGCTTCTGTATTTGCCTTTAAAAAGATTATTCTTTTAATTAATTTAGTGTAACTATTTCTTGAGAAAAGAAACAATAATAATAATATTAAAGACATATAAAAGAGACAGAAAAAAATAGTTTAAATAAAAAGTACATAGCTTAATTTAAGAAGTTACATTATTTTAAAAAGGAAAAATTACTTAGTGAGAAAATTAATAAAGTAAGATCATATTTATATAATATATATCTATAATTATTTACTTCAGAAGAAGAAAACATCATGATGAATAAAAATATTTTATTGTGTATATATTTGACAATGGGCTTTTGTTGTATCTTGTGATAGCTGTTGTGCGTGTCCATATTGTTTTGCAATGGTTGCAATATCTTTCCCAGGCCTTTCAAACCTTCATGTGCCCTCTGCATCCCTTCAAAGCCCCCATCTTTTTGGAGACACAAATCCCTCACTCCTTTGAGTTATAAAGTAAAAATTTGCGTGTAGTAAAAATGTTGGTCTCCTCTGTTTTGTCCTTTTTTTATTATCCACTTCAAAGTGACGGTAATTCAAAACTTCAACCTCTCAAACTTCCTTGTGTCCCTTTTAGCCTTAACCACCATTCTTTTTACACTGACGTTTTTGTTTTACAGGAAAGTATTGTGCATGGTTTCTTTATGGCAAATGATTAAGTATAGATCAACTTTAAATTGTTTCTTAGAAATGCTTCTACTCCCTGCTGTTATTACCTTGAAACTATTTCTATCTTTGCTTGATCCAGTTTACAAAATTTTGTTACATGTAAAGCCCCAATTCAACTTTTCACTGGTACAATATTTTTGGAGATTAAAATCACAGCTTTTTTTTCTCCTGCCTAATGACCGTGTGCCTTTTTGTTTCTCATGGCTTTTACTGAACCTTGGTATTACAAAAGTTGTTCTTTAAACTGTGAACTTCAATATCCTGTTTACTTGGCAACTGCTGCTTTTTTGCTGATAATTTCTGCACTCCCATTTTCATTCTTTGTGGGTTTATATGTTGTGACTATTATTATATTTGGGGAGACCTTTGATGTCAGTTCCAGATCCTGTACAGAAATGCCACTCCTTTTTCCAATTTTATATCTCTCATTTGGTGTACTTTTAACTTATCCCTGTGCCAGACTGCTTGAATTACACCACCCTGGTTTCCTTTTTAGCATGTTGATAAGATCTAAAAGGTTGATGACAACAATTCAATTGTTGATATAACAGGCAAGCCATGCACCCTCACTTTTACACCATATGCCACAATAAAAGATCTAAGATCTCAAATAAATACTAAATTCAGAATAACAAGTGATTTGTACTGGTTGTCATGCTGTGGAAAGCCTTTATTTGATTTTTTTACTTTTGGAAGAAATAAGAGGAACAGTTTTTTATGCATGGGCGATTGATGGGAGGTGTACAATGCTGTCTGAAGGGATGTGAAAATGAGGCAGGATCAAGAAAATTTGATAGTATGGTTGGGCGGTATGAACTGAAATGTGCCCCTGATGATGTTACACCTGAAAATCTCAAAGATCTTAAGGTATGTGATAAACATTACGGCAGTTTATCAGCAAGAGGGCATAAGCCTCCTAGGGGGAAAAGCTCCACTAGATCACGCAGCGATGCCCAGCTGGGCATCCTGAAAGTTACACCATGTATAGTGACTTGTTCACAATGTGGCAACAAGGTTTGCCCGAGTAGTGATGTTCCCTGCAAGAAACACCACATAAATATTTTTAAAAATACGTTTTCAGTGGGATGCAATTTTTTGGATGAAAGAACTGGCAATAAGACTGATTTACATAATGACTTGTATAGTGTAGATCCTTGTGATGGAACTTTTCCAGACTACATATGCATGTCATGTCAGCCTTTCTATTTAAAATCCATTAAAATAGAGCACGAGTACAAAGAAGCTCAAAACATCTTCCACCAAAAACAAGGTTGTTCAATTTCCACAAAAACGACAGATAATGACAGCAACAAGCATGAGTTTTTTGAAGAAACAACTATTAATCCAACTAAAGGACAAGCCACTGTGCTATCAGAAAAAATGGTCTTGGATTTGCTGTGTCTGATGCTTTAAACTGTAAAGCAGGCATTTTTACAGATGTGTTGAATGAAATAATGACACAAACTGCTCCAAAAGAACCAGTAGATGCAGGAAATGACAGTGAAGTACAGTCATCACCTCTGCCAGTTTATACAGTTTTTCAAACAGTTATTTCACGTATTTTTCCATGGACAGTGTCATTTACTCAGCACACTACAGGTAATACCATGAAGGTTACGTTTTCTGTTCCAAATATCGGAAAAGGTGGTGTAATAACGAAGTGGAAGAAGTTAACCCTTTTTCTTCCTTCCGAAATAAAAACATTTCCTTCAAAGGATTTTAGTCCATTTACAGTAGAATTCTTGGGTAACAAAATTGACCATGAGGAACTCCCACACAATATTTTTCAAGAAAACATATTAAACTCTGGTTTGGGTGTCATGCTTAAAACTATTGAAAACTTACCGGTTTGTTCAGGTATATATGATCCAGCCCTTGTTGATATGGCTGAAAGAAAAAGGGAAGCAAATTTATACTTTGTGGATGAAAAAGGAGCAAATGTAGATGGAGAGATTGTCAAGTGCTTTTGGAGCTTAAATTGCACCTACAAACTACCTGTCCATTCAAAAACCAGATGCCACAAATGTCAAGATATTTTACGATCTTGCTTTTGTTGGAAAACAAATCCTTCATCTGAATCATTTGAGTCTAAAACAGCCTATGATTCACACACTAAACTAAGTACTCTTTCACGTGATGAACTCATAGCCAGAGCAAAAAAATCTACACAAAGTGGTTGCTCAAAGCAAAAAAAGCAAAACAATATTACATTATTAATATTATTATTCGCATGAATTTCAAATGGTCAA
The DNA here is from genome assembly GCA_942486035.1 of Porites lobata. Taxonomy (NCBI): domain Eukaryota; kingdom Metazoa; phylum Cnidaria; class Anthozoa; order Scleractinia; family Poritidae; genus Porites; species Porites lobata. The sequence goes on from CALNXK010000298.1 coordinate 253,891, forward strand.
AACACAAGATCTTTGGGAATATAGGGAATTTGAAAGATCTCTCATGCCAAAAGCTGGCAATAACCACGATCATCTTGAACAAGTAAGACGTTTCATTTTGAAAAATGGTTTTCAAGAACCAATAATTATACCATGTGATCTTACAACTGGAAGAGCCTATATCACTGAAGGAAACCATCATCTTTGGATGGCCATTCAGGAAGGTATACCATTCATACCATGTCGTGTTATTCCTCACGGGCTGCCCGCCAATGGCTCTTCCAAAAAGCTTGAAATTTATTTTTCCACTTTAAAATTTGGGGAAACAGTACTTCCTGAACATATGGGATTGACGGGTGCATAAAACAATAACCTTCATAAAAGATGTATCAAATCTATTTCTGTTTGTATACATAAACTTCAACACTATCATAATTATAGTACTTTGACAACAGAGATTCCTTGCACCCCTGATCAAAAATTATTTAATGGAATATTGCAGTTAATATTGTACAATGCAATTGCACATAGATTCTAGCCTAGCAGTGTTATCCCTCTAGCATTAATATATGGAGAGCCGTTTGTAGAGCCTGAACATTAATTTTATAACCTGCATGTATTTCAGGAGCTATCTATTTTCCATTCAAAAAATTACGTTTTCCTGATGTTGATTCATGCACAAAACATGCATATAAGTCTCCTGTTGTTAGAAGTAAACGAGTAAATTTCAAAACTTACCACTGATATCTACTGCCAACCTGTTGTAGCAGGTAGTGACTTGATGTAAGCAGATTACATTTATGTCGTCTCCACATTTTTTCATTCCATCGACTTTAAAGGGATTGATGAGAAGAACTACGCGCTTTGGCTCGCTGAAACTCGGCGTACATTAAGCTCAATGTATCATATACCAATCCTCCTATTCTGAGATCAGGATATTGCCACACCACCTCGCACGTTGCCCGAAAGCGATAAACGATCATACAAACTGTGCCAATTTATAGACACTTCGCGGTACCTTTCTTTGCCTCATGTGATGCTTTTGAAACATTTTCCGACTGAACCTTATGGCAAATATTTCCATGTTATGTTTCAAAAGCTCTGCCTTATTGAAGAAGGCAAAAGATGAATCCAAACATTCAGAAAATTGACATCCTTTGCAACGTAACGAACAAGAAATTTGCCCGCCATTTTGAAAATCAGCGATGTATGACGTGACGTCACACTGGCAGTGATCAGTGAACCAATGTTTACCCTAGAGACGGCCCCTCCCTCCTGCGTGAGGTTAAAATGGCCGTTTTGTGCTTTTTTTTTTTCCGAAAAAAAAATGACAGGTTCAACAAAAGGATAAAACGAGACCAATGACAAACTATGTTAATCAAACAAGCTTGGTCAATCAAGGATATATTCACTTATATACATTGTAGTTCAGTTTTTATTCTTGGTTTAAATTTTGTTTTCCTTTGTTTTTGGGTATGGTAATGTATGATAATGAATTTGAAACAAAGGAAAATAAAATTTAAACCAAGGATAAAATTGAACCACAACATATGCCTGGTCAAAATTGCAACTGTGACTGTTTTTACGAATCAAGAGCTTTTGGGTGCCTTCGAGGTTATCTCATATTTGACACGCAGATGAACCTAGTATAATTGACCACTCCAGAAAATACCACAACATACCATAATGCTCTTTGTTTGTCACCCCAAAATTTTGCATAAGCATTGTTTGCAGTTTCTCTTGGGGCCATTTTAACTCCCAAGAGACATTGAAGACAATGCTTATGCAAAACTTTGGGGTGACAAATAAAGAGCATTATGGTATGTTATGGTATTTTCTAGAGTGGTCAATTGGCCTAGCTCTTCATGAGTTCTCCGTAGCTCAAGTGAATAGAGCGCCCGCCCGGTGTTTGGAAGGTCATAGGTTCAAATCCTGTCGGGGACTCAGATTTTTTCTTTGTCCCATGATCGTGACATGCTGATCATTCATTTTCACATTTGTTTCACCGACCATAAAATTTACCATCTTTTATTCTTTCACCACACATTGCGACATCGACATTGCTGATCCTAGCGGTATGCAGGATGCTTGTCAAATATATGTAAAAAAAAGTATATGGCCTAGCTCTCCATGAGTTCTCCGTAGCTAAAGTGAATAGAGCGCCCGCCCGGTGTTTGGCTGGTCATAGGTTCGAATTCTGTCAGGGACTCAGATTTTGTCTTTGTCCCATGCTCGTGACATGCTGATCACAAGTTATCAAATGTTATAAGTTTTTGTTTACGATCGGGGGAAAGGTTAAGCTTCTTCAGAATGATCGCCGATAAAGCAAACGAAGTCAAAAGACAGAACAAACTCTTTAGAGAAAAACATTGGCAAGTTTTATGTGCAGTTGGATAAAGAAGGAGACGAGAAAAAACCTGAACCCGAAACACAGGACGCTACACAATTTTGGAATGATATCTGGGGTAACCCAACAGAACATAAAGGGATGCTGGTTGACTCAAGACGATCCTAGAGGAATACAACTATTGACGTGGAGAAGGTGAAGAACATCCTGAATTAAAAGAATGCCCAATGCCCTGACAGAAAAATTTTACTACGTTACATGAGAGGATTGCGGACCAATTACAAGTGTGCCTAGAGCTGGCGTGGGGAGAACCCCAAGGGAGGACTCTGTTAATTCTGAAGGTGTTACAAAGGAAAACATACCAAGCAAGTGCAAGCCGATAACCCGCCTTCCGCTTATGTGGAGGTTGTTCATAGGAATGATGTCGGGGAAGAAATATACGGTTTTTTAGATGATAGAAACCTCCTACGAGAGGAGCAAAAAGGGTATAGGAAGAAAGCAAGAGGAACTCACGATCTCCTGTTCATTGACAAGATGGTCGTAAGGCATACCATAGAAATCTGGCAATGACATGCACTGATTACAAAAAGGCCTATGATATGGTGCCTTATTCTTGGATAGAACAATGTCTAAACCTATTTGGAATTGCAGAATAAAAAGAAGCTATTGAGTGAAAGCATGAAAAACTGTATAACAGAACTTACCTCGGGTTCTGTTTTTTTGGGAAGTGCACATCCAAAGAGTCATCTACCAAGGAGATGCACTATCACCCCTCCTGTTTGTTATTGCAATGATTCCATTAAACCCGCTACTTAGAAAGTCGTGATTTGCGTACGAATTTAATGGGAAATGAACAAATCACCTGTTCAGTTTATGGAAGACCTCAAACCTTATGCTAATACTGAACAGGGCCTAGGGTCTCTGGTCCACACTGCGCTGGATTTTAGTGAAGATATCGGGATAGATTTTTTGGGATTGACGAATGCGCAAAACTAATGCTTCGGAGAGGAAAAGTAAAAGCATCTGATGGAATTAAATTGCCTCAGTTAGGGAAGAGAAATAAATTCATTGGACGTTATGAATTTGAAGCAGCTATGAATAATTGGGGATTCTGGAGGCTGATAGGGTTATCTACTAAGAAATGAAAACTAGCCTGACAAAACAGTTTCTCCGGTGTGTGAGAAAACTGTTGAAATCAAAGCTTAATGGTGGCAATGTAATAAAAGGAATTTTAAAATACGTGGGCAGTTTCTATCCTTAGATAGTCTGCAGCATTCATTGACTGCACAAAGGAGGAGTTTAAAGAGCTTGACAGAAAAACCAGGAAATATCTTACAATCGACAGTTCTCTCCACCCGAGGGATAGCACTGTCGCCAGATTATACCTGCCATGGAAGCTAGTTTGAAGAGGTTTGTGTTCGTTTGGGGACTGCGTGAAGATTGCAAGGTTGGGTCTGTTTGACGACTTTGCGAAGAGTGAAGAGGCTCTTTTGGTAGCAGCAAGAGCGAGTAATAAGAAAGTTCTTTTTACAGATGGCACATAACGTGGTTTTCAATACCACACTGCATATAAAAAATAAAATTGCTAAAATAAATTACTTAAAATGACAAAACCAAATAAAATTAAAAAATCAAATGAACTATGAAAATTCACATCTAAGAAAACTGGAATAAAAAACCTAGATCCTTCTATTGAGAGTTAAAAGTTTTAAGTAACGATATTTTAAAAGCGTTATAAGGTATAGACATCTCATCTCTACTGGAAGGGAATTCCAATCTTTCAATGCACTATTAAAGGATCTGAGGAGTCCCAAGTGACTGATAATGAGGGCTGGCCACACTTTTGTTGGGCTCGTATTTCTTTTGGTTTTACTTGTATCGGCATGTCCGTTAAGCAACAGCAGCTTAACCTTCCGTTATCTATTAAACATCATGGTGTATCCACGGAGAGTCATTATTTCGTCTGGAAACATTTCCTTCACCGAGAAAAGTCGGAGTTTTTTCGATGGAGTTTCTGTTTCAGTTGGAGTTCTCGGATTCTTTCTATTAGAGATTTTTCGCATAACCGTCCACAATACCCGTTAATGATCCACTACAGTGGGAAACACCAACTACATAATTATGCAAATTTGATTCCGGTAGGGAATTCATTATTATCAGTGAAATAAGGCAGCACAAGAAAAGTTGCAACTGATTTCTTCATTGATTCCTTAACAGTGTGCACAGATTGTTTCTACATTTGAATTTACGGATACCTGGTATATTAAAGTTAATCTGTGTCAACTGAATCTTACTTGTCCAGCATATTTTGTATGTTGTCCATCATTTGCATTGCCTTACTGCACATCTCCACGAGAGCCCTACTCGCCTGCTTTGCTAGTTTTCCGCGTGAACCGATTATTTTCTTTCCTTTTTTGTCATTCTCCGCTGGCTTCAGGGCGGTTGGGAGTAACCAATGGTTCGAAATTGTTGGCTTCGATTTCTTCTTCACTAGAATCGGTGAAATTGACAAAAAGATTCGCGGCATGTGCAAATTTGCTTGATTTTCTTAACTCGGGACTTGCATGTTTATCGTTGAGTAGCGAGTCTTACTTTGCCTTTGGTCTCCGACATGCTTTTCGTATGGCTTGTTGATGATCGTGAGGAAGACGGAGAGATTTTTGCACGTTCTGGTTAACAATCCTTTGAATGTGCTTTAGCGTTGCGGTAACTATGTTTAAGCAAAAGACGACAAACTGCATTATATTAACTCCACAAAATTTATGCTTAATGTGATAGACTTCAAGAGAGCTGCATAATTACGACGCCTCAGTGACGCTTGGGACTTAAAAAGCGATTATGAATTTATGTCAAAAGAAACAATAATCGGAGGAAAAAGAAAGTTTTCCACCTTCCTCAGATTGAGTTCAAAAGCTGCAATTTTTTTTCGAATATATGAAGAAGGAGTTTAAAAATTGAGAAGCAAATTATTGATTAACTTTTTGGTAACTCAGAAGCTTTGAGTAAAGGCTGAACTAAGTTTTTTTACAGGACAAAATTAACATTTTCTATGAAATGTGTAATGTCAAGAGAGGATGATCCTCTCTTGGTAATATTTTAGCTCCCGCACGGCCTATTAGCTAATTTATTGCGTTCGGTGTGCCAATATAAAATATAATCGACCAAAAAAATTGTCGCGTGTGTAAACTTTAGAACCACAAAAAGTGATGGAGTAGATTATAATTCCAAACCGTCAGGTAAACAATAACTGACATCTTAGACTTTTGGCCATTCTTTCTACCTCAGTGTCACCACTAATTGCGTTTTCAGTTGGGCGCTCTTTCTGCACATACTCATCATGCACATTATCATTTTTTAAGGTTTCAAACTGTCAGGTCGTGTGATTAAAGAGCTTCTAGATTAATGTCTTATCCAAGATATCAGCAGGTGTTTTTTAAAAAAGCGAGAAAAGAAATATTGCCTTACACTTAAAAAACTCATGTTATAATAGCAAGAAATAAAAATGACATAAAAATGAAATAAAAATATAGAAGGAGAATAAGAGAATAGAAAGAAAACAACGTTTTGTTTATGTCCTCCAGGTAACGCTATAAAGTTGAATTTGAATAATTCGAATAAGAAATGACACTTTTTTCAAACCATATTAAAATCGTTTGCGCCACGTTTCAGTTGTTTCGTGACTCTACTAACTGAATTTAGTCTTTCTTGCTCCATTGACGAAGAAAACATATTTTCCTCCAGACTGTAACGTATCTGTGTTTTGAAGCGTCGAAGAAAATATAGAAACAGCTGCAAAAATGCTAAGAGACACTCAGAAGAGAAACCTGTCAGGGCCCACTGCAGCAGCTTTTTTGTAATTAAGGTGGCCCGAACCTATTTATTGGCGCGTTGGTTATGTGTTTTAATCGCGTTTTTCGGCAGAAATGATTTAACCGATTTCTATGATTTTTGGCATCCTTAATAAAGAATGGTCGAACTTTAAGAAAATGCTATTTATTTTCTTATAGGTGAAAAAACATTTGAGATATCGGCATATGTTTAAAACCGCATTTTTTTAAAAAATGTCAATAATTTCAAAACCCTAAGACAGATTTTTCTCTAACTTCGGCAAATAAGCCTCAGAGCTCTCTAGTTTTATATCTGCAAGTTTGAAGTCAATCGTGAACGTAGAACTCGCTGCACAAATAGCTGGTCAAATTAAACCATAAAATGCAACGCTTTTAAACATGTGTGAAAGTTGACGCACGAAAGAGGAAACTGCCGGCGGACTATCTCCTATCTTCAGTTGCAAGAAACTGAGTAATCGGAAACATACGGCGAATACAGTTTGCAATACAAGAAAGAAAACTTTATGCTGAATGCGGGGCAAGATAAAATAATTTCTATTTATCGAATTTACTTTGTATTTGTCGCTCTCTTTTCGAAACCTATCTTAACAAGGCAAATTATATTATCTACGAAAAACTCTTAATAGGTTTTAGCGTCGCAGGCTTTCCGTTTTGAGGAGAAATAAGGCCACCAACTCCAATACTTCTAACCGTCCATTTTTCAGCTGCGCTGAAAGCCCTTGTACTTGATGATTTATATATTCAAGGTTTTTAGACTTGACATCACATTCGCACGGGAAGTTTGCCACTTGCGGATAAAGATGAAGAGAATATGACAATCGTCTTATTCTTTTCATTAACCCCAATGGCAAAATGCCCGTGCGAATGTGATGGCAAATCTTTCAAACTTGAATAAATTACCTAATATAAGGGTTTTCGTTACAGCTGAAAATAGATCGGTTGAAGTACTTGAGTTGGTGGCTATATTTCTCCTCAAGACGGGAACCTTCAGTGCTAAAAACTGGTACGGGATTTCCGTACATGTTATATCGTGCTTTGTTGAAATTTTTTGCGAAAAGAGAAGGGAAAATACACAGTAACTTTGATAAACAGAAGTTATTTAACCTTTCCCGCATTCAGCATACGGTTAATTGTTTTTTTTGTATTGCGAACTGTATTCGCAATAGGCTTCGGATTACTCATTTCTTGCAACTGAAGCTTTGGGCAAGAATCCCCTTGTAGATAGGAGATAGTCCGTCGGTAGTTGTCCTCTATTTGTGTGTCAAATTTCACAACTGTGTTAGCATTGCATTTTAAGGTTTAATTTGACCAGCTATTTGTGCAGCGAGTTCTACGGTCACGATTGACTTCAAACTTGCAGATATAAAACTAGAGAGCTCTGAGGCTTATTTGCCGAAGTTAGAGAAAAATCTGTCTTAGGGTTTTGAAATTATTGACATTTTTTGTAAAAATGCGGTTTTAAACATATGCCGATATCTCAAACCTTTTTATACCTGTAAGAAAATAAATAGCATTCTCTCAAAGTTCAACCATTCTTTATTAAGGGTGCCAAAAATCATAGAAATTGGTTAAATCATTTCTGCCGAAAAACGCGATTAAAAAACATAACCAACGCGCCAATTAATAGGTTCGGGCCACCTTAACCCTAACATAGAGGTATGATTGACAACTGAAAGAGGTAGTCGTCGTGTTCTCTTGTTCGACATTTTTTTCGCTTTTATTATAACGAAACTCTCTTGGGCCATAATTACTCCGACCAACAAACAAACATTACAGTTCACTTTCAGCTAAGTTTGAAAAGGCGCGGGGAATAGCTTCTCGCAATAAGAACACTGAAAAACAACCCACTACGTCCCTGAATACATAGCCTGGTCATATGGATTCTGGGTGTTCTTGTTCTCATTAAAACACTCCCGTCTATACAGTAGCTGAAGTTGGATCACAACAGGTGGAATGTAAATTTGTCAGTTAACGGCCAATGAAATTTATGGTTGTCATAAACACTGCATCATGGTTAAACAAACATGTCCAAACGACATTACTACTGTTTACAAACTTCAAAGGGACAGAAATTCGCCTAACTGGGAAACTTGAGAAAATAATATTAGGACAAACGATCAAAATTCGAGAAGTGAGGTAAGAGAAAAATGTGGAAATGAAGATACTTCCGTTTGGCTCGCTTTAATGAGCGTTTAGTCCCATTCCGCTTACGGTAGTACAGTAGCTGATTAGTTCAGTGTGAAACTCTTACTGAAACCATCACACAAAAGGTTCTGTCTGCACACGTGATCCTTTTTTTGGACGGTGAAATATCTTATCAAACAGGAAATAAAGGACAATAACGATCTGCCGTTTGGATCTCAAGAGTGATGATCTTTTTTTTTTCTTTTGAAACTGGTACTGGCCCAATAACCCTAACGTTATGCATGACTGTATGCTGCATTTTATCTTGAACTTAAAGGGACTTCCTTCCCCCCACAAAAAAGTTGTTCCAACTGAATGATTTTCCCATCAGTGGACAGCCTTTAAATCTTCTCTACCAGGTGAGGTATATTTTATGGATGGTGGCGCTGCTGGAGGCCTGTAACCTCACCAAACGTGGTCGCCATCTTGGATTTTATCAAGAATTAGAAATCAGTTAAAAACCGTCAGTGACAATTAATAATTCTTTTGTGCCAAACATGTAAAATACCACATAAATAATAAGCAATTATTGGAAGAGGTTGAGCAAAATATCGTGATTTGTCAGTAGCGAGCAGATCAACTATTTGCCTCAGCCTTCGGCTTCGGCAAATAATTGATCTGCGCTGACAAATCACAATATTTTGCGATACCGAGTTCAAAAATTGTTTTGTCATTCGATCACTGAGCTTGTTTTTTAATAAATAATATCTTCGGAAAGCGGTTGGTGCGAGCTGCCTTCCAGAAGTAATGACAGAGATCACATAAACGAGCGAGGAGCAAGCGTGGTTTCATTTACGCACGAGCAGAATAGTATTTGTAGCCAAAAACAGTTGAACGACATTGCGCATGAGCACACCATTATTTTTAGGCAGTTATTTTCAGGTCACGTGGCGGGCTCTCGGCCAATGAAAAAGAAGAAAAAATTTGCATAGAATGATAATACACTTTGCTTCATTTTAACCACAAGCTTTACTTTTTAAGTTAAAGAAGTTGAAAAAACATGCATTTTCACTCAAAAATGGCTTGAGCACATCCTACTTATGGCAGCATATCTCGTAACCATAGTAATTGACCATCACTAAACTTGTCTCAGCGGGGGTCGCAAACAACAAACCCCCTACCGCCATCCTTGTACGCCGGAGACTTAAGCTGTGTCGCCCCTAAATGTGCGGTTTTTCACCTTGCCTATTAACGGAGTGCATCACAGCCAACCAACTCATTGAGTAAAAGAAACATCAACTTAGAATCAGTATTGAAAAGCGATTGATCAGTGTATTAGTAAATGATGAATAAAAGTCCAAATACTAAAAGCGGAACAGTACACCATTCGAATTATTTTTGCTTTTTGTATATATTACTGAACCTTGGACTTGTTAAAGCAGCGCTGTTACAGAATTGAGCTCTCTCTTTTTTTTGCAGCAACTAAAATGAAAATTTGGCATTTTTTCCCACTGGGTAAAACTGGTACAGCTTATCTCTTTATATGCTTTAATGCATATGTTGAGAGAAACTCTTTTTCAATTCAACTGTTTATTTTACAAGTCAGTTGACAATAGTTGTTCAATAGAATTAGAACGACGGAACTGAAGATTTTTAACGAAACATAATATAGTGTATTGGGTGTAGTAGCTCGGTTGGCAGTTTACTTTCTTTTCTTGTTTTAAGGGCAAAAAATTTAAAAAAAGAAAGAAAAAACGAAGACGTCACATATTAATAATATTGTTCTAAAGCTTTAAAACCTTTAAGGATTAGCCTATAAAAATTGCAAATACCATTTATAAAAAGATATACCCTAACAATGCATTCGATGTGTCTTGGTATCGAAAGAGCGAAGAAGTACATTACAGTTCACTGTCAACTCACCACTAAGGAAGATCAGGAATATACATGTCAAAAGGAAGTTACCACCAGTCATTCGACTTCTTGAAAGCGGATTAGCTCCTTTATCACAGGGCGTTAAGCAATTCCTCAAATAACAACGAAGTATACTAAACAGAGATCTGCAGCTGGAGCCTGAAGAGTTAATATTGTGTGTTAATATGTTAATATTGTGTTAATGTTTTAATATTGCTGACGCAAATGAGTTAAATTTCTATGCATCATACAATATATATATATTTTTTATCATAAATCGTAAACTTTCCATTTTGGGTTCTGAAAGTTGAAAAACAGTGGTGTAGTGATAGAACTGTATTTAAAGTTTGAATTTAAAAATTTGCTTGTGATAAAATGCCTTTATTGCAAGTTGTCACTATAATGAGATACTTCATTAACATTTTGGTTGTCACGGACGCTGACAAAGTGTATTAAATATTTAAAAATCATTAAGGAATAGACTTTTTGGCGAAATCGCAATAAAGAAAAAAATATCTATACAGACTTTACAGTCTCGTAGAACTTTTCCCAAATTCAGAAAAGTTTTCTGATTAAAGTCAAGAAAACATAGACCTGTAATTTCGCTTACATGTATCACTCACTTTTATCACTTTTCATGGGTCATTAGGCACAAAAATTAATTAAAGTTATTAATGTTAACTAAAGGCGGTCTCTCATCGCCAACAGGTGATTATAAAAAGAAAATTTCAACCAACCGGTACCATTCTAAGCAGCTGGTTTTCGAAGCGTCTATATGGCAATAAGGAGTGAATTTGTTTAACTATACCATGGTTGAACAAATTAACAGAATATGCAGGCGACTCAATAAATAATATCTTTAAAAGAAATGATGCAGATTGTGGCCCTTTAATTTATTTCGTTCCCTTCAATACGTTCTTTAGAAATGATAATTATAATAATTAAACAATACTTGTATTAAACGTTAACGAATATGACGTTGACCTTACAAAAAAGCAAAAAAGGAAAAAAAAAATGAAAATGAGAGATTTTATGCCGATTGGACAGGCAGGTTACTCCACCAACCTGGGGTCCCCCACCTCTATGTAAACAGACCCTTAAACGGCAGATGCTTAAAATTGAAGGTGGAGCAGCTCAAAATTCATTTTCATAGGAAACCTTCCTCTGGTTAAATATCTCCACTGTATTCTGTAACACGTATGATAATAATAACAGTAATAAAAGGTAGACAGAAAATTTGTTCTAATGCATGGAAATTTCGATCATTCGGATCACTTTTTATATCCACAAAGCCGTTTAGACCTTTTTAAAATATGGTCATTAAATAAACTTACAAAACAAACGAGCTTAATAGAACTTTTTCAACCATTGGTCATCGATTTAACAAATTGACACCAGGATTGAAGACAAAATTCCTTCCTCCTTCGAACCACGATTCGCTTTTTCCAACCCCCTCTTTTTGATAGCAATTACTGGCGCGCGCGTGAGAAATCACTCAGTTATTGCTAAAATTAAAACAGAATATCAGTAACGTTTAATGATGCAGTTTCTCGCTGCCAACGGGCAAATATGAAAGGCTGAAAAGCCGTTAAAATTGTTTTACCTTCCCGGAGGAAAGAAAAACGACAAAATAACGCTAATAACCAATCAACTACGAACTACTTACTAGTTTTAATTTACTTAATAACTACGTAATACTCCTTTCTGAAAAGTCAATTCATATGGCCTAACGTCAATGCACAAGCGCAAGTCAGTCTTACGGCACTCTAGCACCTTCCTCATCGGTGAGGTAAAAGGTGAAATGAGTTTGCGGAATGGCATGTGGCATGGCTTGCGGAATGACATAATTATGCGGAATGTAATATACGCAGAACGACCCAAAGAAATAAATTAAATTGAAAAGTGCAGTAGATTTCTGGATTACAGATCATGAATGTTTGACACGGGGCGTTCATTTAGTCTCAAAAATGATCTGATCTGTCCGCCGTATTAATAAATAATCCCTAGAATTGTAGCTAGTCCGACTTCACGTTCAACAAGCGTTCTTTTCCCTATAGCGTTTTAACATTTGACTATATTAAAATGGTGGGCAGAAAGAGAGAAAGGATTATCCAAAACACCTAAAATAAATTAGTAAGTATTAATTATAAGTATTACATAGACACGAATGCAGTAAAGCTTATCACTACTTTCTCCTCTATAAGCACGGGCTATAATAATTAGGTTTGAACACTGAAATAGTCAAATCCTCTATCTCGGTAGAGGTGTTAGGGTTAGGACTTCGGAGCTTAAGATCCCGGGTTCAATATGCTTGCTTATGACACTTTCGATCTTCTTTTTTCTCAAAAATATTGAAGGGACTTAGAAAATCTTAAGTTTCAGACTTAGAAAAGATGGGTGACGCACTGTCGCTGATGTGTTATCAGTGGTGAGCTGCAGAGAATGCATGATATTACTGTGACTAGGATGCTCTCGGTGCTCTAGCTTTGTATCTGGAAAGCGTTGTTATCTTCTTCTCATGTAAGTGCGCCCATTTTTTGGAATTTTCTAAACTTATAATTTACCAATAGATAATACAGATCGAAAATTAAATAAAACTGCAAGAATTACTAAAAGTAAAAGAAATGAGAATAAAAAGTATACGATGTTTTCTACAACTCGGGCTATACGTCAGTTTCCTTCCTCGCTAACTACCGTTATAAAAAAGGCGAAAAAATGTTTGAAGCTTAGAACCATAGCCTGAATTTTTAAAACGAGCACATAACTCAAAGGGGTACTATCTCACTTGACTAAAAATAAAGGTGTACTATCTCACCTGACTGAAAAAACAGAGCATAACTGCATCGAGAAGTTGTTTTGTCAACAATGGCAACAAAAATTTATGCGATGACTTACCCGCCAAGTAAGATTCCAAATATTGTGTTACCAGAAATTTGCAGTCAGCTTTCCATAAAGTCGAAACAGGTTCTCCGCAGTATTACCAATACACGATGCGCTCTAGATTAGGTCGAAATAGTATAACGAAAACGGGTCGATTTTTAACGTCTCCTTGTTTTAATGTGCTTCCCGTAAAATCCTCTTTTGAAGCACGCCATATGCTAACTGTTCATAAAATTTCTTGGATCAAAGCAGGTGGAAAATATTTGTCATGGCATCATATAAGTATGTATTTAACGGTGCAACGGTAAAACAGTGGTTTCAAACGACCAATCAATATCAAAGAATATCATATCACATTTCGATACAAATTAGTCTAAGAGAAGAAATTTACCTTATTAGAAATTCTTGGAAAACGAGTGACATAGTGACATACACTAATACTAGTTAGATAACTCGCCAAATAATTTTGAACCTTTAAAAGACATTATTCTTCTTTTCAATGATACAGTGTGCAAAGGGGTAATATAAGACTATTAGGGGCTATTTGCATGATGCAGGAATGACTTTCACTCGGAATAAGTTTCGTTCCAGAATTTGATTCACATGACAAAATGACTGGCTTAAGGTTGATTTCCACTGTCGCGTAATTTTTACGAGCGTACACATGTAAATTTTACGCGCGTAAATAAAATAGAGGCAATGTATGGACGGTCACGCGTAAGCGTGAACGTTGAGCGAGGTTCATCTAGCTTTTACGTTTATGCACGACTTTTCATACATTGCCTCTATTTCATTCACGCATATAAATTTACGCACGTTAAAAAATTACGCGACACTGGAAATCAACCCTAAGTGTACGGACGTAAATTTTACGCTCGTAACAAAATAGAGGTAATGTATGGAAGGCCGTGCGTAAACGCAAGTTGAGCGAGGTAACATGTTCGCACTTAACCTCAAGTTGAAGTAGTTTTTTTTTTTAAAAAAAGAAAGAAAAAAAAAAGAATATTGGCTGCCTCCCCAATTTGCTTAATTCCGGATCAGTGTGAAATTCTTACTGACGCAATTACACACATTATACAAACATGGGAAAATAATTTTATTCAAAACTGAAATTTCATTTTTAAGTTGTTGAGTTTGAAAGGTTCAGAAAGTTGAAATGATTAGAATAAATTAAAAAAATAATAAAGAAATTTCTCGGCTTAAAGTGTGTCTGTGACGTTCGAAAACATGTTGTGAACAATGTAAAAATAAAACATTTTCAGTTGCATTGACGTTAAAGAAAGTTTGTAAATTGTTTTTTTAAATCTTGCTGTTATTTGGCGAATTTTCTCTCACCACCCCCAGCCCATAATCTCTTATTTGAGAGCCTAAAAATTTTCTATTGTCGTAATTTAGTAACTTAGACGAGCAAAGTATTTTTTTGCGCTACGGCTAAACATATAACTAATTAAAATTCCTTTTTTAAGCTCTAAACTTTATTTGTCTCTTTTAAATATCATGTCGCTTGCGGTTTGTCACCGTTCGGAAAGATTGCCTAGTCTTAATGAAACAACCCATTAAGTTAACAACTTTTTACATAGAGTTATGATTGACAACCGAAAGGTAAAATGGTGTTGGTGAAAAGACTGAATAGGTAATTCTAGTCAAATACTTAATAAGGGAAACAGTTTATCGTATTTTTTTAAACTGGTGACTATTGCTTAATATACTTTCAGCCTTTATGTGCCCTAAGCCTATTGCGATCATTTTCTTTTGCGTGGCTCTTGTTAGTAATTTTGTTGAACAGTTTCAATGTTGTAAAATATTCCTTTTTATCCAGTATGGGTAAATTCAGTTTTCAGGATTGTACGTGTTACCTATCCTGTATACTTCCAGTTAATTACTGACTGATTGATAGCGCGTGGGACATGTGTGATGAATGAGACGCATCCTTTAATTCATCTGCATATTTTACAAGTCAATTTGTTTTGAAACATGTTCTGTATACTAAACAGGGCTAAACTGAAGTTTTTTTCTGATCAATTTCAATAAGAAATACGGAGAAGAAATATTCAATCAGCATTTTTCGATTTTTTTTTCTGTCAAAGAAGTGCAAAAAAACGGACGTCGTGAGGGCGCTAAAGATTTAAAACGTTCAAATTCTAAAACAAATAGCCAAATAGGGTGTCTTGCTATTAACATGAACTAGATAAAAATTCAGGCGCTCTATATATGCCAGTAATTATACTCCCCACTTAAGAGGAGCAGAATCGAAATATACATGTAACGAGGAAGCTACCGCCAGCGATTCGATTCAGTCAAAGCCTTTCTTCCTCAGACGATTACAAATGGGATCGGTGATCCCATGTAGCTGACGCCTTGAGAGTGATAGCTGTTCTTGGCTACTTCCAAATGTGTTAATCTTGGTGACGTAATTAAAAAAAAATCCTTTTAGGTTTTTTTTTTATAAATTTTGTGTTTCGTGTTGAAAATCTTTTTGAAAATTTCGATCATTTGTATCACTTTTTATTACCAAAAAGTCTTTTAACCTTTTTTAAATATGATTTCAACCATTGGTCATCGATTCAACCAGTCGACATCAGCTTTTTTAAGTTGTCTGTTATTTCAGGATTGAAGACAAAATTTCTTCATAACTTTGTCAAAGTGTTTTCGAACCACGATGATTCTCTTTTTCCAAAAAAGGCTCTTTTTGTTAGCCAATTATTGGCGCACGAGAAATCACTCACTTATTGCTAAAACAAAAATAGAATATCAGTAACGCTTAATGATGCAGTTTCTCGCCGCCAACGGGCAAACATGAAAAGCTAAATAACAGCTAACTTACTAAAGCATTGAATTGAGGAGGGTTCGATTTCATAGCTCTTACTTTCTAAAGCAACTTAACTTCCACCCTATGATGTCTATTAAAATTGTAATGACCTTGCCGGAGGGTTTAACAAAAGAAAAAGAGAAAAAAACTAATAACCAATCAACTACGAACTACTTACTAGTTTTTACTTAACTACGTAATTCTGAAAAGTCAATTTATATTGCCTAACGTCAGTGCACATGCGGAAGTCAGTCTAACTGCGCTCTAGCTCCCTCCTCAGCGTCAAACGTTGCAGTATTTTTTTTTTTCAAGTTTAAACTTCATAAACTCCACCAAATTTATGCGTAATATATTAGACTTTCCGAAAACTACATTATTACGACACCTCAGTGACGTTTGGTGGTTTAAAAAGCAATTATGAATAGAAGTTAATCGAAAACAAAGATAATCGGGAAAAAGAAAGCCTTCCATCTTCCTCAGATTAAGTTTAAAAGCTGCAAATTTGCGAATATATAAAGAAGGAGTTTAAAAATGGAAGAGTCGATTATTGTATGAGTTTTCGGTTCTTAGAAGCCTTGAATAAAGACTGAACTAAAGTTGTTTGTTTTTTTCACCAGACAAAATCAACGCATCATATGAAATGTGTAATATATTAGCTACCCCATGGGTTATCGATTATTTCATTGCGTTCGATGTGCCAATTTATAATACAACCGACAAAGGAAATTTTCGCGTACGTCAATAAGAATCATGGCTCACAGTAAAAAAAAGTGATGAAGCAGTGTATAATTCCAATCTGTCACCTAAACAATATTCCATTTTAGTTTTTTTGGCCTTAGTTTATTTGCTCGCTTTGCGTTTCCCTCAGTCACGCTTTCTTCCTGTGTATACTCATGGTGCGCCGTTAACATTTTTTTGAGGTTTCAAACTGGAGCCGGAGCTTTTAAAATGGTGTTTTATACAAGATGTAAGCTGGAGTTGTTGTTGTTGTCAAAAAAAAAAAAAAAAAAAAAAAAAATTGAAAGAAATGTTGCCTTTTACTTACCCATAAAATACCCAAAAAGGGGTTATAAAATATAGAAGAAGAAATAAAAAGGAAGAAAGAAAAAAGAACAAAAGAAAGCAAGAAAAGAAAACTATACTTTGTTTGTGTCCTCCAGGTGACGCTATAAAATTGAACTTGAATAATTCGAATACAAAAGTGACCAGTCCTATTTCAAACTATCTTGTCACCTCAGGTGCCACAATTTTATTTGTTTTCCGACTTCGACTTTTTCTGCAGCTACTCTTTCTGGATCCATCAATGACGAAAGCATAGTTTTTTAATATATTTTTCTATTTTTTGTCAGTTTTCAGTGTTTTTAAGCGTTGCGCAAACTACAACTAGCTGCCAAAATATTCTGAGACACTCAGAAGAAAATTTAGTCTGTTTCAGGCATTCAGATTGTAGAGCGCGGGCAAAAAATTAGTTGATTGCGAGCTCCCTAGTCTCCTCTCGTTTTCTAACTCGTGGGGACGCGCGACAGAACCACGAGTTATTGCAGCGACGGTGATATGCAAATGAGTCACTCGCTCACTCGTAGTAGACAGACTTAATTAATGGAATCCGAACTCGAGAGTGCGAAGATCTATCGTTGTCCGAAGAAGCACTCGCTCGCCGAAGTCCGAGAGCGTGCATCGTTCGCTGCTCAGACTCAGAGTTTTCTTTGCGGCAAATTTTCTACAATACGGTTAGAGGTCTTACCAAATTTAAGACATTGAGGAGTCTTTCAGATGAGTACGGTGGTTAAATTGGGGATTGGATTTTAAGAGCCTTTGACTCGTCCAGGCGTTAAACCTGACAAGAGAAGATGAGCATTTACTCTTCGACTCCGCCGCAAGATCACGGGGGATATATACTGAATTCCGGCTTGTTGGAAAGTGATCTGAAAGTGACAAAATGTTATGCCATGCCAGTCTTAAGAACCTGTATGAGACGAAAATGGATGTGATTTTGATCATTTATTAGCTTCAAAATTACAGCGGAAATCGAGATAACAGAATATATGTTTTGCGTGCTATTTCGCAGACGAGGTTTATCGGCTTTTTGTAAAGGGTAATTATGTTCTTTCATTAATTCATCGCCATGGAATGCGTTGACATTTTTTTTTCTCGGTTAATACTGCTCTATCATCTTCAAACGGTGGAGGCTTTTTTTGGAAAGGCATTAAATTAAAGACTTATCGCCAAATTTGTGTGTCTCGTCAAGCTAAAGGTGCCGGGTCGACTCCTTCTCTATACTTTTCTTTTTTTCCCTCTTTTTTTTCTTTTTTCCGTTTCTGTTTTGTTTTGTTTGCTTATTTGTTTTGTTGTTTTTCTATAAATATATGCCTAAATAACTGTTATTTAATAGAGTGCAATAAACAGCAAGAAAAGTATCGTGTTTCCAAAGAAAGGATAGTATATTAAACATATGGATAAACAATCCGAATTTCTATCATTTCCCACAATTTACTGTGGGAAAACCAGAGTTGATAACTATCATATGATTATTTTCTAAACATCGTTCCCACGAGTTGACGATAGTCTTTCTTTGATTTCCTCTCGCGTTCCTTTATCGCTCACCGCCTACAATTTAACTCTCTCTACACTGAACGCCTGGAACAGGCTACAGAAAAATCTGCTCTCATTCAGTAAAACCACTGCCGTAGTCAAATATCTGTGGGGTATAAGTTTCACTCCCTCCCTCTCCTCTGTTCAAATTTTTCCTCCAAATAGGCCACTTCCGAGTTCCAAAAACCCTCACTTTCAAAATGAGGCTAGGTGCACAACCTTTCTGTGAAAATGAGTTTTATTTATTTTACTCGCCGGGAAATGGCTTACTGACATGCAGTCACGTGTCAACAGAAGTAATATTTCTTTGTAGGATTTTTATGCTATTTCCTTTAAGAATTAAACTTAAACATATAATGAAAACTTGCCAATACTCTGTTTTCTAACAGTGGCTACTAAAACAACTTCACGTGCAGTCTACGTGACAGTCACGTGTCAACAGGAGTCATGGTTCTTTCCTCGTGCAGGGCATTGTCAATCTTGCTTTTCACTCCAACCGTTGATCTTAGAGAGGCACTGCTAGGTTCTTTTGCACAACTTGGTTCATTTGTCACCTTGCTTGACCACAATCCGATTGTATTGCGGTTTTCTTGAGAGTTTTTCACGCTTTTTGCTGCATTCCTCTTCTGCATTTTTCTAGAGTATGCTGCACGTACGTCGCTGTTTCTCAAAACGTGAAGTATGAAGATGAACAAACCCTAAAAATGTGTGTATCGACCAAAAAAAAAAGTTAAGTTCCTTCATAAGGGTGAGAGAAAAGAAGAAATGAAAGCAAAATTATAGTCAATGGTTAATCGCAGTACATGGTATCAGGTACCGCCCACCATCTCTACTATTCTATGTTCTGTCATGTTAATTTTCTCGATCGCTACATTCCTTGACACTACTGTCAAAGTCTGGAGTAAACTTCGAATGCTTGTGTGGCAAAATAAACAAATAAATAAATGAACGAATGAGTAAATAAAAACGGCTTTTTTAAGTCACTGAGCTAAGTACTTTGATAAAAGAACATTAGCTATATGATTAGAGCATCCGAAAATTGAACTTGCTCGCTGTCAGTTAGCCTGAGAAAACAGCTGCCATTGTGCCACGCCACCACTGGTTTCCCCGCGTAATGACGTTCGAGAAACGATCGAGAGCGGAGAAATTCCATACTGATTAAGCGTCGCTACTCAGATCTGGGTAGTGCTTCTGATTGGTTAAAATTTGCTTCATTCAATCAGAAGCACTTCCCAGATCTGGGTTGTGACACGTCGTCAGTATGGACGTTCTCCGCCAAACGTCATTTGTTGGGAAAACCAGTGGTGACGTCGCGAAATCAGGGCACCCAACGTCAATTTTCGGAAAATATCTGTTCGGAAGACGATTTGAGATCTAGAATTTTCGGAAAATTTTTTGTAAAAGTTTTTGCTTGCCTGCCTCTCCTAGGATTTTCGAACATCTAAAAAGTGGTATAATTGCCCATTTTTAACGGATTTTTACCCTAAAAAGGTCACCTAAGATTTTCGGGAGCCTATTTTCCTGCTGAAATTTTCGAGGTAAGGTAAGTTTTGATCCTTATAATTTTCGGATCACTAGACTTTCAGCTAGGAAAGGCGAACAGATGAAAAATTTTTAGAGGATAAAAATATGCCTGTATCTACCGTTTAAATACTAAAATACGTTCAACAATGCTATGAACTATCTTCTCAATCGTTTAGTGCCCTTGCGAAATGTCGCCTGTTTCCTCAAACTACTCAAACAGTTAACATATTGGATCTTCTAGTACCTGCAATGAGTTGAAAATGGTAAAGATGTACTGAAATACGAGTCCAGCATCAGTGACACTTAGGACACCAAATACCCAGGTCAGTCCCAAAAGAGGAAACAAAACTGCGCATGCTTTAACTCCTTGTCGAACTCTTTCCAGATGAGATGTTTTGTCAGCGTGCATTCTTAAAATCTCATGAACCACTCGAGCTAGTAAAACTGAGTTTATCTGTGTGGAAACAATGCCGATGAGAATAAGATATCTTTTGATGGCAGAAACCTTAGACCCTGTTTCTTTCTTTCCCTCAGGTCTTGAAAATGATTTTCAAGAAATATATAAATAAATGAAACATAAAATATAATCGATAAATAATCGATCAAAGCACGGACGTATGAAACATTTCAAGAATATCACACTTTGTATGACGTCACAGCCTCCCCTCCACCGCAGCGCTCTATCCCAGATGTGTTTATTACCCGCAAATGAATGAATAAATGAAATGCCGTGGATTGAGAGGACAATAAACGTGTCCTCTTTAAAGTATATATTTACATGTTAACAGTAAGCTCTGACGTCAGCATACAAGGGCGCCACTGGTAGCCGCCATCAGTCCATTTATTGGCTAACTGCAACCCACCAAGACTATGATATGAAAGGTAGCTAAATATTCTGGTTTTCTTTTTTCTACATGAATCGTTATTGATTTCAGTTTTACGTCTTACATTTTCATGGCAAATATTTGATGATTGTATCAATTTTTAATCAGTTACAGATGAGCCTCAATATTCTGTAAGCATTTATTTTTTAAGTTGTTCTCTTAACTAACTTATTCACTTATGGAACATTTTCACTTTCTTACCCTTACCGTGCAAACTAAGAGAACAGGCGCAACAAACGTCCAGATAAGGTTATTTTTGAAGGAAATCCAGCAACTTAAAAAAATAAACCAAATCAAGGTGTTACTAAGAAAGTATTGCTTGCTAGAACTTTAGAGTTATAAATTTTTTTTTGGAAATTTTGGAGAAAAAGTACAATTGTACTGTCGTGTCTATAATAATTCCTCCGAAAAAGGCAGTTTGAGCAAATGTCATAAGCAACTTTCAATGTAAAAAATAGATAAATAAATAAAAAATGGTAATAAAAAAATAAACAGATTCTTGAAACCTCCAAGTTCTTCTTGCTCCGTTTTGTTCTTATTAAGATCTGGCTTGTTTACTTACAAATGATCTTGAACATAGCTTCCTATCCCGCCATCTTGAATGGAAGCAATCACGATCGATAAAACCACAATCAAAAGGGAGACGCCTAAGGTTTGATTGAAAACGAAATAGAGAAAAATAACAATTTAGGCTCAGTTGGGTTACGTCAGCGTAGCACTCCTATGCGAACTGTGGTGTTGTACAAATTCCTCTGAATAGCAAGTCTCAATTGTAAGTCCTTGTAAGGGACGGACCATTAGAAAACTTATGGGGGGGGGGGAGGGGTGGGGGCGGCGAACTACAAAAAAAATATTCGCGCAAGGGACAGTTAAATGAAAAAAAAATCATGCACGCCAATTAACCTTAAAAAATATTCATGCCATGGCCAAAAAAAAAATCATACAAGGAATTTGATAACGAAAAAAAATTACTGCAGCTCGAAAATTCCCCACCTCCACCCCCCATAACTTTTCTAATGGTCCGTCCCTTAGAACGTAAGGAAAGTAAGATAAACCAGGAATCAATTAACGAAATGCTTTTGATCCCGGAAGGGACTAACAAGTCATGACCTCTTGACTAGATCTACCAACGGGCCATTTTCTGTAGTAGGCTGTTGCTTTAATACTTACCCCAGGCCACTCCACAGAACAACCGCAATCTGATGACCGTATTGAACACTTTGACAACCATCAGATACAGGTAAACACCCTCAAATAACATACAAGCAAATCCCGCCAGATAGAAGTAATGAATCATGGCTGCTACAAATACACACAGTTCCTATAAAGAAACGGGATTGATTCACCGTCATCACATTGCCCATTCTTCAGTTTCTCTTGGCCCCAAGAAAAACTGAACACAATGCTTATGCAAAATTTTGGGGTGACAAACAAAGAGCATTATGGTATGTTATGGTATTTTCTGGAGTGGTCAATTAAATTAAACGCGTGAGGCGTGATTTGGCCTAGCAGCGTCATGTGTGATTTACTATTTTTACAACGCGTGACGCTTGAGATTCCTTTGAAAATTCCGGGATGGCTGATGTCATTTGAAACTAGAAGAAGACTGAGAGGCATAAAAAATATATAGTTATGACACCAACTTCTTGCACTTTTTTCTCGTTCCTCTACCTCTGATTTCCTCAGATCACATGACAATAGGATAGGCTCCTGATACTTGTTAATGTAGTTAATACTTCATTTTATTACTCTGTAATGCGTGAAAGGTATTCCCCTCCCCTCCCCCACCCTTTGCCATCCTGTCCCTTTAGCACATTTGTGTAAAATCGAGGTCACGGAAGTATGCCATCTAATGAAATTGAGTTATTCAAGACTCAACTCGTTTACATCCAACGGTCTTTCATTTTTTATTTTTGTTTTTACAGTGTTTTGGCAATCAATTTATCATCCAAGCCAACAAAATGCTCATTTTTTCTTTATCTTTCAGATTAACCAACATCTTTAGCTTACCATAACTTCTGTGGCCTCAATTCCAGCAAGAAACGTGATTTGTGCTATCGCTATGGCGACCACAAGGTTAAAGCGGATTTGAGTTTGGTCTTCTTTCAAATCCCTGAAAGAGGCAAAAAAATAATTGAACACCGTTGACATTTTTTCAAAGCGGGAAATCCCATCTGAAGGTGCGTCTGCTTCTTCTTAATTAAAAATCATAAGTGAACGTCTGACAAGCTAATCCAGAGCCTAATTGCGCTTCGAGGGGTTGTGAAGAGGGCGGCTGACTCCCCGTTCCCCTCCTTTGTGGTTTTGTTATTGTCATAATTTTGCATTTACTAAGTATTAAGATTCCATGCAAATAGTTTAGAAACAAAGCATGTCTTTATATGCTATGGTTAAACATTTGGTGCTGAAAAATCTGTTTAAAGCGCTCGTTGGACGATAATTTTCTACAGCCCCATGTTTTTCTGTTGAACGTCTACTCTGTTCAAGCGCTTACTGTTTGAATGTTGTAGGCGACAATCTACTGTAGGTTTCACTCTTCCCCAGGTTATGCTTGGTGCATTTGAAACCAAGATGCGTGAGTTAAAAACGCTTACCTCGACCTTGGTTATTCCGGATATCACAAAAACAAAATCTAAATGTCTGAGCTCTTTGATAACGGTATATTATTTGTAACTCACATGAGGACGTAATATGCAACAGCGGTGAGTGCTTCTCCAATAAGCGACAGAGCACACCCAACGTAAGTAATGACCTTCAATGCCACCTTATGATCTGCTGGAACCTGTTTGAAAGATAGTTTAAAAACTGTTTGCAAATACGCCAAATCAATAAACCACGCTTTGGCATGTAAGAAGGGAGGTTTTGTAGTTCAGAGACATGATACAATCCGAGATCTTCTGACACCACACATCAGTAAAGTGTGCTGAAATGTGGAGACAGAGCCACTACTGCAACCACTCGACAATGAAGTATTCAACCTTCAGTCCACTGTTACAAGTCGAGAAGCGAGACTGGATATGAAGGCAGGAGGTTTTTGGACACCAGGAGTAACGGCATTCTTTGACGTACGTGTAACGCATGTTAACTGCCGGTCCAACCAGGGCAAGTACACAGCTACGATCTTCAAAGAGCAAGAAAACGAGAAGAAGAGGAAATACAACCAGCGAGTGATGGATGTATAGATTGGAACCTTTACACCACTGGTGTTTGGTACAAACTGGGGCATGGGACTCGACTGTCAGAACTTTTTAAGAACTCTCGCAAATAAGCTTTCGACTAAGAACGATGAACCCTACGCCAGCGTTATTTCCTGGCTTCGAATACAGCTCTCATTTGCTATATTAAGAACTGTACACAGATGCGTCAGAGGTTCTAGATATCCATTCAAATCACGTGAGGTTTCAGAAGACTTCACTTTCGCTGTAGCTGGTCTACATCTGTATTCATAATTTTAGGCCTAGATTTTTGATAGTTTTTTTCTTTAGTAATGCTTGATTTTCCTTTTCCCCCTCTTAAAGCATTCCAATTGTAAGTAGTTTTCTATCGTGGACATATATTTAGTTTTAAATTAGTATCTTAGAATTCTGAATTGTGAAGGGGTTTTGCCGGAAATTTGTATTTATATAATATTGATGTGGACGTTCTATTTTTATGAATATTTTGCAGAAGTTTTGTGTGTAGTTTTTTATAAGATTTTTATAAGATTTTAATAAAGAATTTTATAAAGACAAATATTGGCAAGAGTCAGGGCCCCTTATTATTTTGCAAAGAAGTACCCTCAATGGCGAAAAGAGGCATGGCCTCCTTATTACTCGAGTCACTAAGACTATAAGTGACAATGTGAAAAAGGGCTCATGGCGCCACGATTGTAGATGCTCCCCTTATTTATTTTAACATTCATGGTACAGTAAAAACCCGCGAGTAAGAACCTGTATTTTCCCAATTTAGCCCAGCAGGTTCTTACATAAATGGTATAATTAGCAACCTTGTCCTCAGGGCTTTTCCCTTGAGGACGCAATATGTAACAGCGGTGAGCGCTTCTCCGACAAGCGACAGAGCACACCCAACGTAAGTAATGACTTTCAATGCCACCTGATGATCTCCTGGATCCTGTTGGAAAGATAGTTTAAAAGCTGTTTGCAAATACGCCAAATCAATAAAGACAAATATTGGCAAGAGTTAAGGCTCCTTATTATTTTGCAAAGAAGTACCGCTGTACTCTAAATGGCGAAAATAGGCATGCCCTCCTTATTGCTCGAGTCACTAAAACTATAAATGACAATGTGAAAAAGGGTTCATGTCGCCACGATTGTAGATGCTCCCCTTATTTATTTTAACATTCATGGTACAGTAAAAACTCGCGAGTAAGAGCCTGTATTTTCCCAGGTTAGCCTAAATAGCTTCTTACATAAATGGTAATTAGCACAAATTTAGGCTATTTGAGGTTCCTAAATAAGTTTTTATTTTCTGAAGAAAAAATACATTGAATATTTAGAGGTATTCAGTTTATTCTTTATGTCAAATCTGCATATCAAATTAAAATTTATGTAAAAATCAATTTAAGAAGAAAAACTGAGGCAGTGACAACATGAATTTTAAATGTAATTTTACATGTATTGTAATGCCTTGTCTCAGCTCCAACAGTTAATTTAACTATATCGTTTGAATGACAGTTTGTAGCTCAACTATAGATTAAAATTTTTGAAATTTATGGAAGATATCTATATTTTCACATCTACCTCTCTGGAAATCTGCGATATTAGTCAGAGAGAGTATAGCTATAAATCGCAGATACTAAAATCTGATCCAACGCTGGAGCGATATATCCTGAGGTATATCAAACATGGAAACACAACAACAATAAAGCAATGTATGGAAATTGAGAGAATTTTTCATAGAACCTGTTTCACATTTTAGGCTAAACAGGTGCTTGTGTAGAGGTGCCCTAACTAGCAAATTTTAGCCTAAACGGTTCTTAAAATCTCGGTTCTTACTCGCGGGTTGTTATTGTATTGGGACATGCGGAACTGAACAAGCCAAAAAGCTGCTCCAACTAACCTCTCATTGTCTGCTCCAACGTGCATAAGAACAGCAAAGTTTGTGAGGTGGTTACAAGTGCATGTGATTTCCGTTTTGGTTCTATTGACCACTGAACATCCTTTGCTTGACCAAAAACCGTTGAAATTTGATCTGAAATATAGTTTCGGAGTTGTATGACTGCTTAAAGGGAAAGGCCAATCAAAGGGCAGCAGATTATCAACCCTAACGGCATAAAGGTCGGTAGCGAGATATTTTCTGTATCGCATTGTCTAATTATTATCTACAATAACTATAAATCAACTCATCAGTAGTAATAACCCCTGATGTAGTTAAGTCCTTTTAGATGCGTGTTGAAAAATTATGTCATACTTACTTGACGGTAAAATCCCAGAAGACACAATGAGTCTCTAATCCCTTAAAAAAGACATTTAAGGTTTCAGGTAAGATAAAACTAACAATAATCAAAGAAAGGTGAATGACTCTTCGGCGTCGTGAATATTTTTATTCCTGGTACTAAGTAAAAGCGACAAACGAAACACAAAAGAAAGAAAGTGCATAATTTTACAACGCCTTATTAAGGGGTTACACCGTGGCTAGACCGCGAACGGTCGTCGGGTTCTTACCTCACTTCACTGCCACGAGCGGCGAGCGAAGACTTGAAATTATGCAAATTAATGGTAAAAAGGACTGCCCTTGTTCCTCGCGGCTTTGCTGCTCGCCCCTAGCGCATGCTCACGACCTACTCTATCTCGGAAGAAAAATAAGAGCCAGCTTGCAGTCTACCTCGTGGTGAGTAGTCCGCAAGTTTTAAGCCACTAACTGAGTTTTCTTTGATTTCAAAATGTTTAAGATTACGAAGAAAAAACAAGAATATCCTAAAACAGTATAAGCAGTTATCAATCAATCCCTTCTCGGCTAGAGAAGTTAGCATGCTCATTTTTTATAAGTAGATTTTAATCACAGTTATAAATTAACTTACTAGCCAAAGAACATACCTCATCGTAACGTAATGTAACTGACAGGTTTTTCTGAAGGAGGACCTGGGGCCTGGGATCTAATGTGCTGCCTATTATATTACTTAGCGTGAAGTTCATGATAGTTTTACTGTCAGAAAAAAATGAAAAGAGAATTTATGATTACAGTGTTGTAGAATCTCTCTGCAAAATTTCAGTACAAAGATTTTTAAAAGCAGCGTCTGAAAAAATGGTCACATACGTCCCCCTTATCTACCCACCCTGGAAAGTACATTATGGTTGTTTACCATTTACAAAAAGATTACGGAAAATTCTGTTGAAAAGTAAATGGAAGACGCCTTTTTGGGTCCTCGTTCCAGCGGAAAATTTCCGGGAGCAACGGAACATCTGAAAATTCGGACGGAATATTTCAAACGGAAATTCGTGTTCCATTTCTTCAAACCATCGATCTTTGATTCCAGTTTCACGCCTTCGCGATCGTTTTCCGATAAATGGAACTGACTCGTACAAATGATAAACGCGATTCCGGGGCGAAATTTACCAGTCCTGAATTTTGCGTACCATTTGCCTAAACCGTGGAGCTACCGGTTTGCCCATAGAGAATGGTAAACAGCCTATAACACAACAGTTTATTAGAATTTTGTTTCCTGAGTGATTGCTTTGTACGGAGTTGGAGCAAAATTTTGTATTTATTCGTCTTTGGAGTCTCCCAACCCTTAACGAATTTGTCCTTTTTAGAGTTAAACTAGAAATACTTTTAACCGGCAACACCTCGCGAAGCCATAAAGGGCCAGCACTATACATGAATAAAGAAAACATGTCAATAGGTAAAAGATATTTAATAGTTAAAAAGGCAAAAACAAAACGGCCAAAAAGGGGAAAAAATGAAAGAAAAAATGCCTTAGAGGAGAGTTGAACCCTGTCCACATGCATGCAAAGTCGTTGTACTGTCGCAATTTGTAATAATCATCGCACTTTGTAATACCTGTCGCAATTTGTAATAAATTCATCGCACTTTGTAATACCTGTCGCAATTTGTAATATACCGTGTCGCACTTTGTAATAAAAAAGCTGTCGCAATTTGTAACAACCGTCGATCGCACTTTGTAATAAACTAAGCTGTCGTAATTTGTAATAATTCCATCGCACTTTGTAATAACTTTTTGAGAGTAATTGAACTTACTTCGTCAACATTAATATAATGCCAAAATATGCATGGTACTTCATAAACAAAGATAATGACGTCTGCTGGCACGTAACACCTCCGCTCATTGAAACATTTAACTTTATTCACAGTCCTAAACATTTTTTTCAGATTAATGTTGATTAGTTATCTGACTTACGAAATGCTGTACTCTTAAACCTTGTTATTGTAGGTGGTTTTCATTCAGTGGTTACCCGGCGGGTGTACTTCCTTATATGGCCAATACGGGGATGTGCCTCTAGACAGAGCATTGTCAGAGTACAGGATCTAGACAGAGCTAGACACACTAGACACAAACAAACCATTATTAAAAAGCATTTAATTTCCGCAAATCGTAACATCCATCCTACATCATTCGAATAAGGACACCACGAGAGTTCAAGCTTTCCTTGTTAGATCTTATAACAGGTCGATACAACACGTTGTGCACCGTCCTTGCCTAACGCGCAATCTTAAAGAAGTAATAGTGGCTTCCATATTTTGGCCAACTTAATCAAATGAGGCCTGGAAAGATTCAAAATGTTTACTGCAAATAAAAAAAAAATGTCACCAGTGGCAAACCGTCGAACCACAACAGAAACCTAAAAACAAAATCCAATTAGTCGCTGGCCAATACCTTCGTATGTACCTGTTTTTATAACACTCACTTGGAGTCTTACACTGAGCCGGCTGGGCATTTGGCCCATTATTCTCACTTGATTTGAACCCATATAGGATCAAAAGGAGTACTCATTCCATCTTAAAACAATTGTTTTCTATAAGGAGTCCTCTAAAGCAAATACCATGGGGCCGGGATAGTAAAACATTATCCTTCCCTGCGTATATACAACTCTTTCGAGCGTGTTCTGGATTACTGTTTTTCCACAAAATGGACGGATGGAATAAACCATCCATTACTACTTGAGTTACCCTATCTAAGGATCAAACCAAAGACACAAGGCCAACAACATAAAAAATGATACCCTATTAAAGGCTCGAGATCCTCAAAAACCATACCCTATCAGACGGTACTTACCTATCTAGCCCATCCATATATGGGATTATCCCCCCCGAAGACTTCACGTGTCACGTGGCAAGCAAACATGGTTTTGGACGACGAATGCCAGGTTATTCATGAATTTTCTGTTGTTAAATGTTGCTTTTGTTATTTAAATATTCTTGAATTTAAACATGATTCATATCTTTTTGGTGATATGTCACAGGAAGTTTCATGTCTTTCATAAAAGCTTTTCTAGTTGGTCACGTGATTAATCAAGGCAGAAAAATTTATAGCGGTAGACATGCATGTTTGACCAAAGAAAATGTTACGGAGATGTTGCGTGCTAGCAGACGTCATCATCTTTGTTTATGAAGTAGCATATTTTGGCATTATATTAATGTTGACGAAGTAAGTTGAATCACTCTCAAAAAATTATTACAAAGTGCGATGGAATTATTACAAATTGCGACAGCTTAGTTTATTACAAAGTGCGATGGACTGTTATTACTAATTGCGACAGCTTTTTTATTACAAAGTGCGACACAGTTTATTACAAATTGCGACAGGTATTACAAAGTGCGATGGATTTATTACAAATTGCGACAGGTATTACAAAGTGCGATGATTATTACAAATTGCGACAGTACAGTCGTCCCATAGACTACTACGCCACATCGTGGCCAAACTATTATCAGTCGTTACAGCATTTTCCCAAGAAATTCTGGTGGTAGAAGCCGTTTGTAGTGGTGGAGCTGTGTTAATCAATAATTCAAGAGGTATATTTCAGGAAAATAAGCACTGTTTCAGCGTTAAAAGCGTTAATTTAACTCATTTCATTTGGAGAATAATGGCCGACTAAGGCGATAGGTGTCTCCCAAACCGTCGCGAAGTCCCTTGCTGACGGTCGTTGTACAGTTTGCAGTTCCCTGCCATACGCATGAGGAGAATCGAATACACAAAGTAAATAATTTTTCACAAAGGATGAATAGACTCGTTAGCCTTTTACGAATATAACATGATAGTGCACCTAGTGGAAATCGTGTTGCTTGGTAACCTGAAAATGTACCTTGACCACACAATCGTCGAAGTCACTGCGACTACTTACCCGGAAATCCGATATACAGCTATTTCGAGAAAGGTTGTCCGAAAAAAAAAATGTGCACGTGTAAATCCCGAAAGATATTATGGGATATGATCAATACACTTTTCCTGGCACTGTCGATGTCGAACCTACTTTTCTTGCTTTCCTTTAGCACTCACAACTATACTCCATGGCCTCTAGTGCCATTCTTTCAAATTTCTTTTGAAAAACATTGAACCTAAAAGCCCCCACAATACGTTTCGGGCTTGTCGCGTGCACTTTTTCCGACAACCTTTCTCGAAAAAGCTGTATATACAAAGCCGACTCGTATTTTTGTCTCACTGTGCGACACACGCACGCTCCACGAGCTATACAAATTTAGACATGATTATAAACCTTCGCTACGCGAGGCGAGGAATTAATTGCGGATGACAAAAGAAGCACGCAATCCTAATCTTTAGGTTGTTATTACGCATGCGTCGCATGTATGTAGCCAGCGTTCGTTTGGCTTTCCACTAAGAATGAATGGAATGCATAGAACGCAATTTGATCGAGCGCGTTTGGACCTTCTGTCACTCGTAATCTGACCACGCTTGTTTTGACTATCTGTAACGCGACACTTACGCAAAGCACAGCGTTTGAGCAAAATCGTTTTGACCTTCAATCGTTGTCGCCGGCACTTGTTCTAGCTTTGGTTATTACTACTATGTTTTGTATGTAAGAGATGAAAAGGCCTATATGCCTAACCCGTTCAGTCCAACTCTTTCTCCACCGGGTATCCACTTCCTGACCTCACCATGGTAGAGCGTGCATACGGTGACAGTGTCTGAGATAAAATTAAAGTGATTAGGTAAAAAAGTGAAATGTTTAGCCGATACCGAATTTAACATCAAGGTCTCTGACCTTTTATTTCCCCTTTCTTGAGTTAGCATAATATAGGCTATTTGAATTCTTAACTCAATCTTAACAAATTCCAAACAATCTTGCTGGTGCCAAAGTGCTCTGAAATGGTCGTGTATAGTACAATATTTGAAAAGCTGGTAGGACTTATAAAATAAATTATTGGTCGCTACAGTGCCAGTACTCATGATTAACTCATAATTAAGAAGCTAGTGACACTGTTTTTACCTTGTGCTTTGAAGTTTTCCGAAGGAATGACAATGTTCTCTGTTCTATTGCTTTTAGAGCAAGCAATCGGTTCCGTATTGTTTTCCAAAGCCCTCTGAATCTTCATTTCTACAAAACCA
The DNA here is from genome assembly GCA_942486035.1 of Porites lobata. Lineage (NCBI taxonomy): Eukaryota > Metazoa > Cnidaria > Anthozoa > Scleractinia > Poritidae > Porites > Porites lobata. Next base: position 285,317 of record CALNXK010000298.1, read on the forward strand.
ATAACCAATAACTATCTGACTGTAAAGCCTTATTAATGTAATATGTCAGTTAATATGAGCATCTAATTAGAAATAATAAACTGGCAGCACATCAGAGCGGAAATAGAAAGCTTCACTCGACAGAAACAGCTCTGTTGTACGTTACAGATCAGTTGCTACAGGCTATGGATAACAAGAAAGTTTCCATCATGGTCTTATTAGATATGTCTAAAGCATTTGATAGTATTCGACACGACATCCTGTTATCCAAGCTACAAAATCTCGATTTTTCCCAGGGTGCATTGGATTGGTTTCAGAGTTACCTTTCTAACCGACAACAGTGCGTTCGAATTGGTGACGCAGTTTCTAAAGTACTCCCACTTGAGTTCGGAGTTCCGCAAGGCTCTATTTTAGGTCCGGTTTTGTTTACAATCTATGTTAACGACCTCCTTTCTGTTCCTAAACGTTGTCTATCTGCCTCCTATGTTGATGATTGTAAATTGTATTTGTCCTTTTCACCTGCCGAATTACCCACGTCCATCCTCGCCTTAAACGAAGATCTTACGAGAATATCTCAGTGGTGCTGTAAAAACTCTCTTTTGATTAATCCGGACAAAACTAAGGTTCTAGCTGTTGGATTACCACAACTTTTAAAGAAACTGTCATCATTCAGTATAACACTTTTTGACAAGGAAATAACACCTGTGCCTGTCGTTAAGGACTTGGGTGTTCTTCTCGACACACGCCTCAGTTATAACCAACATATCACTGAGATTGCCTCTAAATGCCTTTTTAAATTGTACCAAATTAACAGAATCAAGCACCTCCTGGATAGGAAAACACTTCTGTTAGTAATAAATTCATTTGTCTTTAGTAAACTCCAATATTGTTCAACTGTCTGGAGTAATACCAGCAGCAGCAATATTGACAAGTTACAAAAAGTCCAAAACTTTGCTGGGCGAATTATTCTGGGACTAAGAAAGTATGACCATATTTCGGATGGGTTGCGATCGTTGAAATGGCTTCCTATTAGAGAGAAACTCATTCTAAATGACGCTACTATGATGCACAAATGTATTAACAAGCTTGTTCCAGACTATCTTGCTGATATGTTTAAATCACGTTCTCAAGTCCATAATAGACAAACTCGATCATCTGGTGCTTTGGATATACCTTTATGTCGCCTGTCAACAGGGCAGCGCTCCTTTGCTTTCAGAGGAGCCAAACTCTGGAACTCCTTGAATGATAACATTAAGTCCTTAAAATGCCCCAGGAATTTTAGACGTCATCTTGCAATTGTTTTATTAAGTTGATATATTATATTATTGATATATATTTTGTAATTATAATATTATTGTATTTACATTCTCAATTAATTTATATATTTGTATTTTTTTATTCTATTGAGCTGAAAAGCCCACTTAGGGAGCATCAATAAAGTGTATGTATGTATGTATGTATGTATGTATGTATGTAGTTATTACAATATTTTTAAGATGTCATAAAATTTTAGTGACTTTTCCTTGTGAACTAGTTATACCACGCAATTTTTATAGCGGATCCCCATACCTATAGAAATTGGTTACCAATCGATGTGAAATTTTTTTTCCCCAAACCTTTGGTGATATCATTTTTTTTCGTGACATTAACAACTTGACGATGTAAGATTTTTTTTTCCAGCATTATAAGCCATGAAAAATATTTCTCTTCAGTGCAGAATTTTTTTCCGCCAGCTATTTCCTTGCAAGAATTATTTTTTCCATGAAATCAGTCTCCAGGATATTTTTTCCTGAAATCACCCATACCCTCCCCCTCAACAGTCAAATGGTCGGCCATTAAGATGTAACGTACACCCGCCGGTACACCCCTCTCACTTCCAGGTTCGCCATTTCTTAATATCAATTCAAACAATGAGAGGTTTTAGTTTTTTGTATAGCCCAATTTAGATTTAGTAGATTAGTCTGTCTATCCTATGTCTGTTCGTATTGAAAAAATCAATACCTGGGATGGTTTACTCCATAAAAAAGATTTCTATTTAAATGGGCTAGTTAATTCCAGCCTCCCCCACCCAACCTAGCTCCTGGTATAGGCCACTCCTGTAAAAAGCTAACCGGTTAATTTACGGCCATACTAACCACTTGATTACACCGTGGAGAACAAGTAAAGGCCAAATATTGTTCATTTTTCCTTGTGAGCGTCAGCATCTAGCGTAAATTAATATGACCTTGAATACGAAGCTGGATATAAATTTTTAAATATTCAACTGAAAAATGAAAAAAAAGACCTGACCTCAGACAGAGCATAAAACTCACCAAACAATTTTTGCACATGTACAGTAACTGCGCTTTCATTCGCTGTGAGATGAGTCTTGCCGTATTTAACTGCAAATGATTCGAGTTCGTGAGTGGCTACCAGTATATTTATGTCATTTCCTCCTGCCGGTAGTTTTTTAAAATTTTCTAAAAAAATTCTGGTTGCATTGATTGCTTCCTGTGAAAAAGAAAAAAAAAGTAAAATGGATTAGAGAAGATATGCCGCTGAAAGACCATCTATTCTTTATCATGAATATATTAAGTTTATATTGAACCTTGTCAACTATCGATCAATATCTGACTTGTCTTTGACCGGCTTAGTGTAATCAGCTAAAGGACCAAGCAAATTAATCAATCTTTGTCTCTTCCGATATCAAATCAGAAAGAAATCATCTTTAAAAAACGGACTAAATTTTTTTCATGCTTTAGTGCTTCATTTCAAGAATAAAAATCATCAATAGTGATCAAGGCCGTATTCAACTTAAGCATCAAGTTAATTATTTGTAGTAGATACGAATTCACCTGTAAGGAACCTTTGTTGCTAACATTGAGAGCCCTAATAGATGAAGAGTACTGAGATACCTACAAAGGAATGTGTAAAGTTTTGTGAGACCCAAGTTTTTCCCATAGTATTTGACTACTGACATCAGCATTTACTGTTAATTTTGGACCCAGTCAACTCTCGCCTTTATTTGCAGACACCTCGCTATTTAACGGACTGTACAGTAGCTGAAAAATATCGAACACATAGTAAAGGGGTAAAATTATCATAGCGTTAGCGGACCGCGTTCGCTTCGGATTCAAACACCTCGGAGCTACCTGAATTCCCGGTGACGTTAACTTGCAATGGTTTGTGGGCCTAGGAAAAAAATCCCCTCATTGAAGAGGCAATCTTGTTATCAGCCAGGTTATATCTTTTATCGAGTTGAGAACTCTTCTTTGGCAAAACTGATCGACAAAGCGATCGTTATTATTGTTCCTGATCGACCTTGATTTATAATTTTCTTGTCTTAACTGGCACCGAGCAGCCTCTTTGAACATTCAGACATAATTAATTGATTTTTTTTCCACCATCTTTTATTCCTTCCTTTTCTACTGTTCATGATGGTCATCAATCGAAATTATCGCAGTTGTTTTCTAAAGCCAACTAATTTTTGTTATCAATCTGCTGCCTCAATTATGCACCTATCAATGTAATGCTGGCGGGGGGAAGGGGGAAGGAGCCAGGGCAAGGGGTGGGGATTTGACTTTTTTTTCATTTGCAATCAAATTCCCTGCCCACGGGCAAATTATTCCAGTCCAATGGAACCAAATTTCCCCACCCCAGGTTGCACATTGCTGTCAATCCCAAGGCATAACCCAAGAAAGGCGGAATAAAAAATATCTCCAAATAAAACTCTGCAATCTTTTATAAACGTTGCTGCATCACCAAAGATACATGTTCCTGTTACAGCTGCAATTATATGTTTTAACCATAATCCGTGTTACACTGTGTAGAATACATAAACCTTTAGGCGAAATTCCACATTTTGTAAGTTTAAATATACCGTTCTTAGTAAAGGGTACAAAGAAAGTCAGTTTTATAAACTTGTTTACACTGATTGTAGCGAATGAGTCATACACTACTCAATTGTACTTGCAAAAATCGACTTGGTTTCTCTTTACTTCCGTTTACTTTGATACCACAGTATTTTAAGAGGTTCACTTGATCAAAAAGATGCTAAAAGAAACGAAATTTGAAGACAAAACAGTGAAATCCACTCAGCCTTTGCTTGTTCACATTGGCCTCCATGACTTCCTGATCTTTTCAAACCGTACAGCGCATACGTGAAGCGTGCAAGCGGGGAAACATATGTCCGGTCTCAGTCTTTTTCGTCCGAGTCAGCAGTCAAATATCTCAACGTCGGGCGAAGAAAGATTCAAATATCCCCTCCCCTGGGAGAACAAGATCAGTCAAATGCCCTACCCCAGGGCCAACAAAGACAATCAAATCCCCACCCTATGCCCCGCCCCCCACCGGCTTTACATTGATAGGTGCATTACGGGAGATAGCTCTCAAAGGCCATAACCAGTATCACAGAAGACAAGCACCCTGATCTATCTACTTTTCATTAACATTTGCACCTTTTCTTGCGAGCTATCAGTTCATATGCTCTCTTGCAAGTTGCGCGAATCTGAGGTGAAATAATTTGTTGCGTTTTTATTATGTTTGTGTTTTCAATAGAAATCTCTGGTTATGAACAATCTACCATAACTCACCAATATATTCCAAGCAGATGTTTGTGTTGTTTCTGATGATGATATTGTTTTTGCTGATTGTGGTGTTGGTGGTTTTGTTGATGGTATAGATGATGATATTAATGCTGCCACTGCCGATGAATTTGTTATCAAAGATAGTATGGGTGACGTTGAAGATGGTGATGTTTTTTCTGTTTCTGCTATCGATGATTGCGCAGGTAACGGTGACAATGCAGTTGTCAATGTTTTTGTCATCGTTGGTATGGGCGATGGTGATGATGGGACTGTTGTTGATGTTTGCGCCATCAGTGTTGATACGAGTGTCATCGATGATGATGATGTCGGTGGTGGTTTTGTTATCAATGATGATATCTGCAACGGTGATGGTGTAGGTGATGACTTTTCTGTTAACGATGTCGATATGGGTGTCGTTGATGATGATGATATTGCAGATGTTTTTGTTATCAATGAGGATATGGTTGAAGGTGATGATGTAGTTGATGACTTCTCTGTTATCGGTGTGTATGACTGTGATAAGAGTGTTGTTGTTGTTGTTGTTGTTGCTGTCGTCCAAGCATCTGTGTGAATATGAGTCAAAAAGATGTTACATACAAAATAAAGCCTGCAGGGTACAAGTTGCTAATCCCACTATTTACAGTTCAATTGAATAAAAGCAAAACTAACATAAAATAAAGCTATTGTAGAGAATAGTGTGCTGACTCGCATAAGACTCGCCAGTAAAGACGAGTTTTCCTTCAACAAGCCCCTCTCCCACCAACGCCAAAAGAAATGTGCAGCCACCTTCAACACGTTGGAACCGAGTAAAAAAAGGGTACCATCATACATAATGAAGTTATTAGTTGAAACAAAATGGTTTGTAGTTGTTACCTGTACTTACAACACGCTGATAAGCAAATAAACTAATTAAATGTATTCTTATGACTGCTCACTTAACGGACGTCCGATCCTATCTGCTAAAACCCCTGCGTTGTTTGTTTCTATGTTTTTAATTTTAAAATATCAGTGCAAGAAATCAATATAATTTGTTACGGACAACATACGGCAATCCCTTTTGTCACTTCCACAACAGCACACTGTGTCATCGTCATCTTTGGGGCATTCACTGTTAAACATGGTGCATGTGATTTTCCATTCGTTACGGCGGCAGTTTTCGCGACATCTACAGTCAGAGTGTGAGCCACACCTCTTGTCATCATCGGCACCAGTACCTGAAGAATATTGCGGGAATAATAGCAATAAGTTTCTTTAATTTAACAAAATATTACCTACCCCCTTTTCTCAATAAAGTTGAGTCACTGCTTCACCGGAGTTAGCCTGGGTGCCAGAGGTTTTTTCTTTCTTTGCACTTAATTCGCTCTTTTATATTTACCGATTTTCGCGGCTGATGAGCGACAAGATCTTTGCCATCCAGTGTACATTGGAGCATGCGTGACATTGGCCGAGCGCCGGGTTAAGACATGTGGATGCTAAATGTCTCTTCTTTCCACAAAAAAAGGACGAATCATTTCAAAAAAAAGAATATACAAGACTATTGATAAAATATGTTCATCAATTCAATTATCATGAGAATCATGAGCTTTTGAGTATCTTCGCGTTTATCTAGGCCTGTAGGGGACAGATCGTTTTTTACGAGGAGGAGGGGGGGGGCGTTTGAGGGAGATACAATTTTCTAAGAGGCTTAATTTTGAGGTGTCAATTAAGAAGATGCACAAAATGTGAGAAGGGTCGAAAAATTTGTAGACAAAAAAAAAAATCGCTTCTTTGCCAGCAACAAAATTTTACCCGTATATAGCTTGGCCCAGCAACCTATCAGCTATTAAACTACCAGGAATGTAGCGTGCATGTACGCACATACGTGGATGAAAAATGCCAAGCTAACCAACGAGGATGACACTTGTGAGAAAGGATCCAGAGGATTCAAAATTTTTGGACCTAAACTTTATAAACTTGAATGACAAAAAGATCTACAACAAACGTCCTCACATGTCTTGCTTTTTAATACAGACGTTTCGCCCTTCGGGCTTTTTCAGTCTATTTACAAAATCAAAACCTGGATAAAACTTCAAGGTGAAAATAAGGTTACATAATACGTTAAAAAAGCAAGACACACACAATTGGTAAATTAAAAATGAGACGGTAAAAAACTGACAATTAATGAGAGTAGGTGGTAAAAGTTATGTCACTGCCGAAACAGAACAGGTTCCCCAATCGGGGCCTCCCAATCAAATCAAAGGGATTAACATAATATAATATAATCCTAGAGGGCACTCCTTAAACAAAACGTAATAAGGTACAAACTAAAGGCCTATGAATGGAGAACCCCATAGAAGAATAACAAAATCCTTGAAACGAGCCCCTGAGTGCATCGGCGGTCAAAGGACAAAAAATTCTTTTGTTAAAAGCTTACAGTTAAAAATAATAAAAAAGTAGCAAAAAAAGGCAATTGAAAGGGTGAGATGTGTCAATTATAGTTTTAGAATTCTATTCTTGGAATTAAATTCCGATCTTTTGTTAATTAAGGACTTAAGGTTGAAGAGTGCATAATTGGGAACGTACGCCAAAATGCCTCTCGACTTCTCGTTGATATTACAGATTTTGCTCAATTGCAATGAATTCAGAGTCAGATAATTGATGTTTGTCTTTGTTAAAATAGACAGCGCAACTTCACAAGTGGTCTGCTTTATAGTAGACATAGTCGACTTGTGGTTGCGGAATCTGATCTTGAATTCATTGAATGTGGAACCAACATACTGAACTTTACATTTATTACAAGTGTCTGGATAAATTAAATTTTTAGATTTACAGTCAACATGTTGTCTAATATCTGATTGCAAAAACGCTCGGTAGAACTGCTACGACACATTTTACTTTCTCTAAAATAATTTTTACATAAATCACACTTTTTACTACATTTGAAACAGCCGCTGGGAAGTGTAGCATTATTTGTGTAATTAGAACCTTTAGGACCAGCCAAAAGCTCTTTGATGTTTTTGGACCTTCTAAAAAATGGGACAATGGAACCCTGAGCAAAAGTCTGTCTAACTTTTCTTCACTTGCGTACACCTTCTCACTAGGGAAGACACACACAAAAGCCTAATTTAGCATCAATGCATCAATGCACTTCCTAAAATTCTCGGCTCGGCGTGGCCAAGGGGAATACCTGGCATATCCACAGAGTTTGTCACTCGGTTTTTAGAGCATTCTGCTTGATTATTCAGCCAGTTCTAGTAAAGTTTAGGCCTCGCCAGCCTCTATGGCAGTTCTCGTTCCACCCACCTCCCCGCAGCGATGGGGAATACCTCGTATTCTCTCCTGGTTCACCGACTGGCAAAGCCTCGGGCCGATTCTCAGGAAGTAGATGCTGCGCATTCTTTTCATTCCTTTCAACTTCTCTCGGAAAACGACATCTCTGCGCTCATCCGTAAGTCTGCTAAGAAGTCCTGCCCGTTGTCTGGTTGTTGGGTGCCTTAGATTCGACACAGGTACGCCGTCTGAATCAAATGTCCCGACAGTGTCGCTCCAAAGTCAAACTTATTCAGTTAGGTTCGGCACATGAGTGGAGCGGTGTCAGAACCGGGCCTTATCCGAAGCGCCTAAAGGCCCGCACTGATAAGCGCAAGTTGCTCACTTCGTTATAGCATTTAACAGGTAATATCTAAAAAAATAATCCTCCTGTTTCACAAAGTTTAATTTTTTTCATTTGAATATGTATTACTCTGGACAAAGTTTCATGTAACACAAAATACTTTATAGAGGGCGAAATCAGTATCACTGAAAGTCTAAAACTAACAACACTTGACTAAATGAAAACACAGTAGTGGCAATTTTCTATTGCTATAGATTTTGTAATGGTTATGACAGTAATAAAAAAATTGTATCAGTTTTCCAGCGTTTTTTGAAGGGCACGGGGATGTCAAAATATTGGGTGACCAACATTATCGACCGCCGTTAAAAAGGCGCGGGAAACCCAACAATCCAATCACAATGACGCCGTGGGCTCCTCTTAAGTAAACTATTTCAAAACGATTTTATGTTTGACTTGTTTACTGGATATTTGATTGAGATTTTTCAGTTAACCTCAGTGTCTTAGTTTTGTTCATTGCCGATTTTTAGTGAAAATCATTTAGAGTTTTCAGTTAGTATAATCTGCAAAGATAGCACGTTCAAAATTCACCCTCTTTTATTTTGAACTCATAACAGATTCTACAATTAATATCCCATCAGAAGACTATAGCAAATAGCTGATTATATAAAAAACCCTTTCTACTTTAAGCTGATGACACTATTAAAGTTAGCCATGATATCAAATGACATCATCATGACCAAGTAGGGACATGATATCACTTTTCTATTTATGGATTATGATCTCAAAATTTTTTGATGACGTCAGCCCATGGGGTATTCGGACGTCACCTTGCAAACTGAAAATAAACTATGACATCATCCTATCTTACTAAGATGCATGACGTTAATTTATGCCACTTAAAAAGTTAATTAAATCCACGTAAAAAGGTTAATTCGGTCCCTACCCCACTACTCTGGTTTGTTGTCGAAAGACTAATAGTGACAAGAGTCGATGAGGTTTCTTCTGAAAACCGCGGTTCTAGCTTGAGCGCTATGTCCAGCTTCACTTTTTACTTCGGCAGAGCGTAAGGTAAAGGATTCGCGACGCCCAGGAATGTTCCATAGTTGCTTTTTTTGAGACAAGATTGGGTACGCAAAGTCTGTAGGTTTTCGGTTTTATTCAGCTATTTGACGAAGTGACAGCCAAATTAGTTAGAGTTATCTCGAGATCACTACGATTTCTTTGATTTATTCTTTAAGTTATTCGAGGAAGAAAGAATTATTATTTTGGCTTTCCCGGGGCTTAAACCGACCTCACATGTGTGACCCATCAGATCAGAGGAGACTCTACGTTGAGGGATTTGCCGATTGCGCCGCTGCGACCCAAGGTAGTTTGGGATATGAAAAATAGCTATGAAATTATGCACTAGTTTTGAGACAAAATTAGGAGCTCAAGTTTGTGACTTTCTGGCTTGTTTCGACTATTTCACGAAATGAGACCGGAGTTACTTCGAGATATCTTGAGATCACCTCAAGTTTAGTCTTTAATATATTTGTTAAGGAAGCGATGGAATACAAACTTGAACGCTTGAACACAACTTTAATCCGCTCGATTAACAATACACCGATTTACAACAGGTTGATGTACTGCCCGGGAACCCGACTTACAACAAATCTACGAGCGACTAGCAAGGAAGTCACGTGACGTGTTATCTACATAATTTATTCTACTCTCACAGGTCCAGTCTCACGGGGCTTTTAATGACCCGAGTACGAGTACGACGATGGGCCGTAACATTCTCCCCACCTTGTCCTCCTTCGGGGAGGACAACTCTCTTCTTAGGCTTACGAATAGGTACACTTTTAACACTAACAGAGTTCGCTCGAGGCTTCTCCCCACCGTCAACAGGAACATCAGCTTCACGGGTAACTTGTGGGGCCGCTGCATCAATTTCCAATCTGTGTAAGCGTTGAACAGGCCTGTTGAATACACCTTTCTGTGCTTTCACAGTAGCCGTTCGCACGAGTCCGTCCTTACCAGGATGAACCTTTTCCACCCTGGCCATTGGCCACTTGGTACGCGATACATTATCATCAGAGACCAACACGATATCACCTTCTCGAATGGAGGGGTTTTCCTCTTGCCATTTACTTCTCACGGACAGCAGGTGCAGATATTCTCGTTGCCAACGTTTCCAATAGTGGTTAAGTAGTCTCTGTAGGTAAAGATACCTTTCGACAGTTCTTTTACTAGACTCCTCCAAGCTTTCTTCTTTACTCTCAGGTAACTGGTTAATTGGTCTACCAATTGCAAGATGAGCAGGTGTAACCGGCAAAGGGTCTCTGCAATCGTCGCTCACTGCCGTTAATGGTCGCGAGTTGATGATGCCTTCAATTCGAATTAATAATGTGTTCAACTCAGAAAAGGTGAGAAGCGCCTTTCCAAGCACTTTACGCAATGATTCTTTGATTGCTCTGAAAAATCGTTCCCACCATCCGCCTCGCCATGGTGAACGCTCGGTGATGAATTTCCACGTAATCCCTTTCGACGAGAGCTCAGAATTAATTCGATTTCGATCCAATGTATCCCACACCGTTCGACTTTGAGTACTAGGATCATACAATTTCTGGATTTCCTTGCTTGCAGCCTTAAAGGTTTTTGCGTTGTCGGACCACACTGTATGGCAAAGACCTCTGCGGCTTGTCATGCGACTAAAGGCTTGTAGGAACTCATCAGTGGTAAGGCTTTGTGTTAGTCCCAAGTGAATCATACGAGATGATGCGCGTGTGAGTAGACAAATGTACACTTTCTGTATGGTTGAACCTTCTTTTACATAGAGAGGTCCAGCGAAGTCAGTTCCAACATGCGCGAAAGCTGGTGAACATGAAACTCTCTCCTCCGGCAATGGGCCCATTTTCTGCGCGCAAGGTCCAACTCGCTGTTTTTGGCAAGCCACGCATCTTCTGATAACACGTTTGACTTCTCGTCTCCCTTGGGTCAGCCAAATTTTCTGTCTTAAGGTTGACAGTATGCTTTCTGGGCCCGCATGTAACATGATCTTGTGTAGGTCTAGTACCATCTTTGCGACTTCGGGATGTCCGTGAGGCAATATTACTTGATGCTTGGTCTGTTCAAGTAGATCAGCAAACTGCAGTCGGCCACCAACTCTTATAACCTGATCCTCTCTGTCATAATACGGGTCTAGTTTGAGAAGGCGGCTGTTCTTGGAAAGAGTTTGTCCGGACTTTAGCAACTGGTAATCTTCTTTATAGACCTCTTCCTGTACCCACTTACAACACTTAAGCTCTGCCTTCCTCACTTCTTCTGCCGACAGTTCACTTTCAGAAGACTTACATTTAGTCTTGAACAACTTGACTGCTCTCAGTACATAAGCGGTTACTCGAATCAACTTTAACCATGTCCCGTAACGCGACATATCAATTAACGGCTCTATAACGACTGCTGTACAACCATGAGCAATTTTCCTTTCCTCTTCGCATACTTCAGAGGGAACAGTACCACCTTGGGGCTGAACGGGTAAAGGTTTGTCACTCGAAGACAGCCACCGAGGTCCATTCCACCATAAGGTATTGGTAATCATATCATCACAGCTCAACCCACGCGTCAACAAATCTGCAGGATTCTCCTTACTAGCACAGTACCTCCAACACTCAGGATCCCACGTAGACTGTATTTCTGCAACTCGATTCGCCACAAATGGTTTCCAACGAGAACTCTGACCTTTTACCCAATGCAGTGCCACCATACTATCAGTCCAACACACAACACCACTCACTTCCATAGGCAAAGTGTCTACAACAAACTTCAACAACCTGGCATTTACAACTGCTGCTAAAAGTTCCAGTCTGGGTAGTGACACTTTCTTTATAGGTGCAACTCGGGACTTTGATATTACCAGCTGCGAGGATACATGACCTTGCTTGTCTGCTATTCTGATGTACACTGCTGCTCCGTAAGCTTTAGGAGAGGCATCTCCAAAACCATGTAGCTCTATCTTAGAATCTTGCGTGATGCCATTTCCGAAGCATCGGGGTATGGTCACACCTTTCAGTTGCAACAACTCTGACTTCCAATGTAGCCACTTTGCTTTAATTTCACTGTCCAAAGGGTCATCCCACAATAATCCTTTCAACCACAGTTCTTGGAAGAGGATTTTGGCTCTGACAGTGAAGGTAGATATCAACCCTAAAGGGTCAAACATTTTCGATGCTAGACTAAGCAGGCTTCTCTTTGTCATTGGATCCGGAGATAAGACAATTCCACCCGGTGCAAGAAATCGGAAGTGATCAGAGGTCAAATCCCATGAGACTCCAAGCGCTTTAAGGGGTTCACTCGACTCAAACTCCACCAGTGACGATGAGGCTCTTTTGGCTGGGGCAATAGCATCCATTACGAGCTGTGAGTTACTTGCCCACTTTGTCAAGTTAAACGCCGCTTTCATCATGATCTCTGACATGTCTTGTTGAAGTTTCACAGTCGAGTCCACCGTATCGGCTCCTGTTAGGACGTCATCCACATACATGTTTTGTAGAATTTCTTGGACTGCATTTGGGAACAGTTCTGCGTATTTTTTTGCATGAGCATGGACAGTCGAAATAGCAAGGAATGGACTGGAGTTCACACCAAATGTCAGTCTTTGCATTCTATAAACTTTGGGTGTTTCGTTAAATTGTAAATCTCTCCACAGGTACCGGTGAACGTCTCTATCCTCTGGCGCTAGCTTGACGTGAAGAAACATCTTTTCAATATCTGCTATGAGACCAATTCTGTTTGTTCGAAATCGAATGAGTACAGATGCAAGGTTGGGCTGTAAAGCAGGACCGGGAAGGACACAATCGTTGAGAGAAACACCATCTCCTTCTCGCGCGGAAGCATCAAACACGATTCTGCACTTAGTCGTCGTTTTGTCATCACGGAACACAGCATGATGTGGCAGGTAGCGTACAGTTCTATCTTCATCATTCTCGTTAGGCACTACCTCTGCAAATCCTTTCTCTACATATTCATTGATTGCAGAATTGTAAACTTTAGCTTTCACAGGGTCATGTCTTAACCTTCTTTCGACGCTTTCCAGACGTCTAACAGCTTGCATGTAGTTACTTTCCAGTTTAGGAGGGTCACGTTTCCACGGTAGTCGTACTTCATAGTTCTTCCCGTCAAATTTCAATCCTCTATTGCAGTCAGCAACAGCAACTTCCTCCTCCCGGGAAACGACAGTGTTTTCAGTCTCAGCGACGCCAATAGATTCCAGTTCCCAGAATCTTTTCAAGCTTTTAGTGAGTCCACTGTTTTCTACAACGGTAAGCATGGATGTGGTATACCTTGAGTAACGGTTTACTTGTCCGGTAAGAATCCACCCGAGATGAGATTCAACAGCAACAAGTGACTCAGATGAACTACCTTTCTTGTACAACCCAGTTACGAACGAGTAGTAAAAGTCTGCACCAATAAGGACGTCTACTTGGACGGAATCGCGAGGGTAGGAATCTGCGAGAGTTAAACCTTGAAGATGAGAGTTCTTACGAAAGTCTAACTGCACTGGCCCGAGGGGGTTACAAATCTTGGGAATAGCAAGGGCCTCCATCTCCACCTTGGAATCTCCTTTCATTGGCGAAAGTGCAAATTTAACTCTCTGCAATCTCTTGGTTTCACTAGTTGTTCCACCGAGCATTGTAACACTTAATAACTCTGAGGGACCTTGCAAGCCAAGGGACTCTGCAATGTTCTTGCGCACATATGAACGTTGACTACCAGAGTCTAGCAAGACACGGACTGTCATTTCTTGACCATTAACAGTTAATCTCGCCAACGCTGTCTGTAGCAGTGTTTCCTTCAAGGGCAATGCAGGTTTAGCTGAAGCTAACCCACTTAAACTGATGTTGGAAGGCTGCTGGGGTGTAGCCACTAACTGCTGACCATGTAACAATTTGTGATGACGGCGGCCACAATTTGCCACAGAACACTTAGGTTGGCGACAAATCTTGGAAAAGTGCTTGTGGTTGCTAGGCTTTAAACAATTGAAACACAGTTTATTCTCTTGAACTAGCTTCCACCTGTCATCTAATGACTTGTCATTGAAAACTGGGCAATTTGGCGACTCGTGACCTGCCTTACAGAAATTGCAGCTTGGACCAGTTAGCTCGCGTGCCTCACCAAGTAATGCAGAGGCTGTATACGCTCCATCCTCACCAATTCGAGGAAGTGACGACTTTCTTCTGTTATCTCTACCCTTATTGCTTTGGGTATTGTTCACATTACAACCTCTCTCTCCCCCTTCTTTAGATACTACTTGGCGGTTCAGAAATTTGAAAAACAGCTCAAGATCTATTTTATCCTCTTGAGTGTCTGCAAGCTCTAACTCCCATTTTTCTAGTAACTGAGGTGGCAACTTGGTCTCAAAGATGAGTAACAAAATACAACCATGACTCGCTGGATCTTCACCAAGCGCTTCTAAGGCTCTGGTTCTATTCATAAATGTGTCATAAAGATCTCTAAGGGCGGATGCGCTGACCGCCGACTTAGCATCCATCTGGATGACAGATTTCACAAGGGATGAGATTATCATACGTTTTCTTCCATACCTGTGTTGGAGGCAATGGACCGCTTCTTGATAATTTGCTCCAGTTACTTCAAATCCTTCTATTGTTTGCAAAGCATTACCAGTAAGCACTGAGCGTAGGTAAGTAAACTTCTGTACCTTGGGTAAGTCATCATTGTTATGCACTGCGGCTTCAAACTGGTCCCAGAAGTTTTGAAATTTCAACACATCCCCATTAAACTTTGGCAGTTCAATCCTGGGCAATTTAAGACTTGACGATTGACGACTGTCAGTATGTGTATTTTCTTTTGAAGACTGATGATCTTCCACTTTGGAATCCTTTTGGAGGTATTCATGAGCAACATCGATAGCTTTATCCACCACACGTAAAAGATCTCCCCATTTGCGAAGTTCTTCGTCTATCATATCCTCCGCGATCAGCGCGACTATTTCATTTCTCAGCTGAAGATATTTCTCTCTGTGCACGGTAAGTCTTTCAATTCTCAGCTTTACTTTCACTTTGTTACTTGTACTTTGACTAAGCTCCGAAATTTCCCGAATCAGCCCGTCCATATCTATTTGCAAGGCTTTAGCTTTGCGTCTGATCGAGTTAATCTCTTGAATTTCTACTTCACTCGAAGACTCCGCTGACTCAGCAAGATTCATTTCTTCCTTCGACTCTGGTTTGACAACATTTGACTTTGAATCGTCTACCAACCTTTCAATCAAGACCTTCTTTTTTCCAGTAGTTGGTAATCCCTTTTCTTGAAGCAGCTTTCGCAGCTGATCGGCTGTAAGTTGCGATAAATCATCATTTTCGGTCTTTGGACTGGCGGCCATCTTATCGCCCACGTGGTGATGACCTTGCGAAGAATTACAAATTTACTGTTCAAATGTCACCTTGTATCCGGCTGTGAAGGACCATGTTAAGGAAGCGATGGAATACAAACTTGAACGCTTGAACACAACTTTAATCCGCTCGATTAACAATACACCGATTTACAACAGGTTGATGTACTGCCCGGGAACCCGACTTACAACAAATCTACGAGCGACTAGCAAGGAAGTCACGTGACGTGTTATCTACATAATTTATTCTACTCTCACAGGTCCAGTCTCACGGGGCTTTTAATGACCCGAGTACGAGTACGACGATGGGCCGTAACAATATTCGAGGAATAAATAGAGGATATTACATGGCCGCGCCGATACACGAAATTTCTCTTCGAGTGTTGAAAACATTTCACGAGTGAGCGCTCCTTAATTACGAACCGTTTTATAATGAATTTAAAGTTGCATAATGCTACACAAAGACGTTCTGTCTTTGTTGAGTGTTACGTAGTAAGTTGCTGTCATTCGTTGCGTGACTTTATCGAACGTTCTCTACGTTTGTGGATCATTCGTAAATAATTAATTAGGGCATGTTTACATTTCAGCATGAGTCAGCAGATTTGCATCAGTTACTGAAATCATAAAATATGTCGAAAAGCTACTACTATTCGGCTGTTTAGTATTTTCCAGAACCTTATGTGCAACGGTATACAAGTTCCAAGCGAGTTGTTTTGACGAACTAAGTTTTTTTCCACGAGCTGGACTGCTGTTTTTAGTAAAGTGTGAGGAGGGTCGATTTTCAAGATGTGTGTTTACAAGTTGGCGGAGGCTGTAAGATATCTGAAGTTCAAGTGAGAGTTTGTTATCATTGGCAGAGGCTGTTTGGTCTTTTTTGAAGTTCAAGTCACGTTTTTGTTGGCGGACGCTGTGTTTTAAAGCTCTGTAAAGACTTTCCCTTGGTATTAAACTCCGACATCCCTGCTTGCTGATGGTCAGTGAATAATTATCCTCAAAAGATTCAAACTCGTAACATTGAATTTTAGCCAATTCCATACTCAACGTAATTGACTCCTTACCCACGCCTTTCATATCTTAAAACATTACATTAGACTGTTATGCTGTTTTTGAAGCCTGATGTAAAAAAAAATAAATAAAAATAAATAAAAATAAAAAAAACAAACAAATAGAGAATTCTTTCTTCTTTGCTTGTTTTGTTAGACTTGTTAATCACAGCCAGTAACCTCATATTTGACTTGTATCTAAACGTTTAGACCCAAGTGAAATGTCGTAGGATTTGCATCGAGTCATCAGAGCATAACTGGGCTAATATCTCAAAGACAATTTCCCCTGAAATGCTAGTTTTTGGCAAGTAGGCCTCTTGGATGTTGCTTTTTTCGGAATATCCTGACAAATCCCATAATTTCACAAATTGATACCTTAATCTCACCATACATCATTTCTTAGTATTCCTCCGCATTTACAATTGATCAGTTCCACAACCACAACGCCAAAGTGTACGCTCTACAGCGTCTTGTTACTTAAGCAAAATATTTCACCTCACATCTTGCACCAACTATGCAGTTACC
This sequence comes from Porites lobata, assembly GCA_942486035.1. Taxonomy (NCBI): domain Eukaryota; kingdom Metazoa; phylum Cnidaria; class Anthozoa; order Scleractinia; family Poritidae; genus Porites; species Porites lobata. The sequence goes on from CALNXK010000298.1 coordinate 302,408, forward strand.
CACAGTCTCTTTGTTTCATGGCATGTCTTCGACGCTATATGCTGTGCTATAAGATTTTGTCATGTCGCCAAAAAAAAGGGAATGAATAGAATG